>OY744542.1:27888856-28031356 GCA_963556195.1 Sepiola atlantica
GGTTCTGCAGACCTGCGCAAGAAGGAAAACAGAACAAAAGCGTTGGGTTATTATGCAACATAAACTTCACGGGAATCCTAAAAAATGCTGCTCGGCACTAGTTCAAAACATCTTATTGCATGAAAACGTTTAAAGTTATTTTGACAAAAAATATGTGGTTTATTCCTGTTTCATTTACACAAATTATTCAGGATCAGTAACTCTGTAACGTGGCTCTTGGCTTGCGTAGAGTATTGATGATGGTCGCGTCTTTGGACTCTGTTCTTGAGAAATAATGGATACCCTCTATAAGTATGGCTGCGCGTGTAATTGTGAAGCAAGGGTTGCGCATTCTCCAACCACATCTCTCCTGAGTCGGCATTGCTTGATTCTGGTGGCAAAGAGAAGTCCAGGACGACTGGAGATAATGCTGAGATAAGCAGAGAGAACATACAGCACCTGGTATTCCCAAATAGTCACCCATTCAGTAATGACCAGGCTCAACGTCGCTTAACTTCGGCGATCTAATAGGAACTGGTGTGTCAACATGATTATACCATATATGTGCCAAGATCCACACTGACAATTAATATTGGTCATAAGTTGCGAAGGAGAAAAATCGATAAAGGCATGAAGGTTATGAATGATTGAGAATGGGTCGCCATGTAGCAAATCGATAAAGGCATGAAGGTTATGAATGATTGAGAATGGGTCGCCATGTAGCAAATCGATAAAGGCATGAAGGTTATGAATGATTGAGAATGGGTCGCCATGTAGCAAATCGATAAAGGCATGAAGGTTATGAATGATTGAGAATGGGTCGCCATGTAGCAAATCGATAAAGGCATGAAGGTTATGAATGATTGAGAATGGGTCGCCATGTAGCAAATCGATAAAGGCATGAAGGTTATGAATGATTGAGAATGGGTCACCATGTAGCAAATCGATAAAGGCATGAAGGTTATGAATGATTGAGAATGGGTCGCCATGTAGCAAATCGATAAAGGCATGAAGGTTATGAATGATTGAGAATGGGTCGCCATGTAGCAAATCGATAAAGGCATGAAGGTTATGAATGATTGAGAATGGGTCGCCATGTAGCAAATCGATAAAGGCATGAAGGTTATGAATGATTGAGAATGGGTCGCCATGTAGCAAATCGATAAAGGCATGAAGGTTATGAATGATTGAGAATGGGTCGCCATGTAGCAAATCGATAAAGGCATGAAGGTTATGAATGATTGAGAATGGGTCGCCATGTAGCAAATCGATAAAGGCATGAAGGTTATGAATGATTGAGAATGGGTCGCCATGTAGCAAATCGATAAAGGCATGAAGGTTATGAATGATTGAGAATGGGTCGCCATGTAGCAAATCGATAAAGGCATGAAGGTTATGAATGATTGAGAATGGGTCGCCATGTAGCAAATCGATAAAGGCATGAAGGTTATGAATGATTAAGAATGGGTCGCCATGTAGCAAATCGATAAAGGCATGAAGGTTATGAATGATTGAGAATGGGTCGCCATGTAGCAAATCGATAAAGGCATGAAGGTTATGAATGATTGAGAATGGGTCGCCATGTAGCAAATCGATAAAGGCATGAAGGTTATGAATGATTGAGAATGGTTGAGCCATGTAGCAAATGCAAAACTCACCAACAGTTTTGAATGAAAAAAAGAGAGAAAGATAATTAAGAGAAAAAACATATTTATATTGATAGACAAATTTGGAGTAGTTGAGTAATTGTTCGTTTAGAAAAGTTAAAAGTTCTCGTGGTTGCAGAATGTTCAGTGAAGAAAAGTCATTAGTGTTAGTAGTGTGTATGTTCATATGTTTGTCAGTGTGAATATGCATGTGTGAGTAATACGCAGTGTGACATTGTGTGTGTATTTGCTTGCCTTTGTTTTTTTATTATCAGTGTGTGAATATATGTAAAACTCATGTGAGTGAGTGAGTGAGTGAGTGAGTGAGTGAGTGAGTATACTTTCCGTGAGTGCGTGAATATGTTGCCGTTTGTTAATGTGTAACTTTATAAACGTTGTGTATATGCGGCCTTTTGAGTGTGTGAAACTGTTGCTATTTGTTAGTGTGTGAGTAGGTGTGTGAAACATGCATATGCAGCCTTTGTCAGTGTGTGAATATGTTGCCGTTTATTAGTGTGTGAGTAGATGCGTAAAACGTTGTGTATATGCAGCCTTTGTAAGGGTGTGAGTGTGTTGCCGGTTGTTAGTGTGTAAGTAGGTGCGTGAAACGTTGTGTGTATGCGGCCTTTGTTAGTGTGTGAATATGTTGCCGTTTGTTAGTGTGTGAGTAGATGCGTAAAACGTTGTGTATATGCGGCCTTTGTCGGTGTGAATATATTGCCGTTTGTAAGTGTGTGTGTGTAAATACCTGACACGTTGTACATATGCGGCTTTTGTTAGTGTGTGAATAGGTTGCCGGTTGTTAGTGTGTAAGTAGGTGCGTGAAACGTTGTGTATATGCGGCCTTTGTCAGTATGTGAGTGTGTTGCCGGTTGTTAGTGTGTTAGTAGGTTAGTGAAACGTTGTGCATATGCGGCCACAGTCAGTGTGTGAATATATTGCCTGTTCTCACTGTTATGAGTAGGTGCATGAAACGGGCATATGCAGCATTTGTAAATGCGTAAAAGTGTTGCTGTTTATTAGTGTGTGAGTATGAGCGTGAAACGTTGTCATCAGGAGATGTTGGCTTCCGTGTGTGGGAGTTGAGTATTCATTTTGCCTTTCCTGGCCGCAAATTGCAGGGGGGGGGGGCGTAATTTCGTTCCGTTTCATATGAGCAGGAATCATTTTCACTGGTTGAAAATGTTGTGTTCGCACATTTATGTGAGATCTTGTCATACTTTATTTCGGGGATGGCGAAAAGGAAATAGTGGCTAAATGTACAGCAAAAGAAAGAGTGTAGTAATTTTTTGATTTGTTTGCATCTCTTGTTTCCTGCTACAAATATTTTGATTGGGGGTTTGTTTCTAGGGCAATAGCTCTTGACATATCAAAGGCCTTTGATAGGGTCTGGCACAAAGAGTTGCTTCACAAACTTACTAGCTATGGAATATCTGGTAATGTCTTCTCAACTATAAAATTTTTAGTTTATGATAGGTTTATAAAAGTATTTTTTGATGGGCAGAAGTTGGAACCACGTGCATAAAGGATCTATTCTGGGTCCAACCTGATCTTAGTAAATGATTTTTCACATCATATTCTGAGATCATTTGTTGTCATCTACGCAGATGACACAACTGTTTATGGTAGGACCTACAAAGTTTCGTCTGTTTTATGGCATATCAACCATCTATGGGTTATTTAATAATGCTGAATAAAGTTGTCAAATATAATTCTATAGCGAGGGTAATTATTTATATCTCTAGAATACATTGCTCTTTAAATACATTGTTCTCAGGAAACATTACTCTTTACCATTGGTAATCTTTTTTGTTCTCAATATGATTGACCCTCAGCCACCGCTTTCTAGTATCTATTTGTGGAGAAAAATAAAAAGGAAAAATACGGTTGTGATTTTTTGAAGAATAAGATTGCATAATATGGTTGGGGATGAACTTATAGATACTAGGGCATGACATGACCAGCCGATTAATTGGATCGGGCTTTTTGGACCTCCTGTCTAGCCGAAGTAACGGCCTGAGTGGAAGAATAGCTCAGCCACCAAGATTCCGTCCTAAGGCCTCATGGGTCGCTACCCATGGGCCACGGCCTACAAGTGGCCCCGTTTTCGGGAGGGTTTTTACCCCTTCTGCATGGAAGAGTTTCAGTAGGCGAATTTGTGGAGGAGTATCTAGAAAAGGATTGGTGATTAAAATTTTGCTGTTTCTATCTTTTATGATCTGAAGCACGTGGTACAATGGGGGAAAAGGGGCTTGTTACTTTAACAAAAAAAAACTTTCAAAAATCAACACCATTTAAAAAAAAGTAAACATTGATTTAACGTCTCTCGGATACGATTCTACTGAGTCACTTCTTATCAAGGCTAAAAACACTTGTGGATAAGGGTTAATGAGATGGATAGGTTGACAGTTGATGAATATTATGAGACGATTGAGAATCATGAATGAAATGGATAAAATTTGATGCCTTATGAGAACGGTTTATGACAAGTGTTTACAGGCATTAGATTTAAAGATGACCATGTTGTTACCCACAGGGAAGAAATTTTGTGGCAACGTGCTTCACAGATGTGACGTTCTTAGAAAGAAACAGGAGGACGAAAGGAAAGTTCTTTGCCGTGGTGATAGTAAGACGAGTTCTTAGCGTGCATGTCTTACAAGGAGGAACTAGAGATTGAAGCTCGGTTGAGTATCTTCCATGGAAATAACGATAGAGTAGAGAAAGACTAACAGTGTCTCTTTTGTGAGAAAGGAGCTGTAGGAAACAGAAGAGATCATCTCCCACTAGATTGCGGAGTGGATTTTGTATTCTGTCAAGGCAATGAAGGAGTGCTCTGAGCGGCACCTCCCCAGATGTGGCAGCAGTACTCCATCTTTGGACGAATCTAACTCTTATAAAGGTAGAGGATTGCATCAGGGGTCAGGTACTTTCTGGAGCGGTAGAATGATCCAATCATTTTTCCCAAAACATTAGCAACAGATTGAATATAAGTCTCCCGTGAAAGTCAGTCTAGGAGTTTATCAAAACAAGAGGTTTTCTCAAGGAGACAGTTATTAATTTCAGCTGGATCAATAATCCGAGTGTTGGTGGTGAAAAGAGAGAGGCTTGGTTTTAGAGTTGTTAAAGGTAATAGGCCGTTTTTCCTCATTGCACCACATGCTCCAGGTCAGAAGAGAGAGAGAGAGAGAGAGAGAGAGAGAGAGAGAGAGAGAGAGAGAGAGAGAATCAACAAGATCTTCATTGCCAATGCTCTTCGAAGTGCTGCCATAGACACTATAATGGGTTGGGTAACATCATCATGCAACAGGTTTGATTAACATTAATTTTATGGGAATCCTAAAAAAATTCCACCCGGCACTATTTCAAAACACTTTTATATTGCATAAAATCATTTAATGTTCTTTTGACAAAAAAATATGTGGTTATTTTATTTACCCAAATTATTTAGAGTGAAATGGGTTTCGGCACTATTCCAAAACCACTTATTGTTACTTAAAACTATGTTTTAATAAAAAAAATCAATAAAAATCAGTAATTTATAGCTAGCTTAATCGTATCCGAGATATGTTAAAGCATGTTGGGAGAAAAAAAAACTGGTGTAGATTCTACCTGACGCAGGGGAAAAAGTAAAAGGATCCAGCACAAGGGTAGTTAGCAAATGTTCTTAGTCGTTCCTCATGCTTCATGTAATCATCATCATCATCATCATCATCATCATCATCATCATCATCATCATCATCATCATCATCATCATCATCATCATCATGCCAATACTGGATGATGATGATGATCATCATCATCATCATCATCATCATCATCATCATCATCATTTCTTATCATGCCAATACATGATGATGATGATGATGATGATGATGATGATGATGATGATGATGATGATGATGATGATGATGATGATGATGACGACGACGATGATTATGATGATGACGACGACGATGATTATGATGATGATGCCAATACGGGATCTATCGTTGGGCATCAAGGTTACAGTCCATTAAATCTTCGTCAGTACAAGTTGGTCCATCATTGCAGTCACTGTCGATATGTTCAATTGTCTTTCTGAGATTACCACAAGGGCAGTTGATTGTTGTTGCTGGTCCCCACCTGTGGATGTTGCTGACTATCCTTCCAACATTTGCTATTTGCTCAGTTCGGTGTCACTCAGTCCTTCCTTGGGAGATCCGTTTCATGTTGAGTTCTTGAATAGCTTCGTTCAAGTAGTCATTCCAATCATTTCATTCCATGACCGTGCAGAGTCAAGACTCTCTTTGGTCATTAAACTGTTTCTTGATTTCAATATGCCTCTTGGATGTCCATAGCCAGATAGGAAGTGTCTTCTATCGGTTTCCTATTTGTGTTTTTGGATTCTCACATGGGCATCCCTTCGGATATGGGGAGATGCCATGCCAGCCAATCTGTAAACCGCTGGTAGTGGGGTTGGTCTTAGTGTCCCAGTGGTTCTGCAGCATGCATCATTTAGTTCTGGGTCGATTGATTTGGCATGGTACGATCCAGTTCAAACTGCAGCAAAGTATTCAACGGCAGAGTAACAAAGTGTGCAGATCATGATTCGACTATTAACGTTCAGAAGTTTTTCACATTACAAAAGAAAAGCATCATCTTTGCTTTTGGTTTACTTAATCGTTTTCTTGTATAACACAACACACAAAATGGCGGCCACCTGTGCGGGAAAGACACCCCCAAACACGTGTGTCGCACAAAACGTAAAAGCTACAATATAAAATGTTCTTTAGCTTTACAGTGAGATTATTTTTCATATTTTATGTTAAACTTACACAGAAAACTGAACCCTCTGCTAAAAATTGAACAAGTATTTTTAAAGATTTTTTATAATTATAATCTTAAAATCTTTATACGTTGTACACGTATGTTCTTAGTAGTTTCTAATGCTTTATTCAGTTCTTATTATTCATCTTATTATTCATCTTATTATTCATCTGATTATTCATCTTATTATTCATCTTATTGTTCATCTTATTATACATCTTATTATTCATCTGAGAGAACTATTAACGTTACCAAATATAAAACAATAGTCATTAATGTAAAATTCAAATATAAAAAAAATATAAAAATAAATATAAAAATAAATATAAAAATAAATAAAAATAAATGTAAAAAATATTAAAAAATATAAATATGAAAAATATTTTTAAAATATAAAAAATATAAGAATAAAATATTAAAAATATATAAAAAATATAAAAAAATATAAAAAAATTTAAATCTGAAAAAATATAAAAATAATATAAAAATAAATATAAAAATTAAATAAAAAAATAAAAAAATATAAATAAATATAAAAAATAAATAAAAATAAATGTAAAAAATATAAAAAAATATAAATCTGAAAAATATAAAAATAATATAAAAATAAATATAAAAATGAAATAAAAAAGTATAAAAGAAATATAAAAAAAAAATAAAATAAAATTCAAATATAAAACAATAGTCATACACCCTCAGAACATTTTGAGGGGGTTCTTGATTATCACATCATTGTCATCGTCATCATCATTATATTTGGTTTAATGTCGATTTTACATGCTGACATACGTTGGACGGCTTTCAGAAAATGAGGATGGGGTGGCATCTTTTAAAATATCAAAGCACTCCCCACATTAAGTGTGTAGAGTAACTGATATTTTATGAATTCTGCCATTCTGGACTGAGTTTTAAATTTCAATCATTTATAACAAGCTATTTCGGTTGTGTCATCATGATAAGGTGATGATGATCATCATCGGCTGAACATCCATTTTCCATGCTGGCATGTGTTGGACGGCTTTTAGAAATTGACTTTCAAATTAACCTATCTCTGGCCAGGTCTGTATCTATCTCTCTTTCTTTGTGCTTAAAACATAACTAACTCTCTCTCTCCCTTTCTACCTTTCAGCTATGAAGCGATCTGATGATACGAACGTATTGCTTGAATCAATCGAACAACAAAGTAAATACTGTATTTGTTACTTTGCCTGTCTGATAATAACTGTTTTTTCTATTTCAATTAATTGCTCCTAAGAAAATCTCCATTCAACTAACATTCATGCTTCCATTAGTCATAAAAAAATGTAATCATCATCATCATCATCATCATCATCATCATCATCATCATCATCATCATCATCATCATCATCATCATCATATGGAGAGTAGAAAGTGGATTCTAGGTTTACTTTTGGCCGCCTCATAATTCTCGCTTCCCTTATTTTGTCCTTTAGTCGTCACATTCCATGAGCGATGTTTCTGACAAAGAGGAAAAAATTGCTGTTTTCTGGGTCAGAATCTATCCACCTAACACTTATCGTTGGCTAGTTTTTGATCTTTAAGTGGTATTTTTTTTAAGCTCCTTACATTGAGTTGCTTCATTAAAAAAATCATCATCAGCATCATCATCATCATCATCATCATCATCATCATCATCATCATCATCATCATATGGAGAGTAGAAAGTGGATTCTAGGTTTACTTTTGGCCGCCTCATAATTCTCGCTTCCCTTATTTTGTCCTTTAGTCGTCACATTCCATGAGCGATGTTTCTGACAAAGAGGAAAAAATTGCTGTTTTCTGGGTCAGAATCTATCCACCTAACACTTATCGTTGGCTAGTTTTTGATCTTTAAGTGGTATTTTTTTAAGCTCCTTACATTGAGTTGCTTCATTAAAAAAATCATCATCATCATCATCATCATCATCATCGTCGTCGTCGTCGTCGTCGTCGTCGTCGTCGTCGTCGTTGTGGTTTCCATCATCGCCATCATCATCATTATCATCATCAACAGCATCATCACACAGCATCATCACACAGCATCATCACATTCGGTTTAACGTCTGCTTTAAATGCTGGCACGTGTTGAATGGCATTTAGAAATTTACTTCCACACTAACCTATCTCTGACCAGGTCTTTATTTATCACTTTTTCTCTCAAATCCATCATTATCACTTTCTCCCATGTTTTCCTTCGCCTTTCCCTGCCAACTAACCCTGCTACCTCAACTGTTCTACATCTACTAACCAAAGAACTCACATCCATTCTTTCAGTGTGATCAAACCAACAAAGTCTCCTGTTCTGCACACATCTCCCTATACTGCCCCGATTTAATCTTCCTCTGAGGTCATCAGATCTCAGCCTATCTTTAACACTCACATTACACATACATTACATCATTCTCATATCATTTCTCTCTACGCAACACATGTTCTCAACCCATGCAACACAGTGCCATAAAAAGGCAATTTATTATATGTTTTTGTTTTATTTTATGTGATATCAATTCTGTTCAGAACGTGATACCCCTTGTAAACGATTCATCGTACGCAGTTAAGTGAAGATAAGTTGCTATTTTAACAGTAGCCAGGTATTAGTTCATAATTTGATACAATTGATTCAAGTGGATTTAAACTCGGCATAGCCGATTCCATAGTCTGCGACACCATCCATTACACCAATCATACAACTTAAAAAATGATGGCGCTTAATTGATGGTATTCCAAAGAATAAAAAAAATGTGACGAATAAGAAGAAAATCATCACAAAACTAGTTTCTGTCTTTTGTGCAGCCTGGCACAGGTCTGTCACAGCGACAGAGAAAATTTGCTTTCTAAATAAAAAGCTGTTTTTTTTAGGCGTGAGAAGTCTGAACTTCATGAGTGCATGTGTGTTTACTTTTCTTGTGAATGGAAGGTTGGATATTTGTTCTTTTTTACTTTGTATACTTTCAATTAATTGTGATATTTTGCTATTTAGACTATTTACAACCGCTTTAACTTTGGACTTTCTTAACCATTTGTTTGAGATTGTATTGAAATTATTGTTAGCATATATATTCTGCTTGCTATACTTTACGATCGCTTTAACTTTGGATTCTGTGAAAACTGATTAGAGATTGTATTGAACTTATTGTTAGTATGTGGTGGACGAGACGTGATCCGAGCAAATGTCAAAAAGCAAATGGCTTGAATTGCTACTCTCTTTCTTTCTCTGCTTCGTTGGGATACACTTTCCTTTTCACTGACTAAAAGCAAAGGAGTTCGTAACAGAAACGTGTTAACTCAATATTTTCCAACCAATGAATATCGTTTCAAAGGCAAAAACTAACACGTCGATGTTATATTGGTAACACCTCGATAACACCTATAAGAACGAAGAAATAAACAGAGTTCGGCAGACAGAACACCCAAGATGTGGATCTTGAAAGAACACCCAAGAAGTACGCTCCCACTTTACCCCCAGCTTTTTTGGCCGGGGCGACAAGAAGAACAGGACACTTCAGAAGTAAGTACAAGCTTTCCTTGCCTCGCATGCACATACCCACACACACAGCATCACATTGCCACTTATGCACATACACGGTCTATGACTCACGCACTAACAAATACACATCTTTAGCCCTCGTGTCATGCTTATTCACTGAACAATTTCTAACAAAGAACACGAGTTGAATAAACTTTACCAAAGAACATTTCTTCATTAAAACTAATTTTTATATTCTTGTAAAATCTTCGCTCTATAAATGTTTTGTTGATTAATCATGTTTTATTTCATTTTACATTCACAAAACGCCATACATGTTGAGTTAGCATTTGCTAGCTTGTGACTCTAATATTTCTCCTCTAATATATCCTTCCTTCGCCATTTCATTTCCATTTATATTTACTATGCATGTTAAGCAATTTAGCAACAGGGGTCACAGCTACACATATTCTCCTTGCTCAACTGTTTACGATCGCTGTAACTTTTGATTCTTTGAACACTGATTAGGAAGTATATTGAACTTATTGTTATTATACATATTCTCCTTGCTCAACTGTTTACGATCGCTGTAACTTTTGATTCTTTGAACACTGATTAGGAAGTATATTGAACTTATTGTTATTATACATATTCTCCTTGCTCAACTGTTTACGATCGCTGTAACTTTTGATTCTTTGAACACTGATTAAGAAGTAGATTGAACTTATTGTTATTATACATATTCTCCTTGCTCAACTGTTTACGATCGCTGTAACTTTTGATTCTTTGAACACTGATTAGGAAGTATATTGAACTTATTGTTATTATACATATTCTCCTTGCTCAACTGTTTACGATCGCTGTAACTTTTGATTCTTTGAACACTGATTAGGAAGTATATTGAACTTATTGTTCTTATACATATTCTCCTTGCTCAACTGTTTACGATCGCTGTAACTTTTGATTCTTTGAACACTGATTAGGAAGTAGATTGAACTTATTGTTATTATACATATTCTCCTTGCTCAACTGTTTACGATCGCTGTAACTTTTGATTCTTTGAACACTGATTAGGAAGTATATTGAACTTATTGTTATTATACATATTCTCCTTGCTCAACTGTTTACGATCGCTGTAACTTTTGATTCTTTGAACACTGATTAAGAAGTAGATTGAACTTATTGTTATTATACATATTCTCCTTGCTCAACTGTTTACGATCGCTGTAACTTTTGATTCTTTGAACACTGATTAGGAAGTATATTGAACTTATTGTTATTATACATATTCTCCTTGCTCAACTGTTTACGATCGCTGTAACTTTTGATTCTTTGAACACTGATTAGGAAGTATATTGAACTTATTGTTCTTATACATATTCTCCTTGCTCAACTGTTTACGATCGCTGTAACTTTTGATTCTTTGAACACTGATTAGGAAGTAGATTGAACTTATTGTTATTATACATATTCTCCTTGCTCAACTGTTTACGACTGCTGTAACTTTTGATTCTTTGAACACTGATTAGGAAGTATATTGAACTTATTGTTATTATACATATTCTCCTTGCTCAACTGTTTACGATCGCTGTAACTTTTGATTCTTTGAACACTGATTAGGAAGTATATTGAACTTATTGTTATTATACATATTCTCCTTGCTCAACTGTTTACGATCGCTGTAACTTTTGATTCTTTGAACACTGATTAGGAAGTATATTGAACTTATTGTTATTATACATATTCTCCTTGCTCAACTGTTTACGATCGCTGTAACTTTTGATTCTTTGAACACTGATTAAGAAGTAGATTGAACTTATTGTTATTATACATATTCTCCTTGCTCAACTGTTTACGATCGCTGTAACTTTTGATTCTTTGAACACTGATTAGGAAGTAGATTGAACTTATTGTTATTATACGTATTCTCCTTGCTCAACTGTTTACGATCGCTGTAACTTTTGATTCTTTGAACACTGATTAGGAAGTATATTGAACTTATTGTTCTTATACATATTCTCCTTGCTCAACTGTTTACGATCGCTGTAACTTTTGATTCTTTGAACACTGATTAGGAAGTAGATTGAACTTATTGTTATTATACATATTCTCCTTGCTCAACTGTTTACGATCGCTGTAACTTTTGATTCTTTGAACACTGATTAGGAAGTATATTGAACTTATTGTTATTATACATATTCTCCTTGCTCAACTGTTTACGATCGCTGTAACTTTTGATTCTTTGAACACTGATTAAGAAGTAGATTGAACTTATTGTTATTATACATATTCTCCTTGCTCAACTGTTTACGATCGCTGTAACTTTTGATTCTTTGAACACTGATTAGGAAGTATATTGAACTTATTGTTATTATACATATTCTCCTTGCTCAACTGTTTACGATCGCTGTAACTTTTGATTCTTTGAACACTGATTAGGAAGTATATTGAACTTATTGTTCTTATACATATTCTCCTTGCTCAACTGTTTACGATCGCTGTAACTTTTGATTCTTTGAACACTGATTAGGAAGTAGATTGAACTTATTGTTATTATACATATTCTCCTTGCTCAACTGTTTACGATCGCTGTAACTTTTGATTCTTTGAACACTGATTAGGAAGTAGATTGAACTTATTGTTATTATACATATTCTCCTTGCTCAACTGTTTACGATCGCTGTAACTTTTGATTCTTTGAACACTGATTAGGAAGTAGATTGAACTTATTGTTATTATACATATTCTCCTTGCTCAACTGTTTACGATCGCTGTAACTTTTGATTCTTTGAACACTGATTAGGAAGTATATTGAACTTATTGTTATTATACATATTCTCCTTGCTCAACTGTTTACGATCGCTGTAACTTTTGATTCTTTGAACACTGATTAGGAAGTATATTGAACTTATTGTTATTATACATATTCTCCTTGCTCAACTGTTTACGATCGCTGTAACTTTTGATTCTTTGAACACTGATTAGGAAGTATATTGAACTTATTGTTATTATACATATTCTCCTTGCTCAACTGTTAGTATTCACTTTGTCTTCGGACGTTTTTGAACAGACTTTTGAATGAACCTACTGTTTACATGTGTTTTTTTTAGTTTATTTTTATTGACTTCCATCGGTTAATACTTGTCAAAAAATTGATTGTAGGACAGCGATTTCATCATAAATATTTTTTTATCATTGAATCCTACTCACCTTGTCCGACAACAACAACACGATTTGATCCGTCAGCTTTCATAGATTCAATCACATTTAATTTCGCATCACACCAAAAGACGCGGTTCTCCATAAAATAATCAATGGCAATCCCGGTCGGATATGCTAGCCGTTTGCTAACCAACACCTCTCGGTTCTCACCCGTCATCCATGCCCTCTCAATGGTTGGTTTATCACTATTTATGTCAGTCCAATACATCCAACTGAAAAAATAAATAAATGAGGATTCTTAAAAACACCATGAAAAAACATACTGTAGTAATTATGGTACATGGGATGTGTTAGTTCGCATAGAAAGAGGAAATTTACCCTAAAAATTAAAGTTAGAAATTTAGCAAACGTGTTCAATGAAGTGACGTCACAAACAGAAGTCAAGATAGATGACATAGCAAAAAACCATTCGAGTCTAGCTTCTTGTGTTTTGACGATGGTACCAAACAGACGTATTTCGGAGGTCTTCCCCTCTTCCCCATGGGTGGTAGGTGGTGGGATTATATATATATATATTTAAATAAGTGACGTCATAATATCACAATAAACAACAAAACAATTGAAAAAACGAAGATTTTGTGTTTCTTGGCTCAGTGGTTCCAGGATCCTTATCTGACATTAGCAGAAGAATAGGAATAGAAACTTCTGTATTTGGATGTCTAAAAGAACAGGAATGGAGCTTGGAGGACACCTCTGACTTTACAATGCATTTATAGTTCCTATTGTTGTATATACAAGTGAAACATGGACTAGCAGTGCATGAAAGGAATCTAAATGACTTTGAAATGAAACCGACATTAGTAGGTAGGCATGTAGATGGATATTGTATCTATTCCATTCAGTCTATTAATACCTGTTCACTGTTTAGTTAAGTGCGATGTCAACGTGTAACTAGAAAGATATGAGGCAGGTGTGAAAATTATCTCCTGTCCTCGTCAACGATTTCTTGGAATTTGTGATGAAAGAACCGGAAAGTCTGCAATCAATAGTGGTGCTTAGCAATGAGCTCTCTAATAATATTTGTGGCGCTGATGACATCACACTCATGCCGCTGTCTTTGATGAGTTGAAGCTCTCTACTTTTGAGTTTGAAGCCTCTTGCGGAAAATGAGGGATTAAAGTAAACCCAGGTAAACGAAAAATCTTTTCATCTTTCGGAGACAATATCAAAACGGTTGAAAAACGAAGATTTTGTGTTTCTTGGCTCAGTCGTTTCAGGATCCTCATCTAACATTAGCAGAAGAATAGGAATAGAAACTTCTGCATTTGGATGTCTAAAAGAAAATATATGGAGCAGGGAGGACCTATCAAGTTAAGATTTTACAATGCAGTGACAGTTTACTGTATATTCAAGTGAAACGTGGACTATACTGGCAGAGCAGCAGAGGAAGTTCAATGAGTTTGAAATCAAATGTTTAAGAACTATCCTAAAAATAACTTTGAAAGATGCACGAAGAACTGCAGATATCCAAAAGAAGCTTAATATTAACACATACATCAACGACGTTATTCGAAAAAAGAGATTAACAGAGTTTGGACATGTTTCCCGGCTACCAGACTCCAGCTATGGAAAGAAATCATATCAATAAGATTTGATGGGATTTCCAAAGAGACGGGCTGACCAGATAATGATTGAGACTAGTATGCTGATACACACAGCTAAAAAATCAAGTTGAACTCAAGACGGTGATAAGTGGCTGAATTTTGTTCTCCAGCACGAGGTGAAGCTTTCTGTAGTATGCATATAAGTCAAGTACAGACAACAAAAAAAGGTAACTTTCTTTTTTTTACATTTGGGTGCTTTGCAGATTTTGTTAAAATTTTTATTATTCTATTTTATTTAAAAAATGTGTAATGTATTAAAATACAAATAAATAAATAAATAATAAATAAATAAATTAATTAATAAAATCACGAGACAAATCCATGCGTGTTCACTTCTCGCATCAGCGTAACTTAGATAATTACACGTTAAATGATTATTTTTTAATTTTGTTATTAATAGAATATTTATTGAACTAAAAAATGCCATGAAACGAAACAATCGTATTAAAAATATAAGTTATTTTCTTTAAAAATCCACCAGAAGGCATTTCGGTTTCTTATCTATATATCTTCTAAATTTAGGCACGGAAAAATCCACCAAAATGTTATAGAGTTTAATTGAGACGATTTAGCTGAGTGGGGATAAATTTGGATACCAACAATACAATTACATGGGGTTCAGTGTTGGGTTCCATATTAATTCCCGGGCATTGCCGAGTGTTTCAGATAGTTTCAAATAACTTAAATAACATTTGTCATTTGTTTTTTACGAATATATTTATACATATTCTAAATGAAATCCTAACTATGTGCCTCTCATGTTTCCCTCACACACACATGGTCGTTTTTAAGATGGTTACATTTTTCAATAATGACCTAACTAGCAGCAGCGCCTTATGCTCAAGAAACAAAATAGCGGGGAGGGCCTGGGGAGTGGGGCATCAGTCACTTCAAGTTTTTGCAAAAGTTTGATTTTTGGAACCATTTTGAAGCTTAGCATCTAAGTAACAATTTTGGTCCGAGTAGACAAAGATTACATTAAGTCTTCATACATTCCCGCCATTTTCCAAGATGGCCGCCGTAAAAATCTAATAATGTCAATATCTCGGAAACTATTCAACCTAGAAACATGAATTTGGTGTCTATACCTAGGTTTTCATGGTCAAGGAATCAAATAACACCATTTCTCACTACAGCAGAGTATTTATTTGTCCCGAAAATGGTAAAATTCAAGATGTCAGCCACCAAAATTCTATATCGGCTATACTTCCAAAACCACTAAACCTTCAATCATGCTGTTGGTGTCCATGCTTAGAATTTTATGGCCAGGGAAGCTAACAGTTTACGATAGACAATTATATATGAAAATTCAAGCTGAAATCAAGACAGGAATTAAGGGAACTGACTTTTCCTCACATTAACCCTTAAATGCTTTATTTTTTATATTGGTTTAACATTGAAGATACTAATTACTTATTTAGCGAGTGTGCTGATGCAGATGTGAAACAAGTTGCATTTTGACACATTTTCGTTGAATAGGCATTTTGTTGGAATGTGTCATATTTGAAACAAAAATAAACATTTAAGGGTTAAAGTGTGAAATAGCAGCCATCTTCAATCCTGTAAATGAAAGCCTTCGAGGCTGCGATAGAAATTCTGAAATTAGAAACACTTCAAAAGTTCCAAAAATGAAAAGCCATGCAGGCGATAGAAAATCAAATTTTCTTGCGTTTGGTAGAAGTTATTTGTGGTAAAAAAATTCTTGATTGATCTATTAAAAAAAGATGTAACATTTCTCTGTCATTTTTGAGGGAATGGCTACTCTAGCAAATAATAATTACATTTTTAGAAGAGGGCCTCAAACTATCTAGCTGAGCAGATGAAAGTCCGTGCAAATTTCCCTGGAAACTGAATGCATAACACAGTAACGAGACTCACCCTATTTTTGTGTTGGTCACTATGGCATATGGTTTTCTTAATCCATATCGTATGAGGGTCCGACTGTATCTCCCATCGTAAGTAGCCACTGATATGCTTTTCTTGCCGGTATCAGTCCAGTAGATATTACTGAAAGAGGTGAAATATATGAAAGTGCAAAGAATAAAACAACAATGAAAATGGAACTATATATATATATATATATATATATATATATATATATATATATATATATATATATATATAATAATGGTAATAATCCAGGTGAAAAATATCCACAGGGTGGTAATCCAGAGAATTTTAACCGGGTTTATAAAAAGTGCTCAATATCAAAATAGAGCTTTATATATGATAATTTTATTTACACAGACATGTACAAAATCTGCGACACTGGCATGTCGATGTTATCGATCAACAGTTACTATAAACTGAGATCTCATCAGGCAGAGTTAGAATCCGATCTTAACCTCAGATCATATTTGGAGAGAATGAAGCCTTCATTCTCTCCAAATATGATCTGAGGTTAAGATCGGATTCTAACTCTGCCTGATGAGATCTCAGTTTATAGTAACTGTTGATCGATAACATCGACATGCCAGTGTCGCAGATTTTGTACATGTCTGTGTAAATAAAATTATCATATATATATATATATATATATATATATATATATATATATATATATATATATATATATATATATATATAAATATATATATATATATATATATATATAAATATATATATATAATATATATATATATATAAATATATATATATATATATATATATATCAAAAATAATTACACTACTAACTCACCCCTAAACCAAACAAATGTACTGTATTTGTTCCAATGCCCATTCAAGGAATGTTTCCCCAAGACCCAAACAGACAAACACAGTACTTATATTGGCCATACGACTACAACCTTCTCCTGTCGCCTTACGCACCACTTAAATGATACTAGTGCCATCTAGCGACACATTACCACACACAAACAAGCATAAAATCAACCGAACTAAGACAAATATTAACAACTAATACTAAGATCATACATAAAAACAACTGCTTGCCGGTATCAGTCCAGTAGATATTACTGAAAGAGGTGAAATATATGAAAGTGCAAAGAATACAACAACAATGAAAACGGAACTATATATATATATATATATATATATTAAAAATAACCGACAATTTTTGTCTGGCTATTTTAGTGTTGATCCCTTCAATTTTCCGGATTAAAATCTTAATCTCGGAAGGAAATTGGCTGATGAAACTGCCATAGTGTAAATGTTGGTCCAACACTAAAATAGCCAGACAAAAATTGTCGGTTATTTTTAATAATACGTGTCTTAAAGAAAAAATGCTGCCTCGATACACATATATATATATATATATATACACTAGCTCGCTTTGCCGGATCGCTATCGCTTCGCAAAGTTCGCTATCACTTCACAAAGTCTGTTGCTTGAAATACGTGAAACATTAATTAAAACTAATAAACATTTTATTCATAACTTTGTTGTAAACACAAAAACGAAACTTTTATCATTTATTCAAATAGATAGAAAAACATTACCATTTTGGTAATTTCAATATTAATTTATTTATTTTAAAATGTGATTGTAAAGAAAGGAAAAGAAAAAAGAAATCAATTTGCCTTTTCACTTGCAGTTTAGAAATAAATCGCAATTTGTTGAAAATTAAATCGGGTGGGTCCCCTAAAGAAAGAAACATTTGAACCCAAATGCTAAATATTTGTCCAGAAAATAAAGTAATATTGCGAAACAGAACTATTTTTCATATTAAAATCAAAACAATCATTGAATTAAAAACAATCATTGAATTAATAAAATGTGCTTTTGCGAAACCAATATGCAAATGAGTTAAACTTGCGACTGATATCACATATACATAAGCAGTATAAAAATGATGGTGCATCTATTGTATGAAGTGAAATTAACTTGAAATAAGGCATTAGTGTGAGAAATACGCTCAACTCTCGTATTATATATATATATATATATATATATATATATATATATATATATATATATATATATATATATATATAGTGTGTGTCAAGTTGTATATGAAAAGAAATCAAATAAAGTGCTCGATCATATAAGAAAGCTAATATAATTTATTTAGATACTGTATATGACATATTTCAGTAATGTATCGCGGTTTCATCCAAAAGGGCAGATTTAGACATCTTTAGTAAATCTCCGTGCCCAGTGGAATCATCGGCAAGCTGAAATGATTGTAGTCCCGTCCCGATAGAGAATGGCGTCAACAATGACAGAAAACGGTGTATCTCTGAGGGGGTCCCCGGAAAAATCCGGTGTGGGATAGTGATTAACTAAGACTTAAGGGAGATCGATGTTAGTTCGTGTATGAAAGGCCTTCATTTTATTCCCTAGCAAGTTTTATTTATTTATTTATTTATCTGTTCTTTTTGGATTTGTAATGTTATTGTTTTACCTAGTCTGAAAAAATACGAAAGGGGCGGCTATGAAGTTTGCCGTTTGGGTTTGTGAAATTAGGATGCTTTTTGTTGTCGTTTTTGGGAATAAATTTATGTATCGGATTAATTGTTCGATATAGTGTTTTAAAAGATGGTGCAATAATGTGTTTATGGACTTAACGTGTTTGTTTATTTTTGTTTACTGAATTAGTGTTTTCGTATTTTCTTGATCTTAATGGGAGGAAAGCGGTGTTTCGTTGATATGTCCCGTTTATAACCAGTAGTGTTGAAAACAAAAATTGGTTATAAACGAAATGATGGATGCTATCTGTTATTTCCGTTTGAGGGGCATAAGTTTAGTCTCTGGGTGGGGGTTGTTAACTTCTATTTTATTGATGGTATGTTAATAATATCAATATTTAGTGTATTTCAGAAAATTTATTAAATTCTTTATCTTATTATTTTATTTTATTCCACTCGTACGCGTACTTCCGTCCATGCGCACCGGCAAATAAACTTATATACACACACGTGCATGGAACCACAAGCATGCCTATATACAACATCTGCACGCATATGGGTATGCACGCACGTACACACATCTTCACTCCCATGTACGAGGGGTTATTAATTTTATATTTTTTATTTTTTGTGTTTTTGTTATGTTATTAATTTAATATTTTATTTATTTTATTAATATTATTTGATATTTTCTATTTATTAATAATATGCTCCTATACATACACACGCGCACCCGCACACACGTGCTTGTACATACACACGGACGTATACACACGCCTGTACAGATGATTCCACTGGGCACGGAGATTTACTAAAGATGTCCAAATCTGCCCTTTTGGATGAAACCGCGGTACATTGCTGAAATATGTAATATACCAGTATCTAAATAAATTATATATATATATATATATATATATATATATATATATATATATATATATATATATAAAGATTTTTGTAGGTACAAAGTTTTAATAGACAGTGAAATAATGTTAAACGCACTGCCATTATTGTCTATAGTGAGGATTTTTTTATGATTTATATTATAAAAGAGGAATAAAGAAACACGAGAAGGGGAACAAAGATGAATCACTTTGTAACTTTTTTCTTTCTCTATGAGAATTTTTTTTTTTTTTTTTCCTTTTCCAAACGAGTATTGAGAAGAAAGAAAATGTAAAAAATTAAATAAAATTACTGAGACGTCTTTCAGTCGACACTTTTCAAGGTAATCGTCGACCATGAGGGGGATCACGATTAAAAACGTGGTCAACAGACTATAAATAATTATCGAGGGTATTAAAAAGAAAATTATAAAAAAAGAAAAATGGGAAGAGACATTCTTAACGTACACCCATTAGTTCTCTCTCTCTCTCTCTCTCTCTCTCTCTCTATATATATATATATATATATATATATATATATATATATATATATATATATATATATATATATTGAAAGATTTAAATTATTTTCAAATCATATTCCAAATAAATGTAACTAAAAATAAACATCATCTAGAAACAGCTGTAAACGACTTTGATACCATTGTGTGTATTCTTTATTTCGAATATGATATGAAGATAATTTAAATCTTTATATATATATATATATATATATATATATATATATATATATATATATATATATATATATATATACTCCACTCTATCTCACTATATGATGGAATAGATCGAATATCACACCAGGTATTACCGAATGTATTATTATTTTTTACATGTAGCCATACATCGCTAGAACAGAATGCTAAAATACATTTTATACTTACGACGACACCCAGTCGACTGAAATTCCATTTGGTTCTTGAAGGTCCGCAGTGTGAAGTTTGACACTGGGTATTGGGGACGGGATAGAAAAAGCCCAATAAATTGATTTCTGCACAGAATCTGTCCAATAAAGCGTGTTGCGGAGATGACTAAACGCCACGGCTTTCGGTCGAGAAGTGTTGTACGCTTCAACAATTTTATATCGGCTTTCGGTAAATATACGAATTTCACTTCCCATTATGACATAAACTGCTGCTTCATTCACTGCAGAAAAGAAAACAGACACACACACACAAAGAACAAAAGAAAATTAATAGAATTAGGTGACAATTATGTTGACGGTAAAAAGACAAAGAATATTTATTGTTTTAAAAAGAATTAAATGGCTAGAATTTAAAACAAATAAACAACAGACATATTCGTTTTATCTATTTAAAGAATATTTAGCCGGCAATGGAAATTATTTTTACGGAAGAAGAAAAAGTAATTATTAGTATTGACTCTGGGAGACATTTATTCTCAAATTAAAAAATGTGTTTATTTATTATGGTTTCTCTTGTTTTAATCAAATTTAAAATTTTAATAACAACTATACCAATCATGACTCGTCAGCATGGTATTTGTTATCTATATAATAATAATAATAATAATAATAATAATAATAATAATAATAATAATAATAATAATAATAATAATATGCTAAGGCATTTCATGTTTGTACGTACGTTATCACCTTTCACACCCACTAAAAAAATTAGATCGTCCGATTAGTAAAGATAGTGATTGATGATTATTCTGATGTCGCTAAGGTAAAAGAATTCCGACTTTACCCATTGTAAAACGAATTGTTCCAAAATCAAATTATGTCGCCTCGTCGACTAAAACAGTAGAATTTTAAATAAATACGTTTGAAAAAAATTGACATTCGTTTTAGTGATTTTCAAAAAAATTAGCTAACAATTATGTTTACGGTAAGAAGACAGAGAATATTTATTGTTTTAAATAAATGAATAAAGAGGAGACATATTTGTTTTATTTATTTAAAGAATATTTATTGTTTTAAAAAGAATTAAATTGCTACAATTTTAAATAAATGAATAAAGAGGAGACATATTTGTTTTATTTATTTAAAGAATATTTATTGTTTTAAAAAGAATTAAATTGCTACAATTTTAAATAAATGAATAAAGAGGAGACATATTTGTTTTATTTATTTAAAGAATATTTATTGTTTAAAAAAAATTAAATTGCTATAATTTTAAATCAATAAATGAATAAAGAGGAAACATATTTTATTTATTTATTTAAAGAATATTTATTGTTTTAAAAAGAATTAAATTGCTATAATTTTAAATCAATAAATGAATAAAGAGGAAACATATTTGTTTTATTTATTTAAAGAATATTTATTGTTTTAAAAAGAATTAAATTGCTATAATTTTAAATAAATAAATGAATAAAGAGGAAACATATTTTATTTATTTATTTAAAGAATATTTATTGTTTTAAAAAGAATTAAATTGCTATAATTTTAAATAAATAAATGAATAAAGAGGAAACATATTTGTTTTATTTATTTAAAGAATATTTATTGTTTTAAAAAGAATTAAATTGCTACAATTTTAAATAAATAAATGAATAAAGAGGCGACATATTTGTTTTATTTATTTAAAGAATATTTATTGTTTTAAAAAGAATTAAATTGCTACAATTTTAAATTAATAAATGAATAAAGAGGAGACATATTTGTTTTATTTATTTAAAGAATATTTATTGTTTTAAAAAGAATTAAATTGCTACAATTTTAAATAAATAAATGAATAAAGAGGAGACATATTTGTTTTGTTTATTTAAAGAATATTTATTGTTTTAAAAAGAATTAAATTGCTACAATTTTAAATAAATGAATAAAGAGGAGACATATTTGTTTTATTTATTTAAAGAATATTTATTGTTTTAACAAGAATTAAATTGCTACAATTTTAAATAAATGAATAAAGAGGAGACATATTTGTTTTATTTATTTAAAGAATATTTATTGTTTTAAAAAGAATTAAATTGCTACAATTTTAAATAAATAAATGAATAAAGAGGAGACATATTTGTTTTGTTTATTTAAAGAATATTTATTGTTTTAAAAAGAATTAAATTGCTACAATTTTAAATAAATGAATAAAGAGGAGACATATTTGTTTTATTTATTTAAAGAATATTTATTGTTTTAACAAGAATTAAATTGCTACAATTTTAAATAAATGAATAAAGAGGAGACATATTTGTTTTATTTATTTAAAGAATATTTATTGTTTTAAAAAGAATTAAATTGCTACAATTTTAAATAAATGAATAAAGAGGAGACATATTTGTTTTATTTATTTAAAGAATATTTATTGTTTTAAAAAGAATTAAATTGCTACAATTTTAAATAAATGAATAAAGAGGAGACATATTTGTTTTATTTATTTAAAGAATATTTATTGTTTTAAAAAGAATTAAATTGCTACAATTTTAAATAAATGAATAAAGAGGGAGACATATTTGTTTTATTTATTTAAAGAATATTTATTGTTTTAAAAAGAATTAAATTGCTACAATTTTAAATAAATGAATAAAGAGGAGACATATTTGTTTTATTTATTTAAAGAATATTTATTGTTTTAAAAAGAATTAAATTGCTACAATTTTAAATAAATGAATAAAGAGGAGACATATTTTTTTTATTTATTTAAAGAATATTTATTGTTTTAAAAAGAATTAAATTGCTACAATTTTAAATAAATAAATGAATAAAGATGAGACATATTTGTTTTGTTTATTTAAAGAATATTTATTGTTTTAAAAAGAATTAAATTGCTACAATTTTAAATAAATGAATAAAGAGGAGACATATTTGCTTTATTTATTTAAAGAATATTTATTGTTTTAAAAAGAATTAAATTGCTACAATTTTAAATAAATAAATGAATAAAGAGGAGACATATTTGTTTTGTTTATTTAAAGAATATTTATTGTTTTAAAAAGAATTAAATTGCTACAATTTTAAATAAATGAATAAAGAGGAGACATATTTGTTTTATTTATTTAAAGAATATTTATTGTTTAAAAAAAAATTAAATTGCTATAATTTTAAATCAATAAATGAATAAAGAGGAAACATATTTTATTTATTTATTTAAAGAA
The DNA here is from genome assembly GCA_963556195.1 of Sepiola atlantica. Lineage (NCBI taxonomy): Eukaryota > Metazoa > Mollusca > Cephalopoda > Sepiida > Sepiolidae > Sepiola > Sepiola atlantica. The sequence goes on from OY744542.1 coordinate 27,912,911, forward strand.
TATTTATTGTTTTAAAAAGAATTAAATTGCTATAATTTTAAATCAATAAATGAATAAAGAGGAAACATATTTGTTTTATTTATTTAAAGAATATTTATTGTTTTAAAAAGAATTAAATTGCTATAATTTTAAATAAATAAATGAATAAAGAGGAAACATATTTGTTTTATTTATTTAAAGAATATTTATTGTTTTAAAAAGAATTAAATTGCTATAATTTTAAATAAATAAATGAATAAAGAGGAAACATATTTGTTTTATTTATTTAAAGAATATTTATTGTTTTAAAAAGAATTAAATTGCTACAATTTTAAATAAATAAATGAATAAAGAGGCGACATATTTGTTTTATTTATTTAAAGAATATTTATTGTTTTAAAAAGAATTAAATTGCTACAATTTTAAATTAATAAATGAATAAAGAGGCGACATATTTGTTTTATTTATTTAAAGTATATTTATTGTTTTAAAAAGAATTAAATTGCTACAATTTTAAATAAATAAATGAATAAAGAGGAGACATATTTGTTTTATTTATTTAAAGAATATTTATTGTTTTAAAAAGAATTAAATTGCTACAATTTTAAATAAATGAATAAAGAGGAGACATATTTGTTTTATTTATTTAAAGAATATTTATTGTTTTAACAAGAATTAAATTGCTACAATTTTAAATAAATGAATAAAGAGGAGACATATTTGTTTTATTTATTTAAAGAATATTTATTGTTTTAAAAAGAATTAAATTGCTACAATTTTAAATAAATGAATTAAGAGGAGACATATTTGTTTTATTTATTTAAAGAATATTTATTGTTTTAAAAAGAATTAAATTGCTACAATTTTAAATAAATGAATAAAGAGGAGACATATTTGTTTTATTTATTTAAAGACTATTTATTGTTTTAAAAAGAATTAAATTGCTATAATTTTAAATAAATAAATGAATAAAGAGGAGACATATTTGTTTTATTTATTTAAAGAATATTTATTGTTTTAAAAAGAATTAAATTGCTACAATTTTAAATAAATGAATAAAGAGGAGACATATTTGTTTTATTTATTTAAAGAATATTTATTGTTTTAAAAAGAATTAAATTGCTACAATTTTAAATAAATAAATGAATAATCCACAGAGTTTTAGATTATTCATTTAAAAATGATCCATATCTATAATTTGTTTTTATGATAGTGTTATGGTGTGATCTACCCTATTCGTGACTAAATGGACTCTTCTAGAAACTATGTATAGAAGAGATTACGACAAGTATCGAGGCAATCTCCGAGCAGTCTTTCTCTAACATACTATTCTGTACTTCTGTAAATACACACTCTTGTAAATATACCACCGTGTTGTCTTAATTATTATCGACCCTTCAAGGTCACAACAAATAGTATTTTTATTAGATTTTTGACTTCATATCATTATTTTAATTAGTTTTTATGACATTATGTTATTATTTTAATGCCATTATGTTATTATTTTAATTAGTGTTTATGACATTATGTTATTATTTTAATTAGTTTTTATGACATTATGTTATTATTTTAATGCCATTATGTTATTATTTTAATTAGTGTTTATGACATTATGTTATTATTTTAATGCCATTATTTTATTATTTTAATTAGTGTTTATGACATTATGTTATTATTTGAAATAATTTTTATGTTTTTAGTTTTATTACATTGTTATTATTTTCCACTGTTGTCTTAATTAATAGCAGCCCTTCAAGGTCACAACACTGGCGACGAGAACTCAGACTTAGTCGGACACAAAATAACCGGGACTTATGCTGTACACAACACTGGTAACGAAAACTCGCACTTATGTCGGATACAACATAACCATTACTACAACTGGAATGTTGGATTTTCGAAAAAAGAAATAAAAAGACTGGTGTGCTCGGGAAAAATGTTAATTACGACAATAACAGTTAAAAACCGTACTGGATTTTTAACACACAAGGTGTGCCAAATCTGTGAAAGAAAAACACTCCATCGTCAGAAAATGAGATTAATAAAAAAAAGTCTTTATCCTTGAGAAGGACGAAAAAGGTTTCAAGTCGAGGTTTTGAAATTTAAATAGTTCGACCACAGAAAAAAGAAAAGAAACTCCAACAAAAAGATCTGTCGATTTTTCTTTGTTTTTTTTATTGTTTAATCCAGGAACACAAAAATAAGTTTGCACGCTAAGAAGTTTGAACGCTAAGAAGTTAAGAATTTATTTCCCAATGAGAAAAGCTACGACCGTAAACATATATGTATATAGGAAAAAATCGGTAACCTGTTTTCAGTGGCGAAAAATGGGGAATTTAAAATATTACTATGTTGGAAATTATTACACACCAACAAGAACAACAACTTCGATTAGAAGAGAAATTCTGAGAAAAACAAATAGAACAAATGAAAAAAAGAATAGAAATTTCATACCCAACAGGAACAGTAAAAATATAATTATCGAATGTGGGTCAAAATGATGAATATGAAAGTGTATTCTAACAAAACGCTATTTAAAGCTCTCTCGATAATTTTAATTACGACCCTGAAAACGAAATTATGTTTGTTTTGTATTTCAGACGATATGAAGATATGGACTGTGTGAATTGAACTGATTTTAAAAAGGTTCGTTTGTTATTGAGAAAATTGGGTACGGTTGACCATACCAAATTCGCTAATTATATATTGCCACAAAAAATAGGAACCTTACATATGTTGAGGCGATACAATTATTAACTAAATTGTTTAGCCCTAAAACGTCTCTTTTTCACAAAAGGTGAAAATATCATGAATTTTGCAAGGAAAGAAGACGAAGACTACACTATTTTCGCTCGCATACTTAACAAACACTGCCATCATTTCAAATTGTCAGAGTTGAACACTAACAATTTTAAATGCCTCATCTTGATACAGACGTTAGTATCGAATACGGATGCAGAAATCAGAAGTTCTTAATAAAATAGAGAATCAACATGGTTTAACTCTTCAACATATCGTGGAGGACTGCCAACGTTTTATTAGCGTTCGCCAAAATTCAAGAGATATTGAACAAAGCGGAGTGTCACATATTAGAAAAATCCGTAACAAAAAAAAAAAAAATTAATTAATCAGCTATATTTGATAAACAAAAGTAAAATAATGTGCCTCCTAAACGGTGGTTTGGTTGCGGGCAATTTCATTTGTACAAAGATTGTCCATATAAAATGAAAAAAGTGTTTTAATTGCGATCGCATGATACACTGTAGAATTACAAATAAAATTTTAAAAAGCTTTATTAAAATTGCTAAAAGTGATCAATTTGAAGATCTCGGGATGTTTGTGCAAGTAAGAATATTGAATAAAAATATTAAATTACAATTTGACTCTGGCTCAGATTTGTCGATAATAAATCTTTAAACGTGGGAAAAAATTGGAAAACCAACTTTGATGAGAACTAAAAAAAATAGCCAAAACCGAGGAATACATCAAATTTGAGGGCGAGGTAATTTTTTATTACTAAAAAGTGATCACTTATCAAGTCTCAAAGGCCACTAGAGGACAAGGGTTAATGAGTGCCAGGTGGAAGCTTGACAGAATTTAATTATTTAAGAGGACGGCTTAACAAAAATGTGTTTATTATATTTCTGAATTTTTTGATTGATAATTTGTATAATTTTGATTATTCGGACTACATTTCTCATCTTGAGTGTTATCATCACAACGTTTCGGCCGCTGTAACCTCCTGCCTTCTTCAGGTGTATATCTTCGAACTCGGGAATCCGGACGGAATTTCGAATGGAACCCTTTATTTAATCCACGGTGTTCTGCACCGAAGATTGCCTATCACTTAGAACTGAATTTAACTTAGTACTATATCCACTGCGCCACGGGTCCTTGCGGACAATTCTAGTATGAATGTTGGGAGTCTTAAACCTATTCTTGCTTTTTCTATATTTTAAGGCTCATGGAAGTTTTGTTTAGCTTTAAGTACAGAAAGGGAAATTATTGACAGTGGTTGTAGGAAGAAAGTAAATACGCAGTCTCCGACGCAGGTTCTGTTGCTCACAGATGTTGACTGGAACTTGCTTTGAGACTCTTGACTGCTAAATACCAGTTGAGAAACCGTCCTCCACAATCAGTCCGGCAGAAACTGGGTCATTTCGGTGGCCTTTTATCTGTTGAGCTGAGGTATTTTCCTGGGTGGTTCTAGGAGGTACACCCTCCAAGGCCTTGCCTTCCCTCTTTGCGGTGGTTAGTTTATTACTAACTGTCTGAGGCACCCCGAATGGAGAATGCCAACGGGGCTGCCAAGACTATTTTTAAGAGGCCAGAGTTCTCCCTATCTTCCAGCCTTGTGCCACATTTTTCTGCGGTGGGAAGGAAGTAAATACCCAGTCTCGGAGCAGTCTTTCTGTAACATACTATTCTGTACTTCTGTAAATACACACTCTGGTAAATATACCACGGTGTTGTCTTATTTATTATCGACCCTTCAAGGTCACAACAGATAGTATTTTTATTAGATTTTTGACTTCATATCATTATTTTAATTAGTTTTTATGACATTATGTTATTATTTTACTTAGTGTTTATGACATTATGTTATTATTTTAATTAGTGTTTATGACATTATGTTATTATTTTAATTAGTGTTTATGACATTATGCTATTATTTTAATTAGTGTTTATGGCATTATGCTATTATTTTAATTAGTGTTTATGACATTATGCTATTATTTTAATTAGTGTTTATGGCATTATGCTATTATTTTAATTAGTGTTTATGACATTATGCTATTATTTTAATTAGTGTTTATGACATTATGCTATTATTTTAATTAGTGTTTATGGCATTATGCTATTATTTTAATTAGTGTTTATGACATTATGCTATTATTTTAATTAGTGTTTATGACATTATGCTATTATTTTAATTAGTGTTTATGACATTATGCTATTATTTTAATTAGTGTTTATGACATTATGTTATTATTTTAATTAGTGTTTATGACATTATGCTATTATTTTAATTAGTGTTTATGACATTATGCTATTATTTTAATTAGTGTTTATGACATTATGTTATTATGTTTTATGTTTTATTACATTGTTATTATTTTCCACTACGCATAATTTTTTGGATTATGTTATGCTAAATCATGCACTTTTTGGTAAAAGATTTTTATGCTTTAATTTTTAAATATCTTCAAAAATTTATTTATGGGGTTTGGTTTTGTTTGGTAGTTTTGTTTTACGGCATATCAACCCCTTTCTAGTTATTTAAAGCCGAATCCAGTCATTTTGGTAAAAGATTTTATGCTTCAATTTTTAAATATCTTCAAAAATTTATTCATGGTGTTTTGTTTTGTTTGGTAGTTTTGTTTTACGGCATATCAACCCCTTTCTAGTTATTTAAAGCCGAATCCAGTCATTTTGGTAAAAGATTATGTGCTTCAATTTTTTTATATCTTCAAAAATTTATTCATGGTGTTTTGTTTTGTTTGGTAGTTTTGTTTTTACGGCATATCAACCCCTTTCTAGTTATTTAAAGCTGAATCCAGTCATTTTGGTAAAAGATTATGTGCTTCAATTTTTTAATATCTTAAAAATTTATAGATTAATTTGTTTTTTAGGCTTATATATTTTAATTTATAGTCTGTAAACGACGGATGCTATTTCACCTGTAGATGGGAAGCTGAAACGTTCAACAACTCGACTGGTGCTACCAGATCAGGCTGTCTGAAGATACCGGCGTCCTGACTCAAAATGCACCAAACATTAATGTTATTGTTTTTTCTTTTCTCTTTGAAAAAATCAATCATTTTCTGTAAAACCAAAACCAAAAACAACATTTTTCCTCTACAAAACAATCAAATAAAACACCATGAATAAATACTTTAACATATAAAGAACTTGAAGCATAAGAACGTTTACCAAAATGACCGGATTCGGCATAACCAGAAAGGGTTGATATGCCGTAAAACAAAACAACGAAAACAACCAATCAACAACTGGAGACGAAAGTCGACCTGTGATTATTTGTAACTAAGAAATACCTCCACACTCTCACCACCAGGTATAGTTTGAGGTTCATACATGTGACCGGATTAGGGTAGAGAAAGTTTTAGTAGTCGATAGGGCTGGCAAGTAGGGGAAGTAGAAAATAAAAAAAAGTAGAAAGGGCTAGGGCAGATGGATTTTGGAGTGGGTGTGGGGCGAGCACCATGCTCAAGGGTGTCCGAGCCAGTGTAGTGTTGATAAGATGGGATAAAAATAATGTTTCTTAAAAGAAAAAAACAAAACAAAAAAAAACTTACTAGTACGCTTGCATTTGTGGAATGGGAAAACCGTTTGAATGTATCCCTTCATGCAACTGCATTTAAAGGACCCTTTTAGATTCGTGCACGTTTGGGGACAGTAGTTACCCCATTCAGCACATTCATCAATATCTGAAAGAAAGACATAGAAACATATAAACATATATATATATATATATATATATATATATATATATATATATATATATATATATATATATATATATGGTTTTGAATAAAAGTGGAAATTCAGTCTCAAGAGTTCTTTCGACCAACATCTCATTAGAAGAAATCGTTTGTATACAAAATATAAAATTGACGAGAACGAGCAAGAAATGAACGTTTAAAATAAATTTAATTCAATAAATCGAGTAAAAACGTTCAAAATCCAGGTTAGTTTTAAAGGTCGAAAAAAAAAAAGTGGCCAACTACCTTTCCCCAAAGAGAATCAAAGACCTTACAAAGTCCTGCTGACTCACATCAAAAGTTGACTTGACTCACCCTCCCTCCAACGGCGTTGCACACGAAACTTGAAACGATCGTTTCAAGTTTGAACATCTTTTCAAGTGTATAAGTCCTAGTACTCTACGTGGATTATTAATTTCCTTATACCACTGAGGTCCCTTTCTAAGGCCCCAATGGAACCTTATACCCACAGTTAGACGGAGTCTCAATGGGATCGGCTCTGGGCCCATTGTTCTCCGAATGTTACATGTCTAATCTAGAAACTAAAATATTCAATAGCATTTCGAAACCCTCCATATACGTCTGGTATGTCGATGACATCCTTCTACAAACTGAAAACTTAAATAAATTTAGCTTAATCAAAAATATATTTAAAAATAATTCTATATTAAATTTCACGAAATAAATATAAATAACAAAATTCCTTTCTCGACATAAAAATAGAAGCTGACACAGATAAGTTCATCACATACCCGTACAAAAAATTACAAGCAAAGGTTCAAGTTTACTTAATTTTAAAAGTGAATGCCGTTATAGATATAAAATAGGCGTAATGAAAAATCTTATCTACCGAGCAAAACGAAACTAATCCACTGATAACATATTTTATACCGCACTTACTGACATTAAACAAACACTAATCAATAATAACTTCCCTAACCATATCGTCGATCAGCAAATTAAACACTCCTTAGCCACCATAACAACAAAACAATCAATCAAACAAACAACAACAACAACAACAACAACAACAACAACAATAATAATAATAATAATAATAATAATAATAATAATAATAATAATAATAATAATAATAATAATAATAATGATAATGATAATAATAATTATTAATAATAATATTAATAATAATAATAAACACCATAAGCTCCCTCGTCCCCCCAAAAAGAAAAAAATGAAAAAAAAAATGACACCAGCCTAGGCTGACACCACACATTGCATAGGGTCAAGAAGGATGAGAACACCGAGGAGGGGTAGCACAAACCAGACCTCCACTGGAAGTGCAGAGAGTGCTGGGACCTTGGGGAGGCTTATTGCCACCCAAATCCCAGAGAAGAACAATGGTCCTTACCAGCGAGAAATCAATGGTAAACGGCTGTTGCGATACTGCAAGGTTATTTGCGGTGGCTATTGAAAAGAGGTGGAGAATACTGGAAGTCTGGGGAGACTTGTTGTCACTCAAACTCTAGGAAATACCACCGGTTGTCGGTGAGCAATCACTGATGACCTGTGTGAGAACTCCTAGTGAGTACAAATAATAATAATAATAATAACAGTAATAATAATAATAATAATAATAATAATACCAAAAATATCAATCAATATTACTGCAACCAGATGTACTCTAATTATCAAGTAGATGAAAAAAATAATAAAAAATATCATACATAAACATATTTCCCCTACTGACAAAAACTATAAACTCTGTTTCACTATTTACTAAAAAAAATTAAAAGCAACTAATTTATTAATCAGAAATAACCCGACATCAGATAACAGTTTACTAAAGACTAGTAATGCTGTGTATGTATTCAACTGCCCAATGGGAGAATGTGTCTCCAAAAACAATACATATACTGGTATGACTAGAACTAGTATCTCTCGTCGCCTTACATGAAATCTCTCCTCCTCCCATAGCTCCATTTACCAACATCTGGTAGAACATGACATCCCCAAAAAAGATTTCAGAAACATATTAGTAAAAACCACTGCCATTCCTGCAGTCTCAACTTGCAACCTGCGCCTCCCCATAATCGAAGCCTTACTCATTCGAGCAAACAAACCTACCATCAACCAAGCTCTATACTAAAATACTAAAAAATATACTCAAGGGTATACTAAAATGCTTTTAATAATAAAAAATAAAAATTAAAAAAATAAATAAAAAATTGTTTTAATCGACTTTCTTAATAAATTCACCAATTTTAATTGTTGTAACTCCTCACATGCCTGATGAAGACTCATGGGAATCGAAAACGCTTGTAGTTATGGTGAGTTCCTGTTCACACTTGAACAGAACATTAGATCGTTGGTCCGCAAACTTGAAACGATGGATCAAAAAAGAAAGACACAAGAATTGTCACTGTTGTTTAATCAAACATTATATATATATATATATATATATATATATATATATATATATATATATATATATATTAATGAAGTATATATATGGAAGTAGCACTTGGATTTTACCAAAAGATTGGAGAAGAAAATTGATGGTGTATACACCAAAATGCTAAGAGCTTCTCTTAACATCTCCTGAAGACAGCACCCAATGAGAGAGCTACTCTATGGACACCTCCCTCAGATTTCAGCCCTGATCAGAGAGAAACGAACCAGATTTGCTGGAGGGCTAAGGATGAAATCATCAGCGATGTTCTTCTGTGGATGCCAAAACAGGGATGTGGCTCAGTGGGTAGACCACACAGAACCTACATCAAACAACAGAAGACTCACAATGCACCTATGATGACCTACCAGGTGTGATGGAGGATAGAGCGAGATGGCGCGAGAGAGTCAGGAGGATCCGTGACGCCATCACGACTAACATCTGGAGACAGCACCACACGAGAGTGCAACTGTGTGGACACCTCCCCCATATTTCAGCCCTGATGAGAGAGAGAGAGAGAGAGAGAGAGAGAGAGAGAGAGAGAGAGAGGGGGGGGAACCATATTTGCTGGACATTACTGCAGGGCTAAGGATGAAATCATCAGCGATGTTCTTCTGTGGATGCCAAAACAGGGATGTGGCTCAGTGGGTAGACCACACAGAACCTACATCAAACAACAGAAGACTCACAATGCACCTATGATGACCTACCAGGTGTGATGGAGGATAGAACGAGATGGCGTGAGAAAGTCAGGAGGATTCGTGACGCCACTGCGATTAGATGATGATGATGATGATGATGATGATGATATTAATGAAATAACGATACACAGATGAATTGTATGAACATATACAAAAAAAAAAAGAAGTAGAAGAAGAAGAGAACGTTTTACTTACCTTCACATTCTTTCCTGCTCGTCGCTGATACATTGTAGCCCTTTCGACAAGAACAGTAGAATCCACCATTTTTAAGGTCGGTACAGTTATGGGAACAGCCACCATTGTTGACGGTGCAGTTCACAGAACCACTCCTCTTATCTGTTAAATAAGTAGAACACATTTCAAGTAATTCGAATTTGATTTCTAAAATCGAATCTAAAGAAAACTTTTAAAAAGTTCTAAAAGCAAAAATAGTTATCTATAGACAGGAGAGTTCTTATTTAAGGGAGACAATCTCCAACAACGAAGGTAACTCATGATGTTACCTTACTACAAAAATGAAAAGCAAGGTGAGATTTTTTAAGATGTTTTCATTGCATTTGGATATTTAGAAATGAAAATATTATTTCAACCTTTAGTGTGACAGACTGATGGACCGACTTTTGGTTAGGAGTAAAGTATAGTATCTGTTCTGATACTACATTTCATCTGTTCTGTTTTCGGTCAGTGAAGGAAAAATCCTTCTAGACTGAGACAATTTTTTTTTTTAGCGCTTCACACCAAGTGGCTTCATTCTGTGTATGGAGCAACTTTCATAAAAAAAGAAGCTCGACTCCAGTTGATGTTTTCTACGGTATTTCAAATTAACTTAAATTTGTCTGGCAAAAAATATCAAAGTGCAACAAGCCATGTAAAGAAACAGGTAGAAGCTATTTACATCCCCATACCGTCTGAATGTTTGTCCAAGGCCACTTTAAATGTGGATATGGTAGTCATTGTCATAACCTCCTCTGGCTGTACAGAAACACGAACTGCAATGCTGCCTTTCTTCTATTGAGACGAAAGCGGCAGTGGTACATCTTTCGCAGTTTCCCACACAAATTCTGACTTGGCGCTGGAGTGAAAATCTCCTCAAAAGGTAGATTTAAATTGCTGTTGATGATGTCGTATGCTAGAATAATAATTTTTCTGTCAATCCAGTACCCTTTTTTGTTGTGGAGCTGGATTTTCCCTATGTTAAAAACCGACCTTGTGTCTAATTTTGTCTTTGTGGAGAGGTAAGTAAATAGGTTGTTATGGTGATCTACCCTATTCTGTCACTTAATGGACTCTTCTCGACACTATGAATAGTGGTAACAGATAGATTCGCTATGACGAATCCAGAAGCAATCTCTGGCAATCCATTACTTCTGTACTTTCTGTAAATACGTACTCTTGTTAATTCTACCTCCCTGTTGTCTCATTTCTTTTTGGCCTTTTAAGATCACAACATAGGGACAGACAGAAACTCTTATAGAGGTACATATCTAGCATGCTGGTGTGTAAAAACAATGTTAGAAACGATATTTTTCACATAAGGTTAGATTAATTATTACAATTATCATAACGCAGAACACATTTCAAGCAATTCGAATTTGATTTTAAAAATAGAGTTAAAAGAAAACATAAAAAGGTATTAAAACCAAAAACATGCTTATCTATAGACAGGAGAGTTCTTATTCAAGGGAGATAATCTCTAGTAAGAGAGGTAATTCATGACATTAGATTACTACAAGAAAAGCAAAATCAGATATTTTCAAGATGTGTTCATTGCATTTATGTATTTAGAAATGAAAATATTATTTGAACCTTCCATGTGACAGACCAGTTGGACCGACAGATGGACGCTTTTATAAGCTTTTATAGATTTCTAGCAAGATTGGGTGTGGGTGTGTAAAAATAATGTTAAAAACGGTATTTTCCACATAAGGTTAGAGTAAGCAGAAGAATAGAAAAGTTCCATTAGAAGTTTTAACTTCTAATATGAATTTATTTAATATGGAAAATATATCTTCTTCTTTCTCTGCCTCTTTCTCCCTCTCCCACCCTCTCTTTCACATTTTTTGTACTCTTTCTTTCTGTCTGTTTCTCTCATGTCGATATTTGTATTTGCATTGGTAATACCACTAAATAAAAGGTTGATTTAGTACACGGGACTGGGAATAAACAAAGAAACCTACAAAGTGAAAAATGAGACTTGCACCACTTTGTGGTTTTCTTTGTTTCTTCACAGTTAATGGTTTGTTCTTTTTCTCAGCTAATGGTTTTTACCAACACAAACATGAGTGTCACCAAAAAAAGCAACATGATACGAGTAGATTACGAGCGAGAGTACTGAAGCAACTTACGGCAACCCTGTTCGTCTGAAGCATCTTCACAATCTTTGAATTCATCGCACACTTTTGAGGAATCGATGCATTTTCTGTTTTTACATTTAAATTGGTTGGATTCACATCGGGGCAGAACTGGCTGGCCTGGAGAACAGAATAAAAAAAAACAACAGGTTTTTAAATGTACAGAATAATAATACTTTAGAATAAATGGGCTTCATCTACAAACTAATGACTTATGAACCAGACAAGAAATTTCGAGTTTCGGCGATCATGTAGTATAGTTAACAAAGCAGAAATCGGGGAAAAAACAAAATATACAAGTTAATTTTTTTTTTTACTAAAGAATCACCACTTATCAAGCCCAAAGACCACTCAAGGATAAAGGTTACTAAGTTTGTCAGGTGGACGGTGAGACACACCGTGAGGATTGGTAACGATGGTTCAAATTGGGCAGAGTTTGATTATTTAGAAGGACGGCTTCACAAGAATTTGTTTACATTGGACTTGAAAATGACAATGTTGTAGTCAGCTGGGCAGCAGCCCAACAGTGGTGTGTTCCACAGACGGGTAGTTCTAGGAAATAAATTTTGCTGCTCGCAAACACAAGAAAATTTAGTACTGATATAGCTTTTGAACCAGAAAAAAACGACTTTATGTTCAGCTTTTTCCTACTTTTACATAAACAACCGAAAGATGCCAAAGTGCTTATCCAATCAGAAAGCGAGAAAAGCAGACGACACCCGAAAACTAGGACTACGGCGAACCATGTAGAGAGAATTTGGAAGGAAGCAAAACAACAGAACAAGAAAGAGTGCCGTACGAGCAGGGATCACCTCGACAGCTATCTGCTCGAATTCATGTGGAGACAAACATTTTGAACCAACCCTTTCGTTTTCATATTATCGCAGATAGCAGAATTGTACCCCGTCGAACAACTTCCTTCCACTTCCTCTACCCCTTCTGCTTCGTCGTCTACGCTAAATCAAAAAACAAATATGCAAAATTTTGGAAAATGACTAAAAAACTTTCTCGAAAGAAAAACTAAAAAGAACAACAAAAAAAATCTGTAAACATTTTTGTTTCATCGATTATGTCCTTTGCAATCTTTAGTTTATTGAAAAAAGAAACAATTTATCTTAAAAAAAAATTAAGCAAATTTTAACTTTCTTGTGAAAAAAAATTATAACAGTTGTTTCATTAATTTTCTTTGTCAAAAAATATGCATACGGTGAGTGTTTTTTTTCTTTAAATGTTGTTTCATTATTTCTTTTCTTTTTGGAATGCTAATTCGTTTTGTTTTTGACGCCGGTTCGTTTTCATTCGATCTTTTCCGGATGTTTACATAATTTTGCGTCAGCAATAGTCGGGTTTGTCTGGTTCAGAAGTTGTACCAGTACCGAAAATTTAATTTTTTACCGACCTGCATAGTATTAAAGTTCTGAAACAGTTTTAAAGTTTTTAAATTGTTTCAATTTTTTTAATTTCAATATAAGATTTCGTCTTTCAGAGACAGTAAAAACTCAAATATGCTCGACCCTTTTGTTGGTGTTGGTGTTTAATTCCTTATTTGGCACTGATAATATATTTGACAAGTTGTCGATTACCCTGCCACACTCTTGTATTGTTATGGCACGGATCTGCAGAGTGATGCCTACTTTAAGTTCTGCAATTGTTTGTGGATTGTTCTGGCAAGCATAGTTTTTTAATAACAACTTTTGATTTCTTAAAAGTTGAAATGATAACAATTAAAATGAGTGTCCATTCAGTATCTCTTGTTATAAAATTAAAATTTTACAAGACATCTTCTAAATCTGCGTCTCGGTGCTGATAATATACTTGGTGATTCTGACACATTTTTCATTGTTATGTCACGGATTTCCTTTGAGTTCTGCAATTGTTTGTCGATTGTTCTGGTACGTATAGTCTTTCAAAAAAAAAAACCAAAGGTAAAAATGCGATGAGTGTATGTTATAACTATTTTGAAACGTGGCAGCTGCTATTCAGTCGATCTGAAAAGCGACAATCCAGCCACTCCATAGCAATGTGGGGAGTTTTTCCATTTTGTTGAAACCATTGATCTTCTCACCGTATGCCATGATGGATATCAAATGCCCTCCACAATTTGTTAAGCAACACAATGTATCACATTTTATTAACCTCACAGTCTCCCCGATATTATTCTCAAACCAAAACGGTCCGATTATGCCATGTTTGAGAACAGAATAGAAAAAATGTGAATGTACAGAATCATAATAACATGGGGGAGCAACGTAGCTTATGAAGCGTTATTCAACTTAGAATAATTTATATTATTTGAATTATTCCAACTACTGTTTTCATCTTGGCTGTTATTCTCATAACGTTTCGGCCGATGTAACCTCCGACCTTCTTCAGGTGTATCTTGTTGAACTCGAACATCTTTTTGTCGAACTCGGGAATCTATATCGAATTTCGAATAGAACCCTATATTTAATCCATGGAGTAGCTTGTTCTCGTTCCGTCAGCCATGACCGGGTAGAAGTCTTAAGTAATTTGTAATTGTATTCTTAGTATCGCCCACACTGAGGATTGAACCTTCATCCCCAGAAGACTGTCTCTTAGCACTTTACCCGTTATGCCACTTTATCTGTTACCTTGCTTTGTAAACTATTCTTATTTTTGGACAAAAACACATTTTCTTTTCTTTATTAAATTGTTAGGTGAAAGTACAGAATAGTTAACAAAGCCCACCCTTCCTATGTTAAGAGTGTCTTTCTAAATAATAACGTTATTATTTAGAAAGACATTCTTAACATGGGAAGGGTGGGCTTTGTTAAAAATCTTTCATTTGAGTATTTGTAAAAAAGAAAATATTCCAATTATAATAAATAAATTTGTATTAAAAATACAATTCAAAATTTCCGATGAAAGAAATCACTTTTCACAATTTCTTATGTGTTGACCTAGATTTTCATATGTTTAAAATACATAGGGAACGTATTTTCGCAATTCACCGCTGACTGCTGAACACATTCTTAGCTGGAATTGCCTTTTTTCAAACTTTTTTCCGTTTCAGACGTTTTGCATTAAATTAAATTTACTTGAAATTTTAATATTTAAAAAACTTCCTCAAACCACTACGAACAGGATTTTCGTTTAAACATGTCTATTTTAAACTCCTCATGATTTCAAAATTCATATTTTTTTCATCTATCAAAAATCCTTTTAAATTTTAGCGCCAGAAGGTAAAACCTCGAACATTGTATATCTAAGGGCATGTGTAGTTTAAGTGTTATTCCAGGATTTTACTTTTTTACTTTAATCGCACAGGATTTAACGTCCCCTTGCTGTATTGAACACAACATTCTGTCTCTGAATTGCATATTTCTCGACTGTTTGAAGAAGAATGCAGCACTGTTCCCTAATGCTGTCTGACCATCTTTTTGGTCTCTTGGTCTTGCGTTTGAGAAGTCTTTTCTGTAGCTGGTATTTATCATCCCACTAGCAACATGACCAAACCATCGAAGCCTCCTAGCCGACACCACATCTTCGATGGTTTCTGTCATGCCCAGCGCTTCGTGTATGCAAACATTACTAAGTCTGTCATTCCTAGTAACCTTGAGTATTGTCCTAAGACATTTCATCTCAAACACCAACAGGGCGCTGACTTCTTGTTCTCCAATAGTCCATGTCTTTGAACCGTGTATGGCTATTGGCAGAATGAGTGCCTTATACAATCGAACCTTAAGCGTTTCGGACATGTCTCTAGAGATCGATATTGTGATTCTTAAACGGCCAAGATAGAAAGTGATAATTGATCGATTATACTCTATCTCTATGAATCAGGGTTTCGGTTGCAAACTTTATCGATACAATGTGCTGCCTCTCAAAATTCAAACTCTGGGCCACGTCCTGGGAGTTGGTAACAGAGTTAAGAAGTGGAAGAGCTGTGTATCCGGAAATAGGATGCGACTTTTAGTATATTTTCAATTGATGCTGTTCTGAAGGCGTTCTTGGAAGTTGGTCTTCATTCTTTTCAGCCGTGTTCTGTCAAAATTAGGCAACTTCCGCATGAACCGCTTGCTTCAATCGTCCAATCGTCCATGGCTTATGCTCATACTCACATGCATCACAAGAAATAATCACAAATGGAAAAATCAGAGGACTGGGGGGAGGGGGGGGGGCGTGTACAGTGTCAGTTAATGTGGTGGTCACCAAAGAAAGGCCGAATAACGTCCTTTGATGGTCTGGTTGTGTGGGTCATCGTTCCATCCTACTAAAACCAGCACCATGGCTTCAACTGAAAAGAAAGGGGAAAAATGCTAGAACATGGTGGACCGAATGGTATTTGTCAGACACATGTCTTTTCCACTGGGTCTAAGTAATAGCTTGTTAATCTTGGATTACTGTCTAGGCAAAAGATCACTTTAATTTCAAAACCGGGTTAAATGGGACTCTTCAGCCAGATCTACGACAATTCTACTCGGCAATATTCTTCTCTCTTCTTGGGTGAGTTGAGTCTGCTTACTCCTTAGCTCGCACAGCATCTCTGACTATATCAGCACACACACGGTGGCCCCACGCAAGCTCCGTTGAGATGGCAAGCCTGTCTCTATTCATCGATGAAAACCAACAACTGTCAGGCCGGAGATTTTGCTAAGGTCCTCCCTGATGGCAGTTGTCCAGGTTTTCAGCTGCCCACCAAAGTGTTTGTGCCAATTGCATAGTGGAGGCCAGTGGATAATGTCTCAAATCAACTCTCCTACTGACGTCGCTGCAAGAGTTTGGAGGAGAGTGATTTCAGGTTCAGTTGTTGATGCAGGTTAGTTAATGATGTCATATTACTTCTGTGTTAAAAAGAATGACAACACATTGATATATAAAAATATGATGAAATATCTTTATTTTTTGCTGGTGCTGAATGAGTGTGAGTGAGTGACGGAGGAATATGCAGACACAAGAATTTGACGGGTGATTCTTCTCAGACCCAAATCACCAACTAACTGATGATATTAATTTCGAGTTGTTATTATATAACAATTTGTGACCACCTGCAACGTCAACGTCAATGTAGCAACACCTCCAGGCGACTAGTGTTTCAATGAATGACAATCCAGCATATTTGTTTTTCTTCCCCCAGGTGGCCCGACTTATTTCATTTTTCATAATCAATCATGTTATGTTGTGATCTTCCATCCAGGTGCATGTTGATGCCAAATGCACCTATTTCTGTCCAATGACGTTTCATTCAATACATCCAACAATTATTTTAATTTTGACAATCGATCATGTTATGTTGTTTTCTTCCATCCAGATGCGTGTCGATGCCAAGTGTACCTATTTCTGTCAAATGATCTTTCAGTACACACGGCCTGGATATTTAGCACTGACACTCAATCGATGTGACAGTACAGTGCAGGATGATATGGCAATGTGTCCCTATCCGTAAAACGCTGGGTAAATACAGCTAGTCTAAAAAATAAAATTCATTTCGCTATAAAAATACTATTTCAAATTAAAGTATGATAGTCCGATCCATTGAAACATTTTATAAGGATGCGTGGCTTCATCTAAAAAATGAATTGAAAGCAATTGAAATTTTGAAAATAATTTTTTTTTTAATTATTTTTAATTTATATAAATGATTTTAGTTAAATTTTTTAAAAAAGAATTTAAAAAAAATTATTTAAAAATAAAAGAATAAAAATTAAAATAATTTTAATTGAAAAAAATAAATTAAAAATAAATTAAAAATATTATAAATAATTAATAGAAAAAAAATTAAAATGAAACAAATTTTTTTTTAAATTAAAAGAAAATTTCAAATCTGTTTACATAATTGTGGGTTATTCTCATCCGATCCATCGCCACAATTATCAACTTTATCACAGAGACGCCAACGAGGAATACATTTGAAGTTGTTACATCGGAAATGCGTAGCGGGCGGACATTCGATTTTTGTACAAACTGATGCAACCTCATCAGAGCCATCTCCACAATCGTCCGTGCCATCACATCGCCAATTTGGAGAAATACAAAGCTGAAAGAAAATACAAAGTAAACAATTATTATTCAAAAGAAAAAAATTCAAATAGTTACATCTGATTTAATGGTTCGTAGTGTGTTAAGTGGTGTGATGCAAATTTATGAATAGTGTAAAAATATAATTTTTTTTAAACAGACATACAAAGTGAACCCCTAAAAATGCCACACATAAAATCTAATATATGAAGTAAAGCAAGTCTCTTTCTTGAAACTTTGTGATCAATAACTTTCTTCCTACAAAACCAATGTCTGATTCTGATTCACCAGTTTTTTTCATTGTGGAATATAGGTCCATGTTCTTAACAACAAAAAATGCATTTTGATTTAATTTCATTAAAGATATAATTTATTCGCCTCGGAAGATTTTTCAAATACACATTTTTTATCATGACCTAGATAGCGGCAGCATACCTGTGGCTCAAAATAGGGAAAGAAAGTTTTGATGGAGAGAGAGAGGGAGAGAGAGAGGGGGGGGGGAGAGAGAGAGGGAGAGAGAGAGAGAGAGGGAGAGAGAGAGAGAAGTGGGAAGCTACTTTATTGACCATGGGACAATCGTTTAGTGTGCTGTTTATAGAGACAAGGTCTGTGAGTTCGAACCTCACCTGGGGACATAATTATTTTTACTCTGATTTTGTCCCCAAACAAACTTGAATAATTTCAAATTACAATATTAAGAAGATTGTTTAGTCTTACTTTTTTTCATAATCTGCATAATTTATGGAAGTGCTGAGTAATCAATACAATTCACAATCCTTTCTGCAATCCAACCGTATTTGGTACAAATAAACTTCAGTCTATGTCTGACTTGTCCACCAAGTTTCAGTTATGAATTGCCAACAGTCCTTGTTTTATTTCTGTTTAATAATAAGCACATCTGTATACGATATGCAAAATTATCAATAACTTTGACGCATTCCTCATTTTGGCTGTGATGGCCATCTTCAGTTCAGGATTAGTCCGGGGATTATTTTGATAGACATTATATTTGAAATAATAACGCAGATAAAAATCTGGGAGGTTAAGGGCAGATGAGTGTGAAGCCCATTTATGATAACAGCTATTAGTGATGAGATGATCACCAGCAAGTGTCTCAGTTTATAATTGAACAGCAGTAAAACAAAGACTGTTTTACATTCATGACTGAAATTGGTGAACGAGAGAGGGAGAGAGGGAGAGAGAAAGAGAGAGAAAGAGAAAGAGAAGGAGAAAGAAAAGAGTGAGATGGGAAGAGAGAGAGAGAGGGGAAGAGACAATGAGAGAGGGAAGAGAGAGAGAGAGAGAGAGAGAGAGAGAGAGATAGGGGATATTATGACAACACAAGTGAGTTTCATAAATATTTGAAAATTTCAAAATGTTTCAGTAAATATTTGGAATTTTCAACTATTTATGAAAACTATTTGGAATTTACAAATAGAGGAGAAAGAGGAAATGGAGAGGAGAGAGAAAAAAAGAAAGAAAAGAGTGATATGGGAAGAGAGAGAGAGAGAGAGAGAGAGAGAGAGAGAGAGAGAGAGAGAAGAGACAATGAGAAAGGGAAGAGAGAGAGAGAGGGAAGAGACAATGAGAGAGGGAAGAGAGAGAGAGAGAGAGAGAGAGAGAAAGAGAAGAGACAATGAGAGAGGGAAGAGAGAGAGAGAGAGAAGAGAGAGAGAGAGAGGGAAGAGACAATGAGAGAGGGAAGAGAGAGAGAGAGAGAGAGAGAGAGAAGAGACAATGAGAGAGGGAAGAGAGAGAGAGAGAGAGGGAAGAGACAATGAGAGAGGGAAGAGAGAGAGAGAGAGGTTCTATGATAATATCACAAGAGAGTTTCATAAATATTATGTGTTGTGACGGTGTAAGACTCGAATCCCTCGTCGCCAGTGTTGGGGTGTTACAGGCGGTAATAAGACAGACAAACACAGTTGCATAATTAACAAAAGTATATTGACAGAATTACGTTACAGAAGTATGCGTCATGAGTCTGGGTCCATAACTGCAACAATTCGCTGCCATGACGTTTAGATATTATGTCTGGGTAAGTCTATTTATTCATGAAATACATAGATCAGCTTATCCCATAACACCCCCTTTTAAGCCTTTGTTCCGTAAGGAGTCAGTATCTTTTTCTCTAGGGGTTGACTTCCATGAAGTCGGTATTTTTTCATATTCCTTTTCTTTTTCGACCTTCCCATTTGAGAAATTACTTGTGGAACTAGTTACTCGATCGTGTCACCGTCACAACACATAATATTTATGAAACTCTCTTGTGATATTATCATAGAACCTCTCCCTCTCTCTCTCTCTCTCTCTTCCCTCTCTCATTGTCTTTTCCCCTTCTCTCTCTCTCTCTTCCCATATCACTCTTTTCTTAGGGGTTTTTACCCCGCCTAATAAACCGGTATTGTCCGGGCCTTTGGGTCTGGATTTACGCCGGTCTATTGGGGTTGCTGGTCCTGTGCAGTTCTAGGAGGTGCACCCTCCCAGGCTTTGCCTCTCCTCTTTGGGGAGGAGTAAGTTTATTGCTTACTGTCTGAGGCGCCCCTATCGGGGAATGCTGACGGGGCTGCCCAGGCAATTTTAAAATGGCCAGAGTGCTCACCTCTCGAGCGCTGGCTTATCTAATCCCACTTTCCCGACCTTGTGTCACATCTTACCTTGTGGGAGGTAGATAAATAACGTCGGTCCTGTGCAGTTCTAGGAGGTGAAGCCTCCCAGGCTTTGCCTCTCCTCTTTGGGGAGGAGTAAGTTTATTGCTTACTGTCTGAGGCGCCCCTACCGGGGAATGCCGACGGGGCTGCCCAGGCAATTTTTAAACAGCCAGAGTGCTCAAATTCTCGAGCGCTGGTTCTTTCCCACTTTCCCGACCTTGTGTCACATCTTACCTTGTGGGATGAAGATAAATAGGACGACATTCATTAATTCTTCTGTAGTGTTGTTCTATACAGTATCGGAATATCTTTTCCTGCTTTGGTTCACATGTCTCTTATGAGTAAATTGTGATCCTTTTACCACATAGAGAACATTCCCAATTCTATACTCTACAACCCCGATTTCCCCAAAAGACTTGTTATTCTTAAACATTCGAAAAAAAAACCCCAACCTTTTCTCCAATTTTAAAACGTCCTTTTTCGACATTTATTTTTCGTTCCGGTTTCTGATAAGTTGGTAACAGTTTGGCGAAACTCGTCTTGAGAACATTCCCAATTCTATACTCTACGACCCCGATTTCCCCAAAAGACTTGTTATTCTTAAACATTCGAAAAAAAAAACCCAACCTTTTCTCCAATTTTAAAACGTCCTTTTTCGACATTTATTTTTCGTTCCGGTTTCTGATAAGTTGGTAACAGTTTGTCGAAACTCGTCTTGATCTTTCTCGCAGGTGACATGCAAGATGGAACGTAATAAATAGGGGTCATTCTATACACTTGTAGACAATCTTGTATAGTTTTCTCCGTGGGAGTATCTCTCGCTTTTTTAACGCTTAAAATTGTAAAGCCGACAACCGCCACAACCTATCTATTTTAAACATTTTGTACTTGTGTTTTGTTTTCTTCAGACAATCACCCTGAGGAAGTCTTGAAATAAAGACGAAACGTTGATGAATAGATAAATAATATTTTTTGGTTTTCCCTTTTCAATCTCTCTCTCTCTCTCTCTCTCTCTCTCTCTCTCTCTCTATATATATATATATATATATATAAATATATATATATAATTAACATGGTTCGTAGTCTTTACTGTGAGATAATTTCGTAACCTACAAAGGACAAAAAAATATAAGTTCGTACAAAACATATTTGTCACGAGCTGCTGCCATGGCGTTAAAATGTAACTGTATTTATTGTGTGTGGGTAAATCCATTTATTCCTCAAATAGGTAGATCAGCTTACACAATATCATTATGGAAAAAATTCCAAAAGGTTTTCATAAATATTTAGAAATTCCAAAATCTTTTCACGAATATTTAAACATATACAGCGTTTCTCAGTATACACATGACCCATTCAGAGGGTAACAACTTTGCTCAACATCAGTGCTGAATATGTTTTCTAAAATTCTAATTTTATTGTTTAAAAACGGAGAAGACTCTTTCTTATCTCCCGTGTGATATCACTGAAGAGTTCTATAATAAACTGAGAGATCTTTTTTTAAAAGACCATGTGTACTAGAACAATCCAGAAACAATGGCCGAACTCAAAATAGCCATTACTGATCAGATCCATGGTATAATAATACAAGAGTGGGGCAGTGTAATCGACAACCATTTAAAAATAAATAGAATCGTCTGCATTCAATAATAAATAATAATAAAATAAAAATCTGTGCTTATTTTTACGTCCCATCTGAATATTGGCCGACTACAATATTTTTCTTTTTTAGTTTATTTTTTATTTTGATACTTTTCGTTGATGTATTTTCCCTACATTAAAAACTGACCTTTTGTCTAACTGCTCTCGATTTAAATATTTTTTGTTTGCATTTTAAAAAAATATTTAGGTATGCCATCAGCGCTGAGGTAAATATTTAGAACAGGTCTTGTAACATTTTAATTTTATAACAAGAGATACTGACTTAATTCTCATTTAAATTGTTATCATTCTGTTGTGTTCTCAACCTTGTGTCATCCTTTGTTATTCTGTGTGATCCTTTCAGATTGGGGGCTTGCTATCCTGAAATCAAATGGCGCTGACGATATCTTTCTCTAGTCCTTCTCTCTCTCCCGTCCCCCCAAAAAACACACACAATCTGTGTTATCTGTTTATGTTTAATAAACTTCTAAAACTAGACCCCGGAGTCCATGTGTTGTCGATCACAGCCGAAGGACAGGAGCCAGCAGCGAGAAGCCCAAGACACAATGAACAACAGGACGAAATCCGGGTACACACTTGTCAAGGTAAGCAGAATACAACACTAAGCTGCAACAAACCTGATGGAAGAGAGAGGAGGTTTATTCAACTTTATCTTCGTTTCAAATCACTGAGCAGTGGGTGGTGGACACACACAGAAAGAGAGAGAGAGAGAGAGAGAGAGAGAGAGAGAGAGAGAGAGAGCGAAAATCACTGTTTAATCATATTTTGTCAGCCCATATCATTTTACAAGTCCACATGCTGTGTGCTCCCAAACGACTGAGCCATGTGACGTCATATCTGTTTCTATTAATTTTCACAGTCTAGCAATCCTCACCTGGGGTTCATCAAGTTGACCTCGGCTGACCTTTCATATCCTGCTATTCTCAACTAACCATTTTATATACTCGTGGGTCTATTTGACCAATACCCAACATTTTCAGCTTTTAGAAATTCCTAAATTTCCCTTCTTGTCCCATTCATAAGTTATGAGCGTGTATACGTAGATGGATTACCACGTTTATACTGAGACGCCCTGTATTCTTATACTGTACATTTAAAAACCTTTATTTTCTAATCTGTTCTCAGGCCAGACCTGACGGTCTAGTTTAAGCTTAAAATTAATGAAGAAAAACACAGTATGTATAAGTACACTAGTAAACAATAGCATAAGTCAGTCGTGAGATTGTATACCTCGGCCTGACAACGTAAGGATGGGCAAAAATCTTATCTGGGCCTTACTTCTTTATATGGTATAAAATATTCCTGAGTTATCCCATGGAAACGTTGATAACTCAAAAACTATTTATTCGATGAGGCTGAAATTTTGCATGAACGTTACTGTTGTCAAAGAGCATCAGACCCATAGATGAAATTTTGAAAAATCGAAAGTTGAAGTTTCGTTAAAATTTCGATCATGACCGACCGTTTCAATGTTAAAGGTCGAGTTCAAGGTTATCGTGATTCTCACCCGGTTAACTGCTCATGGTGTCATTTTATCTATATAGCACAATAGGTCTGTTGCTTTCATATTGTCATTCATTTCCTAGCTAATCTCCCCGGTGGTCCTGGTTCCGATTGTAGGGGTAGGCAGTCTATAGTATCACAGATATAAGATATGGGACTTCATTGGCTACAATATTGGCCAAATTGCGAGTCTTTGTGATGGACAGAACCAAAGTTATTGCCAAAAGTATGACCTTTTCTGTGACCGTGACCTTGACCTTTAACCTAAATATCCCAAAATCAACTCAGTTCTAAGTTAGCCCATTACCGATATTTTGACCAAGTTTGGTGGCGATTGGTCAAGCGATTTTTACGCTAGGCTGTACACAAACGAAATAACATAGTTACAAATCATAACCTCCGCCTTGGCATAAATAATTATAATTATTTATCTTCTCAAAAAAACCCCAATAAACCTGAAAAATATGCACTTACAGTGTTTTTGCATTCAAACATGTTTGGCAGGCAGTATTTTCCATTGGGGTAACGTGCTGTGCAGTTGAGTTCATCCGAGACATCGATGCAATCCCTCTCACCATTACAGACGCCACTCGGGTGGATGCAGTGTCCGTTATTACATTGGAACTTTCCATCGAGGCAGCTGGTTTTTGCTAAAAAAATGAACAATATTAATTCTGTAGATTATAGTTTTTTTTCTTCTTTTTTTTTTAACATGGTTCACCCCAAACAAGGCAGGCCGCCACTGTAGACGTAAGGGGCTACTGAGAAAAAAGAAAAGGGGAGAAGGTGGGGTGGGGGGCAGCCTAAATTGGGATCTGCGCAGTGAGATGTCTGTTAAAATAGAGCTTTATATATGATAATTTTATTTACACAGACATGTACAAAATCTGCGACACTAGCATGTCGATGTTATCAATCAACAGTTACTATAAACTGAGATCTCATCAGGCAGAGTTAGAATCCGATCTAACCTCAGATTATATTTGGAGATTCTCTCCAAATATAATCTGAGGTTAAGATCGGATTCTAACTCTGCCTGATGAGATCTCAGTTTATAGTAACTGTTGATTGATAACATCGACATGCTAGTGTCGCAGATTTTGTACATGTCTGTGTAAATAAAATTATCATATATATATATATATATATATATATATATTCGTATGCATACACATGCATATATATACGCTCATACCAAACATATATACATGTAAATATTGGGAGGTGCATAGATATATATAACTAGATATATAATTCAACATAGCTGAGCATCAATCAGGCGAAAGGGGGAAAATTATATATTGTTATGCAATAATTTAACATAAGAGTAAAGATGAGTAAAAACGAGTAAAAACGTCAACTCAGGAGTTTTACAAACCTCAAGTTTTTAAAGTTTGCTAAAAAAACTCTGAATAAAGACTAAGGAGTAACAATCGAAGTGAGGGCGTATGATAGGATAAATAACTTGAGGTTATTATTAGGTTAACGTGATTACCTGGGGAAAGAAGAAACCATTGGGACCATATATTATGGAGGACCGATAATATCAAATTGGATCAATTTAAGGGTTGGGAGGTGGTGGGGTGTCTATTGGGGTTATAAATTGGGCATATTTATATTTCCTCTTATAGCAGCAATATGAAACAATCTCATTTCTTGAATTAACGATATTCTTCTCCCTAGCAGCAGTGATTATCATTACTGCTTCCAAAGTGCATAGGTGGCAGTTTTTTGAACCTGGGGTGTAAAAGCTTGATTTTTTTAGGACAGACCAATTTAGAGAGAATAGGATATTATTTGATTTAACATTTTTGATTAGGTTTGTTAGAGAGGTTTTGTTTTTGGTATTGTTGTTGAATGAGTAAATATGGGATGGGATGCGGTTTTTGATTGGTTGGGAAGAGGAGCCTATGTAAGTGAATATCTTAGGGTTGGTTATTCTTTCAGTAATTAAGTTGTTTCCATCAGTTGGTACTGGGGTGTTGTGGGATTTATTTGGGTACAGATGTCTGGTGTTAGATAGGGCTATCGGTAGAAGTGATGGAGATTCAGCGGAATTACAAAGATCAGTGGTCTGTGGGGATAGTTTAGTTACAGTGTATGCATAGACCACATCTTTGTGTATGCAATTATTATTGAGTGGGTACAGTTGTGGGTTATGGCATTAATGTTATATATATATATATATATATATATATTTATATATATATAGATGTAATCAGTCAATGGAAAATCATAAGCGCACAAGTGGGAGAAAAATAATAATAGTGAATAAAAAACTGAGAAAGAATAAACAAATAAAAGTGCAACTTACAATTTCGTGCCGAATTTATTGAACGATTTTAGAACCAAAGTACAATAAATCCCAATTTGAGTTTCTTTTTTTGGAGGGATAATCTGTAGGAAATTATTGGGAACCATTCCCTTCTTCAAAACTTCTATGAAGTGTGAACAGAGTTCTTGAAATGGCGAACTAAAATTAATATTATTAATATTTCACAAACAGACCACCAGAGGTCGTCTCTCAAGGTCATATATGGGTGTGCTTGTTGTCTGTTTTATTTCTGGTACGCATGTACCAGGAAGGAAAAGAAAATAAATAAGAAAAGAGACAAGTTCTTAAGTTAAATCTGTCTGTTCGGTGTGTGTGGGGGATGGTTTTTCTTTGAACGCCGGCGAATGGTCTGTCTCATACACATCCGGTATGTAGGAGAAAAGGGACAGAAAAAAGAGGGGGGAAAAAAAGAAACTAATATTCACTAGATAAATCCATTTATCTGCTGTAGGTGGGGTATGAAGCTCCCAAAAATTCATACTAGAATTGTCCACATTGGCCCGGGGCACAACGGTTAAAGGCGTTGATTAACAATCAGTTCTAAGTTACAGTCTTCTGGAGGTTGAAGGTCAAATTCTTACTCATCATCACTATCATCATTCATCATATTCATTTTAACGTCCATTTTACGGCTTTAAGAAATTGACTTCCAAAGTAAGCTATCTCTGCTCAGGTCTTTATTTATCCCTCTTTCCCTCAGATCCATTTTTATGACTTATTCACATGTATTCATTGACCTTCCACTGTGAAGTAAACCTGCTACCTTAACTGTTCTACATCTACTAACCCAAGATCTCTCATCCATTCTTTCAATATGGACATACCATCAAAGTCTTATTTTCTGCACATATCTCCCTATACTGTCCAGATTTAATCTTTCTCTGAGGTCATCAGAACTAAGATTGTCTTTAAGACTCACATTACACATCCATTGCATCATTTATACATTATTTCTTTCCATGCAACACATGTCCTCAACCCACATTGGTCAGGTTTCACTTTCATACATCATCACATTGCCGTACACATTTTTGATAGAATCTTCCCTTGGTCGACAGTGGTAACGCTTTACTGGTTAATAATGGCAGACGTTTCTCTGAACTTACTTCATCCACTAGTAGTTCTTGCAATCACACTAACACCTGCTCCACCCTGTGCTCCAATGGTATCACCAGTATCACCAAAGTAACAAAACTTCTCAGCAACCTCAATAGCTTCACCATCCAGATATACTTTTTTCACATTTGAATTCTCATCCATCTCCATTGTCTTACACTTCTTGCACACAAATTGGTTATCCTTTCTCAACCTATGAGTAATTCCACTGCACTTCTTGTATACCCAATGCTTCAAGGTACCACAAAAAATTGAATTGCACTCGACTACCTTTCCATAAACTGAGTAGGAAACTTTCCTCTTTTGGGGAGCTTTCCAACACCACAACTACTGATCATCACTTTTGTCCTGGTAACCTTCTCTTTCAGTTTTCCTCTAAGTCTTTAACTTAACAAGTAGGTCATCCATTTTATTAACAGGCAAATACTAAATCATCTCTTCTGGACAACCCATACGGAACTCTCTACGGATTATTATAATAACTAAAAATAACATAATAATTAACACTTCTAACCGATGATGGCCTACGGAATGAGAACAATCTACCTCCGTGAATGAGATAAAAGGTTAAGTTTGAAATTCACTATAAGTTCCTGAATTTGACTATTAGGTTCGAAAAGATGCACCTGAAGAAGGTCGGAGGTTACATCGGCTGAAACGTTGTGAAAATAACAACCAAGATGAGAATAATAGTTTGAATAATAATCCAAATTATCGATTATCATCTAAGAAATTCCGAAACATAAAGAGAAATTAGTTGAAATTTGTAAAAAAACACAAAAAGATAATAATTTACCACAGTTGATTTCATCACTTTCATCTCCGCAATCGTTGTCGTAGTCACAGCGCCATTTTCCCTGGATACACTTTTGGTTTTTGCATTGGAATTCCGATTCGGAACAGGAACGGTATTTCCCACCTGGAAAATAACGGAAACTATCAGACATGTTTGGTAAAATGAATATTCCTCAGAAGATAACAATTAAGAGTTAAGTAAGAGTAACCCCTTAGTTGTCGTTACTCCTGTAACATTACCTGGCACTAATAAGCCATATGTAACATTAGATGGATTGCCTGTAATCTTCTCAGCAGTCGTTTCTCATTGACACGGTGTAAGTAGTTGGCTCAATAGGTGGTGATGTCTAGTTGTAAAGGTGGTCGTAGTGGTGATGTAGCACTAGAGGTTGCTAGTCTTCGTCTTTCGTTTGGTTCTGTCGTATGGTAACATATTTGCTCTATGACGCTATGTTCTTTGGTGTTTCATTCTTTTACAGTGCTTACACATTACGTAAGCATCTCCAAAGCGGTGGGCGAATTTATTTTTAACTAAGTGTATTGTCAGCACCACAATTATCCTAGCGGATTTTTGCTTGACACTGTATCTGACATCACTCGAAGGTCAAGCAAATAAAAACCATGTATTTTCACATTTGTAATGTTACACAACACTAATAAGCCGCTTGTAATGTTCGATGGGAGAATCGTTTTGACCTCACCAGATGACCCGTAATCTTTGACAGAAAATAGCTGAGTCTTTCGTTGATAAGTTGTAAGTAGTTGGCTCAATGGGTGGTGACGTCTGGTTGTAAAGGTGGTCGTAGTGGTGATGTAGCAATCAACGTTTCTTTGTTTTCCTATTTCTTTTCGTTCTGTAATAAGGTAACAAGTAAAAACAAACGGCAACACCAAACTTATTCAATGACGTCATGCCCTTTAGTGTTTTATTCTTTTACAGCATATTATGCAAGCTTATATACAACATAATCACGTTGGCACACCGGTTCTCGTTAGATCACCAAAGTTAAGCAGCCTTTAGCCTGGTCAGTACCTGTATACAGGAGGACATCAACACCTCCCTGGGAGAACTGCAAAAACTTAGCGTGGTCATTTCCTCTGACCGGGATATACACGCGACTAAGGACCGCTTGTGAATTTAATATTCCCTAGAAACTTCCTCCTTTGGAGCAAGCCGGTTCAACCCGTTTAGGGTGAATAGCGCTTCGTTCGTTTTCATTCATTATGGAAGCTTACCATCGCTTGCTCAGATGTGTGTGTGTGTGTGTGGGGGGGGGGTGAACGAAGATGGAACTTCGAAATAGGGAGCCGACCTTCATCAGTTCATTTGTCAAATGAGAAAGACTTTTCTCTCTTCATCCCTACGTGTCACTTTGGACTTCCTGTCCATGACGTCATATCCTGGCACACAACCCTAATTCTAATCTTTTAACTTCTAATCGAATTTTCCATTTTTTTTGGTGAAAACTACTGATTTAAACCCTATTTTTACCCACCCATGATCAGTATCGATAAACTCGGAGTGGTAGTATTTGCCAGAGTCTCAACTATGGCTCAACTATGTCTCAACTATGGCTCAACTATGACTCAACTATGACTCAACTATGACTCAACTAGAATCTAATGTTTACAGACTATTTATTTACAAAATTTATGCAGTCTACAAAAACAAATCTGTTAAACAAAGTAACCAAACCAAACACCATGAATAAATATTAAGAACTTAAAGCATAAAAATATTTACCAAAATGACTCAATTACGCATTAAATAAACCAAAAAGTATTGATACCCCATAAAACAAAACAACAACACAAAACGTCATGAATAGATATTTGAAGATATTAGGAACTTGAAGTAATGTGTATAATATTAATATACATGTTCGTTGTCAGGACCCACACGTGTCGTCTCTTCTCTGAACTGATTACATGAACACCAGTCTTATTTAAAATAGAGGCTTTATTCATATGAGAAAGATAGACATTTACTCAATATTATGGAGAGCCAAGAGAGAGAAATATATCTAACCGAGAGAGAGAGAGAGAGAGAGAGAGAGAGAGAGACACACACACACAAACACACAGAGCTACCAGAATTACTTCACGACCCCATCCCACCCCACCCCCACCCCACCATCTGCACCAGGGTTTGGGATGAGTTATCTTTTCACAAATATAATAGCTGTCAAGTCTAGCTGGAGAAGAAATCACATTACCCTCTGACAGAAATGATGTCATTTCTCAGCTTCTACTATCCACTGAGGTCACACTCTGACCAGTCATTCAGCGAGTTCGTCGTTCATTCTGGGATTCTTTTAACTAATCAGTTATTCTTCTATTCTAGAATGAGAGACTTATGCTCTCATTTTGCAACAGAAGCATCAGACCCTGACAAAAATAACTGGTTCCATCATTAAATAACATGGAAAAGGTTGATATGCCATAAAATCAAATAAAATCCGGACTAAAACATCCACAGCTCTCACCAAAGAACTATGCAATACTCACGTGGCCAATCAGAGTCCTTGGTATCTCTTGGACCCCCATCTGACCCATTTCTTTATTATTTTATATACGGAAATTAGATGACTTGAATACAAACTTACTGCAAATCGAAAGTTTTTCGTCTGATCCATCGCCACAATCGTTGTCAAAGTCACACAACCATCGCTTGGGGATGCATCGGTTGTTATCGCACTGGTGATATTCAGGTTTACACGTCCCGCAGTTCTCGCTCACCTCATCAGAATAGTCACGGCAGTCATCGTCGCCATCGCACACATATGAACGCGGCACACATCTATAGTTGGTGGCACATTTGAACCAATTTTCAGGGCATGTTTTATTTGCTGAAATTCAATACATAAAATATTAGTAGTGGATTTGATAGCTTTTTGTTTGTAAAATGTTGGAAAACATAAATTATAAATAAAGGAAAATGTCTCCATAAAATATTAGTAGTGGATTTGATAGCTTTTTTTTTGTAAAATATTGGAAAACATAAATTATAAATAAAGGAAAATGTCTCCATAAAATATTAGTAGTGGATTTGATAGCTTTTTGTTTGTAAAATGTTGGAAAACATAAATTATAAATAAAGGAAAATGTTTCCATTCTAACAGTTTTTTAAGCCGGAATAAGTATTTTCAGAATAAAGTGAACTGAAATATTCGTGCCAATAACATAGTGGATAGAAAAAACTAAAAATAGGCTAGTCCGAATCAAGTATCATTATTTCAGCTTAAATGCTTTTTGAGTCTGGCTTAAAAAATCCGACAAGATAACTTTATATGTTAGACATATATTGAAACAGAAAAAGAAAATGTATTTTTATGGTTGATTATTTTTAGACATTATAAGATGTAAGAGAATCAGTTTCACTTGGGAATATAAGAGGCATATACAAATCAAATTGTTTAACTTATTTCATCAGATAGACCCCCAAAATTCATTCTTTTACCATTATTTCTGAATTAACCTATTCTCTAAAAGGAAATCTAACGCAACGGAAATTCTATTGCAAGATGAGTCCACTTTTTTTTTGGGGGGGGGGGGGAATTCTTTGTGTGGTTGCATACTTACCACAATTCAAGTCTTCACTTTCGTCGGAACCGTCTAAACAGTCACGATCAAAATCGCATTTCCACCCCATCGATATACAGTCACCGTTTGTGCAGGTGAATTGCGAAGGTTGGCACGTTCGATAAACTGCAATAATAAAAGGAGAATCGGCGCCTTTGGTGAAGAAAATGTTATTTCAAACTTAAGCATGACAGACCAACGAAAATGTTACTTCAAACTTTAGCATGACAGACCAAGGAAAATGTTATTTCAAACTTTAGCATGACAGACCAACGAAAATGTTATTTCAAACTTTAGCATGACAGACCAAGGAAAATGTTATTTCAAACTTTAGCATGACAGACCAACGAAAATGTTATTTCGAACTTTAGCATAACAGACCAACGAAAATGTTATTTCAAACTTTAGCATGACAGACCAACGAAAATGTTATTTCGAACTTTAGCATAACAGACCAACGAAAATGTTATTTCAAACTTTAGCATGACAGACCAACGAAAATGTTATTTCAAACTTTAGCATGACAGACCAACGAAAATGTTATTTCGAACTTTAGCATAACAGACCAACGAAAATGTTATTTCAAACTTTAGCATGACAGACCAACGAAAATGTTACTTCAAACTTTAGCATGACAGACCAACGAAAATGTTATTTCAAACTTTAGCATGACAGACCAACGAAAATGTTATTTCGAACTTTAGCATGACAGACCAACGAAAATGTTATTTCGAACTTTAGCATAACAGACCAACGAAAATGTTATTTCAAACTTTAGCATGACAGACCAACGAAAATGTTACTTCAAACTTTAGCATAACAGACCAACGAAAATGTTATTTCAAACTTTAGCATGACAGACCAACGAAAATGTTATTTCAAACTTTAGCATAACAGACCAACGAAAATGTTATTTCAAACTTTAGTCTGACAGACCAACGAAAATGTTATTTCAAACTTTAGCATGACAGACCAAGGAAAATGTTATTTCAAACTTTAGCATAACAGACCAACGAAAATGTTATTTCAAACTTTAGCATGACAGACCAACGAAAATGTTATTTCGAACTTTAGCATAACAGACCAACGAAAATGTTATTTCAAACTTTAGCATGACAGACCAACGAAAATGTTATTTCGAACTTTAGCATAACAGACCAACGAAAATGTTATTTCGAACTTTAGCATAACAGACCAACGAAAATGTTATTTCAAACTTTAGCATGACAGACCAACGAAAATGTTATTTCAAACTTTAGCATGACAGACCAACGAAAATGTTATTTCAAACTTTAGCATAACAGACCAACGAAAATGTTATTTCAAACTTTAGCATGACAGACCAACGAAAATGTTATTTCGAACTTTAGCATAACAGACCAACGAAAATGTTATTTCAAACTTTAGCATGACAGACCAACGAAAATGTTATTTCGAACTTTAGCATAACAGACCAACGAAAATGTTATTTCAAACTTTAGCATGACAGACCAACGAAAATGTTATTTCAAACTTTAGCATGACAGACCAACGAAAATGTTATTTCGAACTTTAGCATAACAGACCAACGAAAATGTTATTTCAAACTTTAGCATGACAGACCAACGAAAATGTTACTTCAAACTTTAGCATAACAGACCAACGAAAATGTTATTTCAAACTTTAGCATGACAGACCAACGAAAATGTTATTTCAAACTTTAGCATAACAGACCAACGAAAATGTTATTTCAAACTTTAGCATGACAGACCAACGAAAATGTTATTTCAAACTTTAGCATGACAGACCAAGGAAAATGTTATTTCAAACTTTAGCATGACAGACCAACGAAAATGTTATTTCGAACTTTAGCATAACAGACCAACGAAAATGTTATTTCAAACTTTAGCATGACAGACCAACGAAAATGTTATTTCAAACTTTAGCATGACAGACCAACGAAAATGTTATTTCGAACTTTAGCATAACAGACCAACGAAAATGTTATTTCAAACTTTAGCATGACAGACCAACGAAAATGTTACTTCAAACTTTAGCATAACAGACCAACGAAAATGTTATTTCAAACTTTAGCATGACAGACCAACGAAAATGTTATTTCAAACTTTAGCATAACAGACCAACGAAAATGTTATTTCAAACTTTAGCATGACAGACCAACGAAAATGTTATTTCAAACTTTAGCATGACAGACCAAGGAAAATGTTATTTCAAACTTTAGCATGACAGACCAACGAAAATGTTATTTCGAACTTTAGCATAACAGACCAACGAAAATGTTATTTCAAACTTTAGCATGACAGACCAACGAAAATGTTACTTCAAACTTTAGCATAACAGACCAACGAAAATGTTATTTCAAACTTTAGCATGACAGACCAACGAAAATGTTATTTCGAACTTTAGCATAACAGACCAACGAAAATGTTATTTCAAACTTTAGCATGACAGACCAACGAAAATGTTATTTCGAACTTTAACATAACAGACAAACGAAAATGTTATTTCAAACTTAAGTATAACATGTATAATTTAG
Source organism: Sepiola atlantica (assembly GCA_963556195.1). Taxonomy (NCBI): domain Eukaryota; kingdom Metazoa; phylum Mollusca; class Cephalopoda; order Sepiida; family Sepiolidae; genus Sepiola; species Sepiola atlantica. The sequence goes on from OY744542.1 coordinate 27,947,014, forward strand.
ATTATTCGGACTACTGTTCTCATCTGAGGTGTATCTTGTCGAACTCGGGAATCTGCATAGAATTTCAAAAAGAACTCTTTATTTAATCCACGGGGGTAGCATGCTCTCGTTCCGTCAGCCATGACCGGGTAGAAGTCTTCAGTAATCCAAAATTCCTAGTATCGCCTGCACTGAGGATTGAACCTTCAACCTTCAGAAGACTGCACCTAGAACTGAATTTTACTTAGTACTTTATCTGTTACGCCTTGTGGACTTAAGTACAACAGACCAGCGAAAATACTATTTCAAATTTTAGCATAGCAGACAAACGAAAATGCTATTTCAAACTTAAGCATAACGGACAAACGAAAATGTTATTTCAAACTATAGCAGACAAACGAAAATGCTATTTCAAACTATAGCATGACAAACGAAAATGCTATTTCAAACTTAAGCATAACGGACAAACGAAAATGCTATTTCAAACTATAGCATGACAAAAGAAAATGCGATTTCAAACTATAGCATGACAAACGAAAATGCTATTTCAAACTATAGCATGACAAACGAAAATGCTATTTCAAACTATAGCATGACAAACGAAAATGCTATTTCAAACTATAGCATGATAAACGAAAATGCTATTTCAAACTATAGCATGACAAACGAAAATGCTATTTCAAACTATAGCATGAGAAACGAAAATGCTATTTCAAACTATAGCATGACAAACGAAAATGCTATTTCAAACTATAACATGACAAACAAACATAAATACTATTTCAAACTTTAGCATAACAGATAAACAGAAATGCTATGCATAACAGAACAAGGAAAATGTTATTTCAAATGTAAGTATAACAGACCAAGTTGCAACAAAAACGAGCAGACACCCAACAACGTTTCACACTCGACTTGCCGATTCTAGGATGTACAGGAATTATATGAAAAGTTCTGCAAAGCTAAATTATCTGATAAACTTAATTTTAGACTTTTGGGGTTTATTATACGAGAACACACACACACACACACACACACACACGCATATATATATATATATATATATATATATATATATATATATATATATATATATATATATATATATATAATTTAAATTCCTTTAAATTCACACTAAAGTTGGGGTAATAGCTCAATAGCATATATATTTCTAGAGTTCAAAATATAATATAATAATTTAATAAATGTTCCGAAGTTGTTTAAAGAAATGTCTCATAAAATTGTTTCTGCCGATTTTCAAACACACACATTTTTCTTGATAATAAATTCAAGATGTTTTCAAAAGTTTCTTCAGTGATTTTTTTCTCCCATCAAACTAACTCCTTAAATCACAGAACCGTCAACAGCAAAATTGTTCTCTTCATTTTACTCATTTCTTCCCCTTATTTCCAAAGCAAATCAATGTAAAAATTCCAAGTAGCATCCCTTATGTAGGTCAATAACCAAAACTAATATTAAAAAACAATCGAAAAAATGATGTTATCCTCTGTCATAATGTCCTCCATTAGTCTTTTGGTTAAGAGAATACTCACGAAAAAGCATCTACATTTGTGTTGGGACGTTTATCTGGAATTGGGAATCGGAAAAATTGGAACTTTTGGGGATATTGGAATCAGTATCGGAAATATTTTAGCCTAATTTTCGATTCCAAAAACGATTCTTTTAATTTTTTAAAAAACTTAATTTTCCATTGCTGATACCAATGATAAAGTGCTAAATATTTATTGATTTTAAACTACCAGCAAAACTAAAATCTATAGATCATGATAACGAATTTAGGTAAAAATAACACCGGAAGAAATGGCACGGTATAATGACATGGTAAAAATGGCACAGGTAAAATTGCATGATTGGATAAATAGGAAAAAATGGCACAAGTGAAAAATATAAATTAAAATTTCACAATGATTTTATTAAATCACGATTCTTTATCAATTATGAGGAAAAAATTAGAGAAAAAATAACGATCTATTCATCTAATATACGTACCCCCCCCCCAAGTGTACTTTTACTGTTGCGAAAACTCTATAAATAGATATTTAAAAATAAAGAATCGGAAAAAGAATTGGAAATTTAGAACAGAATCGGTAATTGTATCGGGATCGGGAAAAATATTGGAATCGTCCCATCACTAATCTAAATAAAGAAAAAAGTTTTTAACCCACATATTTTTTCATCTTCTCCCTTACTCCTTGTTCTTAGATTTTTATTCATTTTTTCATATCATCAAATTCTCACAAAGTCTTATTCACGCCGAACACTTTTTTCGGTGTATTCTCTTAATCAAAAAACTAATGGAGGACAATATGAAAGAAGATAACTTCATTTTTGTTTTCGAGTGTCTCTTAATATTAGTTTTGGTTATTTGAGTGTGTAGGTGATATCTTGAAATGAGTGTGATTGTTGAGGATGCATAGATGTCCAAAAGTGCTATATAAACATGCTCGATTTGGATCAAAAGAAAGTAACTTTATAGCAAATTCGACAAATCAAATCCTGTGCACCGCACCACCCCAGAACAATAAAGATATACTATTATATTTTTATACATAAGTGTTTGTCGTCCTTACTCTAAGCATATCGGCAATATACAGCAGTTCTAAATCAGCCCTTCTTATTTCCTTGACCACTCGCAGCCCAAACCAATACTTTCGTTTTTCGAAAACATGAATAAACATGTGAACCGTACAAAAGATGTCATTGTTTCTTTGAAAGCTTTTATTTAAAGTCAACATGCGTGCACTTCTGTTTACTCATAAGTAAAATGGAACACTGAGTCTAAAAGCACTTACCACATTCCTCAGGTTCTTCGTCGGACTTGTCTCCACAATCATCATCTCCATCGCACTTCCAATCTTTCGGAATACACTTATTATTCTTACATTTCCATTGCCAATACGGGCAGATCCGTTTGTCACAATTCTCCTCATCTGATCCATCCCCGCAGTCATCGTGCAGGTCACACACATCGAAGTAAAAAGAGCAGTTTTCATTCTTACATCTGAATTGTCCAGGCAAGCAATCGGAAACAGCTAGAAATGGAAAAAAAAATACAATGAACATTTATTTTTATGGAAATCGCTCCAGACAATGCATGAAGCCACTTAATGTAAGGAGCTGAAATAAAAATAGCACTTCAAGGCAAAAACTAGCCAGCGATAAGGGTTAGATGGATAGAATCCGACCCAGAAAACAGCAATTCTTCTTCCATTGTCAGAAACATCGCTCATGGAATGTGAGGACTAAAGGGCAAAATAGGGGAAATAGCTAATAAAATACCAGGGTACATTTTAATAATTGTTATCAAAGAAAATCGAATTAGAATATGAAATTATCTATTTCTACGTTTTGGGAGCAACCACGTGTTTGGGTTTTTTTCTAAGCAGGCAGTCGCCATGTTGTTGTGATTTATTGTGTACACACGGGGTGCAGAAATAAACAAGCGAAAGGGGTAATGATTAAGAAACAGTTAGTTTAACAGTCCCAAGTCTTTCAGTGGAAAATCACTCATGTAAGTCAACTTATTATATTAGTTTGTTTCTAACACTATTTTAAGGGATCATCAGTTGTTTACCATGAAAAACTGTTTCGGGAATTTATATATATATATATATACAGGAAATGTTGAAATAATGAAAAAGTGTAAAGTTACATACTTTACACTTTTTATCTAATCATTAGTTGTTTAAACAAGGAATATAATAAAATTAAATATGGAAATAACCTTTAATCCATGGATTTTCAAAGAATTACTCTTATCCTCAAAAGAAAAAAAAACTAAATTGCTAATTATTGGTTTTAAGTATTAATTTGAAAATTTACAATAGAATTTTAAGTTCTGCTTAAAGCAAAAATAGTCCAAGAAATGTTTCAATAACGAGCAGAAACTCCTTGTAGTCGTGAATGTATGTAACTTACACTTTTTCAGTATTTCAACATTTCCTATAACAATGTTCTATCCGAAATATCGAGTAGATTTCTATCTCGATTGGATCTGATATAAAATATTTATCCTTATTTATTATATATATTTATATTTAGCTATGTAAAAATGAAAAAAAGCCGAAACTCCTTGTAGTCGTGAATGTATGTAACTTACACTTTTTCAGTATTTCAACATTTCCTATAACAATGTTCTATCCCAAATATCGAGTAGATTTCTATCTCGATTGGATCTGATATAAAATATTTATCCTTATTTATTATATATATTTATATTTAGCTATGTAAAAATGAAAAAAGCCGAAACTCCTTGTAGTCGTGAATGTATGTAACTTACACTTTTTCAGTATTTCAACATTTCCTATAACAATGTTCTATCCCAAATATCGAGTAGATTTCTATCTCGATTGGATCTGATATAAAATATTTATCCTTATTTATTATATATATTTATATTTAGCTATGTAAAAATGAAAAAAGCCGAAACTCCTTGTAGTCGTGAATGTATGTAACTTACACTTTTTCAGTATTTCAACATTTCCTATAACAATGTTCTATCCCAAATATCGAGTAGATTTCTATCTCGATTGGATCTGATATAAAATATTTATCCTTATTTATTATATATATTTATATTTAGCTATGTAAAAATGAAAAAAGCCGAAACTCCTTGTAGTCGTGAATGTATGTAACTTACACTTTTTCAGTATTTCAACATTTCCTATAACAATGTTCTATCCCAAATATCGAGTAGATTTCTATCTCGATTGGATCTGATATAAAATATTTATCCTTATTTATTATATATATTTATATTTAGCTATGTAAAAATGAAAAAAGCCGAAACTCCTTGAAGTCGTGAATGTATGTAACTTACACTTTTTCAGTATTTCAACATTTCCTATAACAATGTTCTATCCCAAATATCGAGTAGATTTCTATCTCGATTGGATCTGATATAAAATATTTATCCTTATTTATTATATATATTTATATTTAGCTATGTAAAAATGAAAAAAGCCGAAACTCCTTGTAGTCGTGAATGTATGTAACTTACACTTTTTCAGTATTTCAACATTTCCTATAACAATGTTCTATCCGAAATATCGAGTAGATTTCTATCTCGATTGGATCTGATATAAAACATTTATCTTTATTTATTATATATATTTATATTTAGCTATGTAAAAATGAAAAAAGCCGAAACTCCTTGTAGTCGTGAATGTATGTAACTTACACTTTTTCAGTATTTCAACATTTCCTATAACAATGTTCTATCCCAAATATCGAGTAGATTTCTATCTCGATTAGATCTGATATAAAACATTTATCTTTATTTATTATATATATTTATATTTAGCTATGTAAAAATGAAAAAAGCCGAAACTCCTTGTAGTCGTGAATGTATGTAACTTACACTTTTTCAGTATTTCAACATTTCCTATAACAATGTTCTATCCGAAATATCGAGTAGATTTCTATCTCGATTGGATCTGATATAAAACATTTATCTTTATTTATTATATATATTTATATTTAGCTATGTAAAAATGAAAAAAGCCGAAACTCCTTGTAGTCGTGAATGTATGTAACTTACACTTTTTCAGTATTTCAACATTTCCTATAACAATGTTCTATCCCAAATATCGAGTAGATTTCTATCTCGATTGGATCTGATATAAAATATTTATCCTTATTTATTATATATATTTATATTTAGCTATGTAAAAATGAAAAAAGCCGAAACTCCTTGTAGTCGTGAATGTATGTAACTTACACTTTTTCAGTATTTCAACATTTCCTATAACAATGTTCTATCCGAAATATCGAGTAGATTTCTATCTCGATTAGATCTGATATAAAATATTTATCTTTATTTATTATATATATTTATATTTAGCTATGTAAAAATGAAAAAAAGCCGAAACTCCTTGTAGTCGTGAATGTATGTAACTTACACCTTTTCAGTATTTCAACATTTCCTATAACAATGTTCTATCCGAAATATCGAGTAGATTTCTATCTCGATTGGATCTGATATAAAATATTTATCTTTATTTATTATATATATTTATATTTAGCTATGTAAAAATGAAAAAAGCCGAAACTCCTTGTAGTCGTGAATGTAACTTACACTTTTTCAGTATTTCAACATTTCCTATAACAATGTTCTATCCCAAATATCGAGTAGATTTCTATCTCGATTGGATCTGATATAAAATATTTATCTTTATTTATTATATATATTTATATTTAGCTATGTAAAAATGAAAAAAAGCCGAAACTTCTTGTAGTCGTGAATGTATGTAACTTACACTTTTTCAGTATTTCAACATTTCCTATAACAATGTTCTATCCCAAATATCGAGTAGATTTCTATCTCGATTGGATCTGATATAAAATATTTATCTTTATTTATTATATATATTTATATTTAGCTATGTAAAAATGAAAAAAAGCCGAAACTCCTTGTAGTCGTGAATGTATGTAACTTACACTTTTTCAGTATTTCAACATTTCCTATAACAATGTTCTATCCGAAATATCGAGTAGATTTCTATCTCGATTGGATCTGATATAAAACATTTATCTTTATTTATTATATATATTTATATTTAGCTATGTAAAAATGAAAAAAAAGCCGAAACTCCTTGTAGTCGTGAATGTATGTAACTTACACTTTTTCAGTATTTCAACATTTCCTATAACAATGTTCTATCCCAAATATCGAGTAGATTTCTATCTCGATTGGATCTGATATAAAATATTTATCTTTATTTATTATATATATTTATATTTAGCTATGTAAAAATGAAAAAAGCCGAAATTCCTTGTAGTCGTGAATGTATGTAACTTACACTTTTTCAGTATTTCAACATTTCCTATAACAATGTTCTATCCCAAATATCGAGTAGATTTCTATCTCGATTGGATCTGATATAAAATATTTATCTTTATTTATTATATATATTTATATTTAGCTATGTAAAAATGAAAAAAAGCCGAAACTCCTTGTAGTCGTGAATGTATGTAACTTACACTTTTTCAGTATTTCAACATTTCCTATAACAATGTTCTATCCGAAATATCGAGTAGATTTCTATCTCGATTGGATCTGATATAAAACATTTATCTTTATTTATTATATATATTTATATTTAGCTATGTAAAAATGAAAAAAGCCGAAATTCCTTGTAGTCGTGAATGTATGTAACTTACACTTTTTCAGTATTTCAACATTTCCTATAACAATGTTCTATCCGAAATATCGAGTAGATTTCTATCTCGATTGGATCTGATATAAAATATTTATCTTTATTTATTATATATATTTATATTTAGCTATGTAAAAATGAACAAAGCCGAAATTCCTTGTAGTCGTGAATGTATGTAACTTACACTTTTTCAGTATTTCAACATTTCCTATAACAATGTTCTATCCCAAATATCGAGTAGATTTCTATCTCGATTGGATCTGATATAAAATATTTATCTTTATTTATTATATATATTTATATTTAGCTATGTAAAAATGAAAAAAAGCCGAAACTCCTTGTAGTCGTGAATGTATGTAACTTACACTTTTTCAGTATTTCAACATTTCCTATAACAATGTTCTATCCGAAATATCGAGTAGATTTCTATCTCGATTGGATCTGATATAAAATATTTATCTTTATTTATTATATATATTTATATTTAGCTATGTAAAAATGAAAAAAGCCGAAATTCCTTGTAGTCGTGAATGTATGTAACTTACACTTTTTCAGTATTTCAACATTTCCTATAACAATGTTCTATCCGAAATATCGAGTAGATTTCTATCTCGATTGGATCTGATATAAAATATTTATCCTTATTTATTATATATATTTATATTTAGCTATGTAAAAATGAAAAAAGCCGAAATTCCTTGTAGTCGTGAATGTATGTAACTTACACTTTTTCAGTATTTCAACATTTCCTATAACAATGTTCTATCCGAAATATCGAGTAGATTTCTATCTCGATTGGATCTGATATAAAATATTTATCTTTATTTATTATATATATTTATATTTAGCTATGTAAAAATGAAAAAAGCCGAAACTCCTTGTAGTCGTGAATGTAACTTACACTTTTTCAGTATTTCAACATTTCCTATAACAATGTTCTATCCGAAATATCGAGTAGATTTCTATCTCGATTAGATCTGATATAAAATATTTATCTTTATTTATTATATATATTTATATTTAGCTATGTAAAAATGAAAAAAAGCCGAAACTCCTTGTAGTCGTGAATGTATGTAACTTACACTTTTTCAGTATTTCAACTATTCCTATAACAATGTTCTATCCCAAATATCGAGTAGATTTCTATCTCGATTGGATCTGATATAAAATATTTATCTTTATTTATTATATATATTTATATTTAGCTATGTAAAAATGAAAAAAGCCGAAACTCCTTGTAGTCGTGAATGTAACTTACACTTTTTCAGTATTTCAACATTTCCTATAACAATGTTCTATCCCAAATATCGAGTAGATTTCTATCTCGATTGGATCTGATATAAAACATTTATCTTTATTTATTATATATATTTATATTTAGCTATGTAAAAATGAAAAAAGCCGAAACTCCTTGTAGTCGTGAATGTATGTAACTTACACTTTTTCAGTATTTCAACATTTCCTATAACAATGTTCTATCCCAAATATCGAGTAGATTTCTATCTCGATTGGATCTGATATAAAATATTTATCTTTATTTATTATATATATTTATATTTAGCTATGTAAAAATGAAAAAAAGCCGAAACTTCTTGTAGTCGTGAATGTATGTAACTTACGCTTTTTCAGTATTTCAACATTTCCTATAACAATGTTCTATCCCAAATATCGAGTAGATTTCTATCTCGATTGGATCTGATATAAAATATTTATCCTTATTTATTATATATATTTATATTTAGCTATGTAAAAATGAAAAAAGCCGAAACTCCTTGTAGTCGTGAATGTATGTAACTTACACTTTTTCAGTATTTCAACATTTCCTATAACAATGTTCTATCCGAAATATCGAGTAGATTTCTATCTCGATTGGATCTGATATAAAACATTTATCTTTATTTATTATATATATTTATATTTAGCTATGTAAAAATGAAAAAAGCCGAAACTCCTTGTAGTCGTGAATGTATGTAACTTACACTTTTTCAGTATTTCAACATTTCCTATAACAATGTTCTATCCCAAATATCGAGTAGATTTCTATCTCGATTAGATCTGATATAAAACATTTATCTTTATTTATTATATATATTTATATTTAGCTATGTAAAAATGAAAAAAGCCGAAACTCCTTGTAGTCGTGAATGTATGTAACTTACACTTTTTCAGTATTTCAACATTTCCTATAACAATGTTCTATCCGAAATATCGAGTAGATTTCTATCTCGATTGGATCTGATATAAAACATTTATCTTTATTTATTATATATATTTATATTTAGCTATGTAAAAATGAAAAAAGCCGAAACTCCTTGTAGTCGTGAATGTATGTAACTTACACTTTTTCAGTATTTCAACATTTCCTATAACAATGTTCTATCCCAAATATCGAGTAGATTTCTATCTCGATTGGATCTGATATAAAATATTTATCCTTATTTATTATATATATTTATATTTAGCTATGTAAAAATGAAAAAAGCCGAAACTCCTTGTAGTCGTGAATGTATGTAACTTACACTTTTTCAGTATTTCAACATTTCCTATAACAATGTTCTATCCGAAATATCGAGTAGATTTCTATCTCGATTAGATCTGATATAAAATATTTATCTTTATTTATTATATATATTTATATTTAGCTATGTAAAAATGAAAAAAAGCCGAAACTCCTTGTAGTCGTGAATGTATGTAACTTACACCTTTTCAGTATTTCAACATTTCCTATAACAATGTTCTATCCGAAATATCGAGTAGATTTCTATCTCGATTGGATCTGATATAAAATATTTATCTTTATTTATTATATATATTTATATTTAGCTATGTAAAAATGAAAAAAGCCGAAACTCCTTGTAGTCGTGAATGTAACTTACACTTTTTCAGTATTTCAACATTTCCTATAACAATGTTCTATCCCAAATATCGAGTAGATTTCTATCTCGATTGGATCTGATATAAAATATTTATCTTTATTTATTATATATATTTATATTTAGCTATGTAAAAATGAAAAAAAGCCGAAACTTCTTGTAGTCGTGAATGTATGTAACTTACACTTTTTCAGTATTTCAACATTTCCTATAACAATGTTCTATCCCAAATATCGAGTAGATTTCTATCTCGATTGGATCTGATATAAAATATTTATCTTTATTTATTATATATATTTATATTTAGCTATGTAAAAATGAAAAAAAGCCGAAACTCCTTGTAGTCGTGAATGTATGTAACTTACACTTTTTCAGTATTTCAACATTTCCTATAACAATGTTCTATCCGAAATATCGAGTAGATTTCTATCTCGATTGGATCTGATATAAAACATTTATCTTTATTTATTATATATATTTATATTTAGCTATGTAAAAATGAAAAAAAAGCCGAAACTCCTTGTAGTCGTGAATGTATGTAACTTACACTTTTTCAGTATTTCAACATTTCCTATAACAATGTTCTATCCCAAATATCGAGTAGATTTCTATCTCGATTGGATCTGATATAAAATATTTATCTTTATTTATTATATATATTTATATTTAGCTATGTAAAAATGAAAAAAGCCGAAATTCCTTGTAGTCGTGAATGTATGTAACTTACACTTTTTCAGTATTTCAACATTTCCTATAACAATGTTCTATCCCAAATATCGAGTAGATTTCTATCTCGATTGGATCTGATATAAAATATTTATCTTTATTTATTATATATATTTATATTTAGCTATGTAAAAATGAAAAAAAGCCGAAACTCCTTGTAGTCGTGAATGTATGTAACTTACACTTTTTCAGTATTTCAACATTTCCTATAACAATGTTCTATCCGAAATATCGAGTAGATTTCTATCTCGATTGGATCTGATATAAAACATTTATCTTTATTTATTATATATATTTATATTTAGCTATGTAAAAATGAAAAAAGCCGAAATTCCTTGTAGTCGTGAATGTATGTAACTTACACTTTTTCAGTATTTCAACATTTCCTATAACAATGTTCTATCCGAAATATCGAGTAGATTTCTATCTCGATTGGATCTGATATAAAATATTTATCTTTATTTATTATATATATTTATATTTAGCTATGTAAAAATGAACAAAGCCGAAATTCCTTGTAGTCGTGAATGTATGTAACTTACACTTTTTCAGTATTTCAACATTTCCTATAACAATGTTCTATCCCAAATATCGAGTAGATTTCTATCTCGATTGGATCTGATATAAAATATTTATCTTTATTTATTATATATATTTATATTTAGCTATGTAAAAATGAAAAAAAGCCGAAACTCCTTGTAGTCGTGAATGTATGTAACTTACACTTTTTCAGTATTTCAACATTTCCTATAACAATGTTCTATCCGAAATATCGAGTAGATTTCTATCTCGATTGGATCTGATATAAAATATTTATCTTTATTTATTATATATATTTATATTTAGCTATGTAAAAATGAAAAAAGCCGAAATTCCTTGTAGTCGTGAATGTATGTAACTTACACTTTTTCAGTATTTCAACATTTCCTATAACAATGTTCTATCCGAAATATCGAGTAGATTTCTATCTCGATTGGATCTGATATAAAATATTTATCCTTATTTATTATATATATTTATATTTAGCTATGTAAAAATGAAAAAAGCCGAAATTCCTTGTAGTCGTGAATGTATGTAACTTACACTTTTTCAGTATTTCAACATTTCCTATAACAATGTTCTATCCGAAATATCGAGTAGATTTCTATCTCGATTGGATCTGATATAAAATATTTATCTTTATTTATTATATATATTTATATTTAGCTATGTAAAAATGAAAAAAGCCGAAACTCCTTGTAGTCGTGAATGTAACTTACACTTTTTCAGTATTTCAACATTTCCTATAACAATGTTCTATCCGAAATATCGAGTAGATTTCTATCTCGATTAGATCTGATATAAAATATTTATCTTTATTTATTATATATATTTATATTTAGCTATGTAAAAATGAAAAAAAGCCGAAACTCCTTGTAGTCGTGAATGTATGTAACTTACACTTTTTCAGTATTTCAACTATTCCTATAACAATGTTCTATCCCAAATATCGAGTAGATTTCTATCTCGATTGGATCTGATATAAAATATTTATCTTTATTTATTATATATATTTATATTTAGCTATGTAAAAATGAAAAAAGCCGAAACTCCTTGTAGTCGTGAATGTAACTTACACTTTTTCAGTATTTCAACATTTCCTATAACAATGTTCTATCCCAAATATCGAGTAGATTTCTATCTCGATTGGATCTGATATAAAACATTTATCTTTATTTATTATATATATTTATATTTAGCTATGTAAAAATGAAAAAAGCCGAAACTCCTTGTAGTCGTGAATGTATGTAACTTACACTTTTTCAGTATTTCAACATTTCCTATAACAATGTTCTATCCCAAATATCGAGTAGATTTCTATCTCGATTGGATCTGATATAAAATATTTATCTTTATTTATTATATATATTTATATTTAGCTATGTAAAAATGAAAAAAAGCCGAAACTTCTTGTAGTCGTGAATGTATGTAACTTACGCTTTTTCAGTATTTCAACATTTCCTATAACAATGTTCTATCCCAAATATCGAGTAGATTTCTATCTCGATTGGATCTGATATAAAATATTTATCTTTATTTATTATATATATTTATATTTAGCTATGTAAAAATGAAAAAAAGCCGAAACTCCTTGTAGTCGTGAATGTATGTAACTTACACTTTTTCAGTATTTCAACATTTCCTATAACAATGTTCTATCCGAAATATCGAGTAGATTTCTATCTCGATTGGATCTGATATAAAATATTTATCTTTATTTATTATATATATTTATATTTAGCTATGTAAAAATGAAAAAAGCCGAAATTCCTTGTAGTCGTGAATGTATGTAACTTACACTTTTTCAGTATTTCAACATTTCCTATAACAATGTTCTATCCCAAATATCGAGTAGATTTCTATCTCGATTGGATCTGATATAAAATATTTATCTTTATTTATTATATATATTTATATTTAGCTATGTAAAAATGAAAAAAGCCGAAACTCCTTGTAGTCGTGAATGTAACTTACACTTTTTCAGTATTTCAACATTTCCTATAACAATGTTCTATCCCAAATATCGAGTAGATTTCTATCTCGATTGGATCTGATATAAAATATTTATCTTTATTTATTATATATATTTATATTTAGCTATGTAAAAATGAAAAAAAGCCGAAACTCCTTGTAGTCGTGAATATATGTAACTTACACTTTTTCAGTATTTCAACATTTCCTATAACAATGTTCTATCCGAAATATCGAGTAGATTTCTATCTCGATTGGATCTGATATAAAATATTTATCTTTATTTATTATATATATTTATATTTAGCTATGTAAAAATGAAAAAAGCCGAAATTCCTTGTAGTCGTGAATGTATGTAACTTACACTTTTTCAGTATTTCAACATTTCCTATAACAATGTTCTATCCGAAATATCGAGTAGATTTCTATCTCGATTGGATCTGATATAAAATATTTATCTTTATTTATTATATATATTTATATTTAGCTATGTAAAAATGAAAAAAGCCGAAACTCCTTGTAGTCGTGAATGTATGTAACTTACACTTTTTCAGTATTTCAACATTTCCTATAACAATGTTCTATCCGAAATATCGAGTAGATTTCTATCTCGATTGGATCTGATATAAAATATTTATCTTTATTTATTATATATATTTATATTTAGCTATGTAAAAATGAAAAAAGCCGAAATTCCTTGTAGTCGTGAATGTATGTAACTTACACTTTTTCAGTATTTCAACATTTCCTATAACAATGTTCTATCCGAAATATCGAGTAGATTTCTATCTCGATTGGATCTGATATAAAATATTTATCTTTATTTATTATATATATTTATATTTAGCTATGTAAAAATGAAAAAAAGCCGAAACTCCTTGTAGTCGTGAATGTATGTAACTTACACTTTTTCAGTATTTCAACATTTCCTATAACAATGTTCTATCCGAAATATCGAGTAGATTTCTATCTCGATTGGATCTGATATAAAATATTTATCTTTATTTATTATATATATTTATATTTAGCTATGTAAAAATGAAAAAAGCCGAAATTCCTTGTAGTCGTGAATGTATGTAACTTACACTTTTTCAGTATTTCAACATTTCCTATAACAATGTTCTATCCCAAATATCGAGTAGATTTCTATCTCGATTGGATCTGATATAAAATATTTATCTTTATTTATTATATATATTTATATTTAGCTATGTAAAAATGAAAAAAGCCGAAACTCCTTGTAGTCGTGAATGTAACTTACACTTTTTCAGTATTTCAACATTTCCTATAACAATGTTCTATCCCAAATATCGAGTAGATTTCTATCTCGATTGGATCTGATATAAAATATTTATCTTTATTTATTATATATATTTATATTTAGCTATGTAAAAATGAAAAAAAGCCGAAACTCCTTGTAGTCGTGAATGTATGTAACTTACACTTTTTCAGTATTTCAACATTTCCTATAACAATGTTCTATCCGAAATATCGAGTAGATTTCTATCTCGATTGGATCTGATATAAAATATTTATCTTTATTTATTATATATATTTATATTTAGCTATGTAAAAATGAAAAAAGCCGAAACTCATTGTAGTCGTGAATGTATGTAACTTACACTTTTTCAGTATTTCAACATTTCCTATAACAATGTTCTATCCCAAATATCGAGTAGATTTCTATCTCGATTGGATCTGATATAAAATATTTATCTTTATTTATTATATATATTTATATTTAGCTATGTAAAAATGAAAAAAGCAGAAACTCCTTGTAGTCGTGAATGTAACTTACACTTTTTCAGTATTTCAACATTTCCTATAACAATGTTCTATCCCAAATATCGAGTAGATTTCTATCACGATTGGATCTGATATAAAATATTTATCTTTATTTATTATATATATTTATATTTAGCTATGTAAAAATGAAAAAAGCCGAAACTCCTTGTAGTCGTGAATGTAACTTACACTTTTTCAGTATTTCAACATTTCCTATAACAATGTTCTATCCCAAATATCGAGTAGATTTCTATCTCGATTGGATCTGATATAAAATATTTATCTTTATTTATTATATATATTTATATTTAGCTATGTAAAAATGAAAAAAGCCGAAACTCCTTGTAGTCGTGAATGTATGTAACTTACACTTTTTCAGTATTTCAACATTTCCTATAACAATGTTCTATCCTAAATATCGAGTAGATTTCTATCTCGATTGGATCTGATATAAAATATTTATCTTTATTTATTATATATATTTATATTTAGCTATGTAAAAATGAAAAAAGCCGAAACTCCTTGTAGTCGTGAATGTATGTAACTTACACTTTTTCAGTATTTCAACATTTCCTATAACAATGTTCTATCCTAAATATCGAGTAGATTTCTATCTCGATTGGATCTGATATAAAATATTTATCTTTATTTATTATATATATTTATATTTAGCTATGTAAAAATGAAAAAAGCCGAAACTCCTTGTAGTCGTGAATGTATGTAACTTACACTTTTTCAGTATTTCAACATTTCCTATAACAATGTTCTATCCTAAATATCGAGTAGATTTCTATCTCGATTGGATCTGATATAAAATATTTATCTTTATTTATTATATATATTTATATTTAGCTATGTAAAAATGAAAAAAGCCGAAACTCATTGTAGTCGTGAATGTAACTTACACTTTTTCAGTATTTCAACATTTCCTATAACAATGTTCTATCCCAAATATCGAGTAGATTTCTATCACGATTAGATCTGATATAAAATATTTATCTTTATTTATTATATATATTTATATTTAGCTATGTAAAAATGAAAAAAGCCGAAACTCATTGTAGTCGTGAATGTAACTTACACTTTTTCAGTATTTCAACATTTCCTATAACAATGTTCTATCCCAAATATCGAGTAGATTTCTATCTCGATTGGATCTGATATAAAATATTTATCTTTATTTATTATATATATTTATATTTAGCTATGTAAAAATGAAAAAAGCCGAAACTCCTTGTAGTCGTGAATGTATGTAACTTACACTTTTTCAGTATTTCAACATTTCCTATAACAATGTTCTATCCCAAATATCGAGTAGATTTCTATCTCGATTGGATCTGATATAAAATATTTATCTTTATTTATTATATATATTTATATTTAGCTATGTAAAAATGAAAAAAGCCGAAACTCATTGTAGTCGTGAATGTAACTTACACTTTTTCAGTATTTCAACATTTCCTATAACAATGTTCTATCCCAAATATCGAGTAGATTTCTATCTCGATTAGATCTGATATAAAATATTTATCTTTATTTATTATATATATTTATATTTAGCTATGTAAAAATGAAAAAAGCCGAAACTCATTGTAGTCGTGAATGTAACTTACACTTTTTCAGTATTTCAACATTTCCTATAACAATGTTCTATCCCAAATATCGAGTAGATTTCTATCTCGATTGGATCTGATATAAAATATTTATCTTTATTTATTATATATATTTATATTTAGCTATGTAAAAATGAAAAAAGCCGAAACTCATTGTAGTCGTGAATGTAACTTACACTTTTTCAGTATTTCAACATTTCCTATAACAATGTTCTATCCCAAATATCGAGTAGATTTCTATCTCGATTGGATCTGATATAAAATATTTATCTTTATTTATTATATATATTTATATTTAGCTATGTAAAAATGAAAAAAGCCGAAACTCATTGTAGTCGTGAATGTAACTTACACTTTTTCAGTATTTCAACATTTCCTATAACAATGTTCTATCCCAAATATCGAGTAGATTTCTATCACGATTGGATCTGATATAAAATATTTATCTTTATTTATTATATATATTTATATTTAGCTATGTAAAAATGAAAAAAGCCGAAACTCCTTGTAGTCGTGAATGTAACTTACACTTTTTCAGTATTTCAACATTTCCTATAACAATGTTCTATCCCAAATATCGAGTAGATTTCTATCTCGATTGGATCTGATATAAAACATTTATCTTTATTTATTATATATATTTATATTTAGCTATGTAAAAATGAAAAAAGCCGAAACTCCTTGTAGTCGTGAATGTATGTAACTTACACTTTTTCAGTATTTCAACATTTCCTATAACAATGTTCTATCCCAAATATCGAGTAGATTTCTATCTCGATTGGATCTGATATAAAACATTTATCTTTATTTATTATATATATTTATATTTAGCTATGTAAAAATGAAAAAAGCCAAAACTCCTTGTAGTCGTGAATGTATGTAACTTACACTTTTTCAGTATTTCAACATTTCCTATAACAATGTTCTATCCTAAATATCGAGTAGATTTCTATCTCGATTGGATCTGATATAAAATATTTATCTTTATTTATTATATATATTTATATTTAGCTATGTAAAAATGAAAAAAGCCGAAACTCCTTGTAGTCGTGAATGTATGTAACTTACACTTTTTCAGTATTTCAACATTTCCTATAACAATGTTCTATCCCAAATATCGAGTAGATTTCTATCTCGATTGGATCTGATAAAAATATTTATCTTTATTTATTATATATATTTATATTTAGCTATGTAAAAATGAAAAAAGCAGAAACTCCTTGTAGTCGTGAATGTAACTTACACTTTTTCAGTATTTCAACATTTCCTATAACAATGTTCTATCCCAAATATCGAGTAGATTTCTATCACGATTGGATCTGATATAAAATATTTATCTTTATTTATTATATATATTTATATTTAGCTATGTAAAAATGAAAAAAGCCGAAACTCCTTGTAGTCGTGAATGTAACTTACACTTTTTCAGTATTTCAACATTTCCTATAACAATGTTCTATCCAAAATATCGAGTAGATTTCTATCTCAATTGGATCTGATATAAAATATTTATCTTTATTTATTATATATATTTATATTTAGCTATGTAAAAATGAAAAAAGCCGAAACACCTTGTAGTCGTGAATGTATGTAACTTACACTTTTTCAGTATTTCAACATTTCCTATAACAATGTTCTATCCCAAATATCGAGTAGATTTCTATCTCGATTGGATCTGATATAAAATATTTATCTTTATTTATTATATATATTTATATTTAGCTATGTAAAAATGAAAAAAGCAGAAACTCCTTGTAGTCGTGAATGTAACTTACACTTTTTCAGTATTTCAACATTTCCTATAACAATGTTCTATCCCAAATATCGAGTAGATTTCTATCACGATTGGATCTGATATAAAATATTTATCTTTATTTATTATATATATTTATATTTAGCTATGTAAAAATGAAAAAAGCCGAAACTCCTTGTAGTCGTGAATGTAACTTACACTTTTTCAGTATTTCAACATTTCCTATAACAATGTTCTATCCCAAATATCGAGTAGATTTCTATCTCGATTGGATCTGATATAAAACATTTATCTTTATTTATTATATATATTTATATTTAGCTATGTAAAAATGAAAAAAGCCGAAACTCCTTGTAGTCGTGAATGTATGTAACTTACACTTTTTCAGTATTTCAACATTTCCTATAACAATGTTCTATCCCAAATATCGAGTAGATTTCTATCTTGATTGGATCTGATATAAAATATTTATCTTTATTTATTATATATATTTATATTTAGCTATGTAAAAATGAAAAAAGCCGAAACTCCTTGTAGTTGTGAATGTATGTAACTTACACTTTTTCAGTATTTCAACATTTCCTATAACAATGTTCTATCCCAAATATCGAGTAGATTTCTATCTCGATTGGATCTGATATAAAATATTTATCTTTATTTATTATATATATTTATATTTAGCTATGTAAAAATGAAAAAAGCCGAAACTCCTTGTAGTCGTGAATGTAACTTACACTTTTTCAGTATTTCAACATTTCCTATAACAATGTTCTATCCCAAATATCGAGTAGATTTCTATCACGATTGGATCTGATATAAAATATTTATCTTTATTTATTATATATATTTATATTTAGCTATGTAAAAATGAAAAAAGCCGAAACTCCTTGTAGTCGTGAATGTATGTAACTTACACTTTTTCAGTATTTCAACATTTCCTATAACAATGTTCTATCCCAAATATCGAGTAGATTTCTATCTCGATTGGATCTGATATAAAACATTTATCTTTATTTATTATATATATTTATATTTAGCTATGTAAAAATGAAAAAAGCAGAAACTCCTTGTAGTCGTGAATGTAACTTACACTTTTTCAGTATTTCAACATTTCCTATAACAATGTTCTATCCCAAATATCGAGTAGATTTCTATCTCGATTGGATCTGATATAAAATATTTATCTTTATTTATTATATATATTTATATTTAGCTATGTAAAAATGAAAAAAGCCGAAACTCCTTGTAGTCGTGAATGTATGTAACTTACACTTTTTCAGTATTTCAACATTTCCTATAACAATGTTCTATCCCAAATATCGAGTAGATTTCTATCTCGATTGGATCTGATATAAAATATTTATCTTTATTTATTATATATATTTATATTTAGCTATGTAAAAATGAAAAAAGCCGAAACTCCTTGTAGTCGTGAATGTATGTAACTTACACTTTTTCAGTATTTCAACATTTCCTATAACAATGTTCTATCCCAAATATCGAGTAGATTTCTATCTCGATTGGATCTGATATAAAATATTTATCTTTATTTATTATATATATTTATATTTAGCTATGTAAAAATGAAAAAAGCAGAAACTCCTTGTAGTCGTGAATTTAACTTACACTTTTTCAGTATTTCAACATTTCCTATAACAATGTTCTATCCCAAATATCGAGTAGATTTCTATCACGATTAGATCTGATATAAAATATTTATCTTTATTTATTATATATATTTATATTTAGCTATGTAAAAATGAAAAAAGCCGAAACTCATTGTAGTCGTGAATGTAACTTACACTTTTTCAGTATTTCAACATTTCCTATAACAATGTTCTATCCCAAATATCGAGTAGATTTCTATCTCGATTGGATCTGATATAAAATATTTATCTTTATTTATTATATATATTTATATTTAGCTATGTAAAAATGAAAAAAGCCGAAACTCCTTGTAGTCGTGAATGTATGTAACTTACACTTTTTCAGTATTTCAACATTTCCTATAACAATGTTCTATCCCAAATATCGAGTAGATTTCTATCTCGATTGGATCTGATATAAAATATTTATCTTTATTTATTATATATATTTATATTTAGCTATGTAAAAATGAAAAAAGCCGAAACTCATTGTAGTCGTGAATGTAACTTACACTTTTTCAGTATTTCAACATTTCCTATAACAATGTTCTATCCCAAATATCGAGTAGATTTCTATCTCGATTAGATCTGATATAAAATATTTATCTTTATTTATTATATATATTTATATTTAGCTATGTAAAAATGAAAAAAGCCGAAACTCATTGTAGTCGTGAATGTAACTTACACTTTTTCAGTATTTCAACATTTCCTATAACAATGTTCTATCCCAAATATCGAGTAGATTTCTATCTCGATTGGATCTGATATAAAATATTTATCTTTATTTATTATATATATTTATATTTAGCTATGTAAAAATGAAAAAAGCCGAAACTCATTGTAGTCGTGAATGTAACTTACACTTTTTCAGTATTTCAACATTTCCTATAACAATGTTCTATCCCAAATATCGAGTAGATTTCTATCTCGATTGGATCTGATATAAAATATTTATCTTTATTTATTATATATATTTATATTTAGCTATGTAAAAATGAAAAAAGCCGAAACTCATTGTAGTCGTGAATGTAACTTACACTTTTTCAGTATTTCAACATTTCCTATAACAATGTTCTATCCCAAATATCGAGTAGATTTCTATCACGATTGGATCTGATATAAAATATTTATCTTTATTTATTATATATATTTATATTTAGCTATGTAAAAATGAAAAAAGCCGAAACTCCTTGTAGTCGTGAATGTAACTTACACTTTTTCAGTATTTCAACATTTCCTATAACAATGTTCTATCCCAAATATCGAGTAGATTTCTATCTCGATTGGATCTGATATAAAACATTTATCTTTATTTATTATATATATTTATATTTAGCTATGTAAAAATGAAAAAAGCCGAAACTCCTTGTAGTCGTGAATGTATGTAACTTACACTTTTTCAGTATTTCAACATTTCCTATAACAATGTTCTATCCCAAATATCGAGTAGATTTCTATCTCGATTGGATCTGATATAAAACATTTATCTTTATTTATTATATATATTTATATTTAGCTATGTAAAAATGAAAAAAGCCAAAACTCCTTGTAGTCGTGAATGTATGTAACTTACACTTTTTCAGTATTTCAACATTTCCTATAACAATGTTCTATCCTAAATATCGAGTAGATTTCTATCTCGATTGGATCTGATATAAAATATTTATCTTTATTTATTATATATATTTATATTTAGCTATGTAAAAATGAAAAAAGCCGAAACTCCTTGTAGTCGTGAATGTATGTAACTTACACTTTTTCAGTATTTCAACATTTCCTATAACAATGTTCTATCCCAAATATCGAGTAGATTTCTATCTCGATTGGATCTGATAAAAATATTTATCTTTATTTATTATATATATTTATATTTAGCTATGTAAAAATGAAAAAAGCAGAAACTCCTTGTAGTCGTGAATGTAACTTACACTTTTTCAGTATTTCAACATTTCCTATAACAATGTTCTATCCCAAATATCGAGTAGATTTCTATCACGATTGGATCTGATATAAAATATTTATCTTTATTTATTATATATATTTATATTTAGCTATGTAAAAATGAAAAAAGCCGAAACTCCTTGTAGTCGTGAATGTAACTTACACTTTTTCAGTATTTCAACATTTCCTATAACAATGTTCTATCCAAAATATCGAGTAGATTTCTATCTCAATTGGATCTGATATAAAATATTTATCTTTATTTATTATATATATTTATATTTAGCTATGTAAAAATGAAAAAAGCCGAAACACCTTGTAGTCGTGAATGTATGTAACTTACACTTTTTCAGTATTTCAACATTTCCTATAACAATGTTCTATCCCAAATATCGAGTAGATTTCTATCTCGATTGGATCTGATATAAAATATTTATCTTTATTTATTATATATATTTATATTTAGCTATGTAAAAATGAAAAAAGCAGAAACTCCTTGTAGTCGTGAATGTAACTTACACTTTTTCAGTATTTCAACATTTCCTATAACAATGTTCTATCCCAAATATCGAGTAGATTTCTATCACGATTGGATCTGATATAAAATATTTATCTTTATTTATTATATATATTTATATTTAGCTATGTAAAAATGAAAAAAGCCGAAACTCCTTGTAGTCGTGAATGTAACTTACACTTTTTCAGTATTTCAACATTTCCTATAACAATGTTCTATCCCAAATATCGAGTAGATTTCTATCTCGATTGGATCTGATATAAAACATTTATCTTTATTTATTATATATATTTATATTTAGCTATGTAAAAATGAAAAAAGCCGAAACTCCTTGTAGTCGTGAATGTATGTAACTTACACTTTTTCAGTATTTCAACATTTCCTATAACAATGTTCTATCCCAAATATCGAGTAGATTTCTATCTTGATTGGATCTGATATAAAATATTTATCTTTATTTATTATATATATTTATATTTAGCTATGTAAAAATGAAAAAAGCCGAAACTCCTTGTAGTTGTGAATGTATGTAACTTACACTTTTTCAGTATTTCAACATTTCCTATAACAATGTTCTATCCCAAATATCGAGTAGATTTCTATCTCGATTGGATCTGATATAAAATATTTATCTTTATTTATTATATATATTTATATTTAGCTATGTAAAAATGAAAAAAGCCGAAACTCCTTGTAGTCGTGAATGTAACTTACACTTTTTCAGTATTTCAACATTTCCTATAACAATGTTCTATCCCAAATATCGAGTAGATTTCTATCACGATTGGATCTGATATAAAATATTTATCTTTATTTATTATATATATTTATATTTAGCTATGTAAAAATGAAAAAAGCCGAAACTCCTTGTAGTCGTGAATGTATGTAACTTACACTTTTTCAGTATTTCAACATTTCCTATAACAATGTTCTATCCCAAATATCGAGTAGATTTCTATCTCGATTGGATCTGATATAAAACATTTATCTTTATTTATTATATATATTTATATTTAGCTATGTAAAAATGAAAAAAGCAGAAACTCCTTGTAGTCGTGAATGTAACTTACACTTTTTCAGTATTTCAACATTTCCTATAACAATGTTCTATCCCAAATATCGAGTAGATTTCTATCTCGATTGGATCTGATATAAAATATTTATCTTTATTTATTATATATATTTATATTTAGCTATGTAAAAATGAAAAAAGCCGAAACTCCTTGTAGTCGTGAATGTATGTAACTTACACTTTTTCAGTATTTCAACATTTCCTATAACAATGTTCTATCCCAAATATCGAGTAGATTTCTATCTCGATTGGATCTGATATAAAATATTTATCTTTATTTATTATATATATTTATATTTAGCTATGTAAAAATGAAAAAAGCCGAAACTCCTTGTAGTCGTGAATGTATGTAACTTACACTTTTTCAGTATTTCAACATTTCCTATAACAATGTTCTATCCCAAATATCGAGTAGATTTCTATCTCGATTGGATCTGATATAAAATATTTATCTTTATTTATTATATATATTTATATTTAGCTATGTAAAAATGAAAAAAGCAGAAACTCCTTGTAGTCGTGAATTTAACTTACACTTTTTCAGTATTTCAACATTTCCTATAACAATGTTCTATCCCAAATATCGAGTAGATTTCTATCACGATTGGATCTGATATAAAATATTTATCTTTATTTATTATATATATTTATATTTAGCTATGTAAAAATGAAAAAAGCCGAAACTCCTTGTAGTCGTGAATGTAACTTACACTTTTTCAGTATTTCAACATTTCCTATAACAATGTTCTATCCCAAATATCGAGTAGATTTCTATCTCGATTGGATCTGATATAAAACATTTATCTTTATTTATTATATATATTTATATTTAGCTATGTAAAAATGAAAAAAGCCGAAACTCCTTGTAGTCGTGAATGTATGTAACTTACACTTTTTCAGTATTTCAACATTTCCTATAACAATGTTCTATCCCAAATATCGAGTAGATTTCTATCTCGATTGGATCTGATATAAAATATTTATCTTTATTTATTATATATATTTATATTTAGCTATGTAAAAATGAAAAAAGCCGAAACTCCTTGTAGTCGTGAATGTAACTTACACTTTTTCAGTATTGCAACATTTCCTATAACAATGTTCTATCCCAAATATCGAGTAGATTTCTATCTCGATTGGATCTGATATAAAATATTTATCTTTATTTATTATATATATTTATATTTAGCTATGTAAAAATGAAAAAAGCCGAAACTCCTTGTAGTCGTGAATGTAACTTACACTTTTTCAGTATTTCAACATTTCCTATAACAATGTTCTATCCCAAATATCGAGTAGATTTCTATCTCGATTGGATCTGATATAAAATATTTATCTTTATTTATTATATATATTTATATTTAGCTATGTAAAAATGAAAAAAGCAGAAACTCCTTGTAGTCGTGAATGTAACTTACACTTTTTCAGTATTTCAACATTTCCTATAACAATGTTCTATCCCAAATATCGAGTAGATTTCTATCTCGATTGGATCTGATATAAAATATTTATCTTTATTTATTATATATATTTATATTTAGCTATGTAAAAATGAAAAAAGCCGAAACTCCTTGTAGTCGTGAATGTATGTAACTTACACTTTTTCAGTATTTCAACATTTCCTATAACAATGTTCTATCCCAAATATCGAGTAGATTTCTATCTCGATTGGATCTGATATAAAATATTTATCTTTATTTATTATATATATTTATATTTAGCTATGTAAAAATGAAAAAAGCAGAAACTCCTTGTAGTCGTGAATGTAACTTACACTTTTTCAGTATTTCAACATTTCCTATAACAATGTTCTATCCCAAATATCGAGTAGATTTCTATCTCGATTGGATCTGATATAAAATATTTATCTTTATTTATTATATATATTTATATTTAGCTATGTAAAAATGAAAAAAGCCGAAACTCCTTGTAGTCGTGAATGTATGTAACTTACACTTTTTCAGTATTTCAACATTTCCTATAACAATGTTCTATCCCAAATATCGAGTAGATTTCTATCTCGATTGGATCTGATATAAAATATTTATCTTTATTTATTATATATATTTATATTTAGCTATGTAAAAATGAAAAAAGCCGAAACTCCTTGTAGTCGTGAATGTAACTTACACTTTTTCAGTATTTCAACATTTCCTATAACAATGTTCTATCCCAAATATCGAGTAGATTTCTATCTCGATTGGATCTGATATAAAATATTTATCTTTATTTATTATATATATTTATATTTAGCTATGTAAAAATGAAAAAAGCCGAAACTCCTTGTAGTCGTGAATGTATGTAACTTACACTTTTTCAGTATTTCAACATTTCCTATAACAATGTTCTATCCCAAATATCGAGTAGATTTCTATCTCGATTGGATCTGATATAAAATATTTATCTTTATTTATTATATATATTTATATTTAGCTATGTAAAAATGAAAAAAGCCGAAACTCCTTGTAGTCGTGAATGTATGTAACTTACACTTTTTCAGTATTTCAACATTTCCTATAACAATGTTCTATCCCAAATATCGAGTAGATTTCTATCTCGATTGGATCTGATATAAAATATTTATCTTTATTTATTATATATATTTATATTTAGCTATGTAAAAATGAAAAAAGCCGAAACTCCTTGTAGTCGTGAATGTAACTTACACTTTTTCAGTATTTCAACATTTCCTATAACAATGTTCTATCCCAAATATCGAGTAGATTTCTATCTCGATTGGATCTGATATAAAATATTTATCTTTATTTATTATATATATTTATATTTAGCTATGTAAAAATGAAAAAAGCAGAAACTCCTTGTAGTCGTGAATGTAACTTACACTTTTTCAGTATTTCAACATTTCCTATAACAATGTTCTATCCGAAATATCGAGTAGATTTCTATCTCGATTGGATCTGATATAAAATATTTATCTTTATTTATTATATATATTTATATTTAGCTATGTAAAAATGAAAAAAGCCGAAACTCCTTGTAGTCGTGAATGTATGTAACTTACACTTTTTCAGTATTTCAACATTTCCTATAACAATGTTCTATCCCAAATATCGAGTAGATTTCTATCTCGATTGGATCTGATATAAAATATTTATCTTTATTTATTATATATATTTATATTTAGCTATGTAAAAATGAAAAAAGCCGAAACTCCTTGTAGTCGTGAATGTAACTTACACTTTTTCAGTATTTCAACATTTCCTATAACAATGTTCTATCCCAAATATCGAGTAGATTTCTATCTCGATTGGATCTGATATAAAATATTTATCTTTATTTATTATATATATTTATATTTAGCTATGTAAAAATGAAAAAAGCCGAAACTCCTTGTAGTCGTGAATGTAACTTACACTTTTTCAGTATTTCAACATTTCCTATAACAATGTTCTATCCCAAATATCGAGTAGATTTCTATCTCGATTGGATCTGATATAAAATATTTATCTTTATTTATTATATATATTTATATTTAGCTATGTAAAAATGAAAAAAGCCGAAACTCCTTGTAGTCGTGAATGTATGTAACTTACACTTTTTCAGTATTTCAACATTTCCTATAACAATGTTCTATCCCAAATATCGAGTAGATTTCTATCTCGATTGGATCTGATATAAAATATTTATCTTTATTTATTATATATATTTATATTTAGCTATGTAAAAATGAAAAAAGCCGAAACTCCTTGTAGTCGTGAATGTAACTTACACTTTTTCAGTATTTCAACATTTCCTATAACAATGTTCTATCCCAAATATCGAGTAGATTTCTATCTCGATTGGATCTGATATAAAATATTTATCTTTATTTATTATATATATTTATATTTAGCTATGTAAAAATGAAAAAAGCAGAAACTCCTTGTAGTCGTGAATGTAACTTACACTTTTTCAGTATTTCAACATTTCCTATAACAATGTTCTATCCCAAATATCGAGTAGATTTCTATCTCGATTGGATCTGATATAAAATATTTATCTTTATTTATTATATATATTTATATTTAGCTATGTAAAAATGAAAAAAGCCGAAACTCCTTGTAGTCGTGAATGTAACTTACACTTTTTCAGTATTTCAACATTTCCTATAACAATGTTCTATCCCAAATATCGAGTAGATTTCTATCTCGATTGGATCTGATATAAAATATTTATCTTTATTTATTATATATATTTATATTTAGCTATGTAAAAATGAAAAAAGCCGAAACTCCTTGTAGTCGTGAATGTAACTTACACTTTTTCAGTATTTCAACATTTCCTATAACAATGTTCTATCCCAAATATCGAGTAGATTTCTATCTCGATTGGATCTGATATAAAATATTTATCTTTATTTATTATATATATTTATATTTAGCTATGTAAAAATGAAAAAAGCCGAAACTCCTTGTAGTCGTGAATGTAACTTACACTTTTTCAGTATTTCAACATTTCCTATAACAATGTTCTATCCCAAATATCGAGTAGATTTCTATCTCGATTGGATCTGATATAAAATATTTATCTTTATTTATTATATATATTTATATTTAGCTATGTAAAAATGAAAAAAGCCGAAACTCCTTGTAGTCGTGAATGTAACTTACACTTTTTCAGTATTTCAACATTTCCTATAACAATGTTCTATCCCAAATATCGAGTAGATTTCTATCTCGATTGGATCTGATATAAAATATTTATCTTTATTTATTATATATATTTATATTTAGCTATGTAAAAATGAAAAAAGCAGAAACTCCTTGTAGTCGTGAATGTAACTTACACTTTTTCAGTATTTCAACATTTCCTATAACAATGTTCTATCCCAAATATCGAGTAGATTTCTATCTCGATTGGATCTGATATAAAATATTTATCTTTATTTATTATATATATTTATATTTAGCTATGTAAAAATGAAAAAAGCCGAAACTCCTTGTAGTCGTGAATGTATGTAACTTACACTTTTTCAGTATTTCAACATTTCCTATAACAATGTTCTATCCCAAATATCGAGTAGATTTCTATCTCGATTGGATCTGATATAAAATATTTATCTTTATTTATTATATATATTTATATTTAGCTATGTAAAAATGAAAAAAGCCGAAACTCCTTGTAGTCGTGAATGTATGTAACTTACACTTTTTCAGTATTTCAACATTTCCTATAACAATGTTCTATCCCAAATATCGAGTAGATTTCTATCTCGATTGGATCTGATATAAAATATTTATCTTTATTTATTATATATATTTATATTTAGCTATGTAAAAATGAAAAAAGCCGAAACTCCTTGTAGTCGTGAATGTATGTAACTTACACTTTTTCAGTATTTCAACATTTCCTATAACAATGTTCTATCCCAAATATCGAGTAGATTTCTATCTCGATTGGATCTGATATAAAATATTTATCTTTATTTATTATATATATTTATATTTAGCTATGTAAAAATGAAAAAAGCCGAAACTCCTTGTAGTCGTGAATGTATGTAACTTACACTTTTTCAGTATTTCAACATTTCCTATAACAATGTTCTATCCCAAATATCGAGTAGATTTCTATCTCGATTGGATCTGATATAAAATATTTATCTTTATTTATTATATATATTTATATTTAGCTATGTAAAAATGAAAAAAGCCGAAACTCCTTGTAGTCGTGAATGTAACTTACACTTTTTCAGTATTTCAACATTTCCTATAACAATGTTCTATCCCAAATATCGAGTAGATTTCTATCTCGATTGGATCTGATATAAAATATTTATCTTTATTTATTATATATATTTATATTTAGCTATGTAAAAATGAAAAAAGCCGAAACTCCTTGTAGTCGTGAATGTAACTTACACTTTTTCAGTATTTCAACATTTCCTATAACAATGTTCTATCCCAAATATCGAGTAGATTTCTATCTCGATTGGATCTGATATAAAATATTTATCTTTATTTATTATATATATTTATATTTAGCTATGTAAAAATGAAAAAAGCCGAAACTCCTTGTAGTCGTGAATGTAACTTACACTTTTTCAGTATTTCAACATTTCCTATAACAATGTTCTATCCCAAATATCGAGTAGATTTCTATCTCGATTGGATCTGATATAAAATATTTATCTTTATTTATTATATATATTTATATTTAGCTATGTAAAAATGAAAAAAGCCGAAACTCCTTGTAGTCGTGAATGTAACTTACACTTTTTCAGTATTTCAACATTTCCTATAACAATGTTCTATCCCAAATATCGAGTAGATTTCTATCTCGATTGGATCTGATATAAAATATTTATCTTTATTTATTATATATATTTATATTTAGCTATGTAAAAATGAAAAAAGCCGAAACTCCTTGTAGTCGTGAATGTAACTTACACTTTTTCAGTATTTCAACATTTCCTATAACAATGTTCTATCCGAAATATCGAGTAGATTTCTATCTCGATTGGATCTGATATAAAATATTTATCTTTATTTATTATATATATTTATATTTAGCTATGTAAAAATGAAAAAAGCAGAAACTCCTTGTAGTCGTGAATGTAACTTACACTTTTTCAGTATTTCAACATTTCCTATAACAATGTTCTATCCCAAATATCGAGTAGATTTCTATCTCGATTGGATCTGATATAAAATATTTATCTTTATTTATTATATATATTTATATTTA
Organism: Sepiola atlantica; assembly: GCA_963556195.1. NCBI lineage: Eukaryota > Metazoa > Mollusca > Cephalopoda > Sepiida > Sepiolidae > Sepiola > Sepiola atlantica. Next base: position 27,977,295 of record OY744542.1, read on the forward strand.
GCTATGTAAAAATGAAAAAAGCAGAAACTCCTTGTAGTCGTGAATGTAACTTACACTTTTTCAGTATTTCAACATTTCCTATAACAATGTTCTATCCCAAATATCGAGTAGATTTCTATCTCGATTGGATCTGATATAAAATATTTATCTTTATTTATTATATATATTTATATTTAGCTATGTAAAAATGAAAAAAGCAGAAACTCCTTGTAGTCGTGAATGTAACTTACACTTTTTCAGTATTTCAACATTTCCTATAACAATGTTCTATCCCAAATATCGAGTAGATTTCTATCTCGATTGGATCTGATATAAAATATTTATCTTTATTTATTATATATATTTATATTTAGCTATGTAAAAATGAAAAAAGCAGAAACTCCTTGTAGTCGTGAATGTAACTTACACTTTTTCAGTATTTCAACATTTCCTATAACAATGTTCTATCCCAAATATCGAGTAGATTTCTATCTCGATTGGATCTGATATAAAATATTTATCTTTATTTATTATATATATTTATATTTAGCTATGTAAAAATGAAAAAAGCAGAAACTCCTTGTAGTCGTGAATGTAACTTACACTTTTTCAGTATTTCAACATTTCCTATAACAATGTTCTATCCCAAATATCGAGTAGATTTCTATCTCGATTGGATCTGATATAAAATATTTATCTTTATTTATTATATATATTTATATTTAGCTATGTAAAAATGAAAAAAGCAGAAACTCCTTGTAGTCGTGAATGTAACTTACACTTTTTCAGTATTTCAACATTTCCTATAACAATGTTCTATCCCAAATATCGAGTAGATTTCTATCTCGATTGGATCTGATATAAAACATTTATCTTTATTTATTATATATATTTATATTTAGCTATGTAAAAATGAAAAAAGCAGAAACTCCTTGTAGTCGTGAATGTAACTTACACTTTTTCAGTATTTCAACATTTCCTATAACAATGTTCTATCCCAAATATCGAGTAGATTTCTATCTCGATTGGATCTGATATAAAATATTTATCTTTATTTATTATATATATTTATATTTAGCTATGTAAAAATGAAAAAAGCCGAAACTCCTTGTAGTCGTGAATGTATGTAACTTACACTTTTTCAGTATTTCAACATTTCCTATAACAATGTTCTATCCCAAATATCGAGTAGATTTCTATCTCGATTGGATCTGATATAAAATATTTATCTTTATTTATTATATATATTTATATTTAGCTATGTAAAAATGAAAAAAGCCGAAACTCCTTGTAGTCGTGAATGTATGTAACTTACACTTTTTCAGTATTTCAACATTTCCTATAACAATGTTCTATCCCAAATATCGAGTAGATTTCTATCTCGATTGGATCTGATATAAAATATTTATCTTTATTTATTATATATATTTATATTTAGCTATGTAAAAATGAAAAAAGTCAGCTAGGAAAGAGACTAGATCCAGTTTCTAAATCCCTTACGTGAGGTTGAATTTAATTTAGTTTCCGAAAGTAGAAGAGTGTATTCTCTCGTTGTCCAGTATACTTCACGGGAGATTACTTGGATATGGTTTAAGAGAGATAATTCCTAAATATTCAAAGCTAACAAATTATCAGAATTTATTTAATTGGATTTTATCGCATGTCAAATATTGTTTTATTTTATGCTGAAGTTGTTTTTTTTCATGGTATATTCACCCTTTTCAGGTTATTTATAAAGAGTATACACGTAGATGCATAATTTTTTAGTGATTTAAATACAACCATTTTTGTAGGGACAATTTCAGAATTTTGAAAATGCCGCTTGTCGCATTTTGCGTTCGGATCTCTTAGTATATGTATAAAAATGGGCATATTAATAAATAAATAAAAGAGTGCACACAACCTAATATTAAATATAAGCATGAAATTAAAGCGGGACCTGAAAATTGACATTGGTGCTTGTCGGTATTCACATAATAATGCGAATTAGATTTAAAACGTAATCACGATTAACTTTAACTATAAAAAGTTAAAAAGTCCTTAAAACTATTTTTGAATTCTCATAATACTTTAAAATGAGGTATTTTAACATCATTTTCTAAAAACTAAAATAAAATAAATAAATAAATATTTAATGGCTCCCTTCGGTATTTTGAATCATGTCTAGGTAACTATAAGATATCTTCGTTATGAGTGACAGATTCCCCCCCTCTTAGTTTCGCATTTAATAGAAACTTACTACTTGAGTGAAGAATTTTGGGGTAATTAAGCTTATCTTGGTATTGATGGAAACGATTTATTAATAAATACTAAACATCTTCGTATATGTATATTAATAGATAAATAATAGAATGCACACGACCTAATATTAAATATAAGCATGAAATTAAAGTGGGACCTAGTGTTGACATTTGTCTTTGTCGGTGTTCACATGATAATGTGAATTAGATTTAAAACGTAATCATAATTAACTTTAAGTACAAATGTCCGTAAAAAAATACTTTTGAATCCTCATAATACTTTAAGAAATAAAATAAATAAATAAATATTTAATATCTCCCTTCAGTATTTTAGAAGCATGTCTAGGTAACTGTAAGATATCTTCGTTGTGACTGTGAGTGACAACCCCCCCTTAGTTTCGCATTTAATTAGAAACTTACTACTTAAGTGAAGAATTCTGGGAAAATAAGCTATACTTAGTATTGGTGGAAACGATTTATTAATAAATACTATATATCTTCCACAAAAACACCGCGGCCTAGACTGGTATTGTCCTGGCCTTTGGGTCTGGATTTACGCCGGTCTATTAGGGGTTGTCGGTCCTGTGCAGTTCTAGGAGGTGCACCGTCCCAGGCTTTGCCTCCCCTCTTTGGGGAGGAGTAAGTTTATTGCTTACTGTCTGAGGCGCCCTACCGGGAATGCCGACGGGGCTGCCCAGGCAATTTTTAAATGGCCAGAGTGCTCACCTCTCGAGTGCTGGCTTTTTAAACCCCACTTTCTCGACCCGATCTTGGGTCACATCTTACTTGTGGGAGTAAGATAAAACTGGCCTTGTGCCTAACTCCTGGGGAGGAGTAAATAAAAACACCGCGGCCTTTTAGCTAAGATCAAAGTGTAGTATCTGTTCCGATGGATACTGCACGCCTGTCCTGTGCAGTTCTAGGAGGTCCACCCTCCCAGGCTTCGCCTCCCCTCTTTGGGGAGGAGTAAGTTTATTGCTTACTGTCTGAGGCGCCCCTACCGGGGAATGCCGACGGGGCTGCCCAGGCAATTTTTAAATGGCCAGAGTGCTCACCTCTCGAGCGCTGGCTTTTAACCCCACTTGCACGACCCGATCTTGGGTCACATCTTACTTGTGGGAGTAAGATAAAACTGGCCTTGTGCCTAACTCCGCGAGGAGTAAATAAACACCGAAGTATAACAATTTTAATAGTTGCTTAAATGGACGGCTGACATTATGAAACTAGCTCTAAACTGTTGAACTTAAATGAGTTTCGTATCCAAATAACCTAAACAGACATTGATGTAACTGTAGTAAGTAAAAAATTTTACTCAAGTGAATTAGAATTTTTATAAATAAATTATAGAACTTATTAACTATTTTAAGAAATATTACTGAATTAAAATTTATAATTGTTCGCACAATTTTTAGGATGTACTAGCTTTGAACGAAAAATTCAAAATGGCGTATTAGTGGGTTACCCCACGTGTGAGTTTTTGCTCTCTTTTTATTTGTTTTTTGTTTGTTTTCACCCAAAAATGAACTACTGTATTGTGTAGGTTGGGAAACAAACAAACTTGAAAGCATTGTTACATGATTGTGCGCTGATATTAAAAAGAAGGGTACTGTTAAAGAGATCGACCCGCGTTTCCATGACTTAGCGTCGTTAACGTTCTGGCAGGTTACGGAAGCGCCTGAGAGTTGCCGAAAGTATTAGCCAATCAGGTTGCAACAGGCAGCCGATAACTCATGGAAAAAATGAATTTTTGGCCTAGTTTTATTTTCTGTACAGGATTACTATTGGAAACTTTCGAATGAAAAAAAAAACTAACCCTAAACCCTAACCTAGAAAATGTTAAAAAGAAAAAAAAAAACAGTGCAAAAAATTAACAAAAAAAACCAAAGAAATTTGCTTAAAAACAGTTGTTTCGTTGTTTGTTCTAACCGTAAAATCCTGTTTTTAAGCAAATTTCTTTGGTTTTTTTTGTTAATTTTTTGCACTGTTTTCTTTTTTTTTTTTTACATTTGCTGGGTTAGGGTTGGATTTAATCTAATGTTCCTAATTTGTTTTAAAAACATTTTGATTCATACAATTGTTTCTGCCCATTTTCAAAACATACAATTTTTTTTGATAATAAATTCAAGATATTTTCAAAGTGAATTTTCCCCAGCAAATTTAACAAAAATTATATATATATATATGTATGTATGTATGTATGTATGTATGTATGTATGTATGTATGTATGTATGTATGTATGTATGTATGTGTGTGTAGATATAAAACTCCTATACGGCTATAATTTCCCAATCTAAAAACACCACCAAATAACGGATTTGCTCTGTAATTTTGTTTTTCTAACGAAGGAACCATAATACAATGTATATATAAATATCGTTTAATATTAATACCAAAAAGTGAACTAGGATCTTTTCAATGCCATAGCAACTAATTATCACTTTGGTCTTGGTAAGAATGGCCTGAATGGCGACCACCACATGGAAGAGGACTGTTATTTTCACAACGTTCCGGACGTTTTACTGTACGGTCTTCTTGTAACAAGATAGGTAGCACTGACAAAGTCTCGAAGCACGGAAAAATGGAAATGTTCGTTTTAGGAAATTTTGTTAAAATAGGTTTTTAGGATTTTTACAAAGAAAATAGGACCACAAAAAATAAAGATAAGCAATTCCACAAGAGAAAGTCACAAGAATGTTTTAAACAGAATTTGATTAGGAATTTTGACTAAAATTAGGTGACAACATCCGGACGAACAATAGGACAATTAGAATCTGAGGAAAAGTGGGACAAAAATAAGCTATTATGAAATTGATAAACAAATTGAAAAATGTTAGTCTCAAAGAATGTTAAAATCATCGTCCGAGAGTGGACGGAATGTGATGACGTCAGATCCGAAAAATAATATGCATAAGAACATACAAGACAAAAGGACTGATGCAGAATGACGTCATCAATTGTTAGATGAACTCAGGAAAAACAACAAAATGACATACTGGGTCTGAGAAACGGATGGAGGTACACACGGGATCAGAGTTTACTAAAAACAAAATGGAAATTGTGCAGTTATACCAAATGTGAAAAAAGGGTACTGGTACAGTTTTTGAACCGGACAAAACCGACTTTTGCCGATGCAGGCAGAAAAAGCCGAACCAAAACGAACTGGTGTCAAAAACAAAATAAGGTGGTTTTTCAACAGAAAAAAGGTACTGGTACAGCTTCTGAACCAGGCAAAAACCGACTAGGTTAGTATTCGTTTAGGGTTGGGTTAGGGTGAAAAAACAAAACAAATTCAGTTTTTGTCCGGTATAAAAGCTGTTTTTTTTTTCGAGAATTCTTTTTAGTAAAGTTGTCGTCTGCTTCTCGAGCCTTATGATTGGCTTAACGCTTTGGCATCTTCCAACTGTTTACGTAAACGGCAGAGAGATGGCAAAGAAAAAGTCATTTTTTTCTGGTTCAAAAGCTGTAGCAGTACAAAAAAAAGAAAGAATAATATGGTTTTTGTACATCTTACCAAGCCTTGTCTCTGTTGTTTTTTCTTCAAGGGAAGTAACTTTGTAACTTACAAACGAAAGGAAGAACCGAGTTGTCTCCGTTACACCCTAATTGATTTAATAGTTGAGCCAAATTAAAACCCCATCCCATAGTTCTACAGTTTATACATCAAAGTTATAATGCTTCATTCTTCAATTTCCATGACGAGCTACAAAGTAGAAAAAGAGATGAACAAGTTAATTTTACTTACGGCAGTCGTCTGGTTCATCTGATCCATCTTTGCAGTCTTTTTCACCGTCACATTTCCAGTAGATCGGGATGCATCGGTCGTCTGTTATACCACAACGGAATTGAGAATCCGAGCAATTAGCGATACAACTCCGATTGTCTGAAGTCAAGACAAAGTTCTTGGGACACAGGCACCGGTACTTGTTATTTGGTGCTAAAAGACACAAGTGACTGCAACCGCCATTGTCAGTGCCACAAGGATTGGGGTCTGCAGAACAAGACAAAAAATACAGAGAAAAGTAAAGATCTCCTGAAGACATTCATATTTGCTATTCTATGTATAGTTTTCATAGCAAACAAATACACGGTACCTGAATCGATTATTCAAATTTTAAAATAATTTAAATATATATTAAAACATTACTTCAATGTTGTTTAGTGGTAAATTTGACTATATAATAATATTGTGACACAATGAGAAGTTTGTTTGTGCAATATTAATTGATTAATAGAGTTTAATTAATTATGATGATGAAAGAATGAATGAGAGTGCTTGGGTTAGTAGGTGTAGAATAGTTAAGGTAGCAGGGTCAGTTCACATGGCTGAGGAAAACATGGGTGGAAGTGATAAGAGAAATAAGGATAAATAAAAACCTGTCCAGAGATAGGTTAGTTTGCAAGTCAATTTCTAAAAGGCGTCCAACACATGCCAGCATGTAAAACGGACGTTAAACTGAATATGAGTATATAGTGGCTTTCTATTAGAGTATCGAAATTGTCTCCAGTCCACACATGGTGACATCCAAGAAGAGAAGGTATGATTTTGAGTTGATTGAAGTATGATTAATGATACATTAAAAAAAAAAAATTATGGGAATCGCTCCAGACAAGACATGAAGCCACTTCATGTAAGGAGCTAAAAAGAATGAAAGATCAATATTGCAAAGACAGGAAATGCCTTAGTCTTGAAAAGACCAAGGCTATAGGTAGGAGGAACAGTCAGCAGGAAGAGAGTTCCACAAGCCTGCAGTTCATGGAAAGAAGCAGCTGGAATAGAAAGCTGTATTACAATTCTGTTTGCATGGCTGCACCAGCACCAGCACATGCACCAGCACCAGCACCTGCACCTGCACCAGCACATGTACCTGCACCTGCACCAGCACCAGCACCAGCACCAGCACCAGCACCTGCACCAGCACCAGCACCTGCACCTGCACCAGCACCAGCACCTGCACCAGCACCAGCACCAGCACCTGCACCAGCACCAGCACCAGCACCAGCACCTCATCAAAGAATCTGATTTTCGAGTAGAGTTTGACCAACAATCAAATGAATGGACTTCGACGTGGAAATGGGCAGAAGGCAAGATACCCAACAAGTTGCAAAACCGTGTATTTGATGCCGACAGCAGTCAGGAAACTATTCGAAGAAGAAGTAGAGCAATGGACCAAGAAAGACTGGCTTGCTCCCTATGATGAACAAAAGCTTGGATCCCCAAGAGGGCATCTCCCGTTGATGGCTGTCGTCCAACAGAATAAATCAAAAGTGTGTCCTGCAATGCAGATACTAATGTTTGCACCAGAAAACTGAGGGAATAAAGACGGTGAGTATCAAATGTAGCATTGCTGGATCTGCAATCTGCAACTCTTCATATGCACATCGGTGAGCAACTTTCACTTCATGAGACCATTATTTTCCAAAGTAGAAGGTACTGTTTAACAAGGTTGGGATTTAGTCTGAACTTGGCTCTGCAAATAATGAGGTCCATTGTGAATGCAGTCTTATCACAAGATGACCAAATCAAGAAGGCAACCTCGGCTTACCTTGATGATGTGTATGTGGATGAGAAGTGTCGGATCTGCAAGTTGGCGCTATCATACGACACTGACTGAATGTAAGTAATATCTCAATATAAACAGTGTCAAGTGCCGGTAGCTCGAATTAGTTTTACCTAATGAGCTATATATATATATATATATATATATATATATATATATATATATATATATATATATATTCTTTTTTTCATTAAAACTTTAAAAGTTGAAATGAAATTATTCATTAAAATAAGAGATCCCTAAAGAGGCTTAATTTCTCAGTCTCTCTCTCTCTCTCTAATATATATATATATATATATATATATATATATATATATATATATATATATTCATATATATATATATATATATATATATGAATGTTGTCTGTATGTATATGTGTGTGTATGCTCGGATAGAACTCCAGAACTACAGTACAAACACCCACAAAGTTAGTATATTCTTGATCAGCGTTGACCGGAATAAATAATCTCTAAAATTTAGAAAGAAATATTTATTCTTTGACTCTAAACTGGAACAGATTTTGTCGGGGGAAGTGTCGGTGTTCAGGCATTTTACTGTACTAAAGTGAAGTAACTCTGATTTTTAAGCAAAGAGTTACTTCCCTTATTATTCAAGTAATCGAAATAAAGTAGAGTTGTCTGTGTGTACGTGTGTGTGTGTGTATGTCGAGGGAGAGGAATGGGCTGGGTGGAAGAAGAAGAGGGAAGTGGAGAAGAGGGGGAAACGAGAAAAGGATAGAGAGACGGATAGAAATGGGTAAAGAGATAGAAGTTTTAATAGAAATATGTTACTCTTTTGCCCTGGGCAACGCTGGGTAGCCCTGCTAGTATTAAATGAATAATGAAAACGGCCGTTTATGAAATGCTTACGTTGTCTTTGTCTGAGCGGGTGCATCACATGAATGTCCATCGGATGATGTGTGGTGTTTTTCAGTGTCACACGGTTTGCTCCAGTGTATTTGTTGGCTTTCGAAATACTTTTGTTTATCCAATCAGTCCAGTAAATCCAGTCTTCAAATATAGTAATTGCAAAGATATGTGGAACATTTCCCTGGATTACCGTGTGTCGATTTGTACCATCTGCATTGGCATACCTAAAAGATAAACAAAACCATACCATTAACAACGTTTTGTTACAATGATAAGCGACGACATAACATTAAACAAGACAATAACACAAATAAAGATGACAAATCGTCTCGTTTCTGTTTCCAAAGTGACGTCACTGAATATTTTCTGGTTATAAAACTAGAATGAGAAATCTTATCTTTAAAAATATAATGAAAATATTAAATTAAGTCCCATACTTAGCATAAAATAGAAGTGCAAATACACGGACATGAAAATAGTACATAGACACCCTTATTATCATTAATCATGTAGACTATTGTCAGAGGGTCCTGATGGACCTAGACAAGATAATATTGATTATTTTCCCTTTCTGATAAATTAGACAATCACTCTGTTAACAGTGGAAAGTAGAATCCCGAAGTTTGATGCTGATTAAGTTCACCTTCAGATTAAGCCATAATATAGCTTCTCTGAAACTTGTTAATGTAAGTTGGTTTTATTATTAAGACTGTGAATCATGAAGAAATAAACATTTCTTTCATATTCTATAAAAACAAATTGTATATGTAATAAACATAACACATTTTGTAAAACTTATCAAAATTGTTTCTCTAAACATTATTTTGTTCATAAAGTATTTGATTTTGTAAAATGTTGAATATTTTCTGCAATCAAGTAGTCAATCTAAACAAATTGACTCATGATTGTAAAAATATCTAAGAGGTGTCTAATTCATGGTGAATAAAGTGATCTTTTGTGAATTAAGTTCTTTTAATATTTTTGTACTTTTTACATTTGATTTGATGAAAATAAATCACTTACTGTAAGCTGCTTCCTAATAATATGTATAGTTGCTAATTACTGAACATTACTAAGACATTTCTTACTAAAACTTTTATCTGTAAGTTCTTTTATGGTGTTTGGTTTGGTTGTTTTGTAGAAGAAAATTGTTGTTTTTGTTTTGGCTTTGCAGAACATGATTGAGTTTTACAAAGGGAAAGGAAAGAAAATAATAACATCGATCTTTTGTGCATTTTAGGTCAGGAAGACAGTACTTTCAGACAGCCTGATCTGGTAGAACCAGGAGAGAGAAAGATGGAGAGAGAAAGGGAGGAGGGAGAGAAGAGAAGATAAAGAAAGAGATATATATAGAGAGACGGGGTGGGTTGGGGTGAAAAGCAACTAACCCTCTCTCCTATATATATCTATATATATATAAGAATGAGAGATATATAAAGAGAGAGAGAGAGAGAGAGAAAGAGAGAAACAAAGAGAAGGACAGCGAGAGAGAAAGAGAAAAAAGAGAAAAACAAAGAGAGAAAGAGAAATATGGAGAGAGAGGAGGGAGAGAAGAGAAGAGAAGAGAAAGATATATATATATATATATATATATATATATAGAGAGAGAGAGAGAGAGAGGGGGGGGGGTTGTGGTGAAGAGCAACTCACTCTATGTAGTCCAGGTGGGCATCCACCCACCACAATCTGTTTGTTTCATACTCAATGGTCAGTCCATTCGGCCATCCCACTTTCTCTGTAATGATGAGAGTGTAGTTGGAGCCATCCATTCCGAGGCGTGCAATGCATGGCTTGTCTCCCCAGTCGCTCCAGTATAAGTATCTGCAGAAAAATCATACATTTAAAGCAAGTATCAATATACCAGCAGAGCTCCCTGGTTTCGTCTGGAGTCCTAATTTCTGTAAAGCATGTAGATTATAGAAAAAACTAAAAGTAAAACAATCTGTGTCATCTAACTGATAACACAACAACTTTTATGCAAAATTGTTTATGTTCATTCTAGGACAAAATCAGAGTAAAAATACTAGTGCCCTTGGTGAGGTTCGAACTCATAACCTCTGCCTCTAAGTATGGCATGCTAACTGATTGAGCCACCAAATCAATTCTCTTTCTCTCTCTTACAGTCGAATGTTTTTTTAAAAATGGAAATCGCTCTAAACAACGCATGAAACCATTTGATGTACTATTTCAAGGTCAAAACCTAGCCAACAATAAGTATTAGATAGATAGATTCTGACCCAGTAAACAGCAATTCTTCCCCATTTGTCAGAAACATCGCTCATTGTTGAATGTGAAGACTAAAGAACAGAATAAGGGATGCGATAGTTACAAGGCTGCCGAAAGTAAACCCAAGGTCCACTCACCACAATTGGTGGCGTTAGTTTATGAGACAGTTGACAAGTTGGTGACTGAGAGAGAAGACATGGACTTTAGAGTTAACTTCGGGTGAGATCAGACCGAGCCGAGCAATGATAAGATGAACTGATCAACCGAGCGATGGTGGTGGCCTCGATAGACAATTTAATCTCAGTTAACTAAAATGTGGACGTTAACGTTTGGGGGTCCCTTTTGGTATCACACACAACCAGAGTACAACTGTTTGAAACACAATGTATTTGAGTTTGTGTTCTTTCTTGTGAGTTGTGTTGTTTGTTTTTCTAAACTTGTAAACCAGCGCTATGCCTTCGACGATTCGTCAGTGAATAGACGACATGGCTAGAATGACGATGAAGATGAGAAGAAAACCACGGCACAACAAGCTTGGGGTTGGCGGTTGTTGAGGGACACACATGGTGTAAGACAAGTGTAGAATCAAAACAGACACTACACTTTGTTCCTTGTGATTCTAAAATGGAGATGAGACTTCATGAGAATTTATACCAGTGGAAAAAATATTTTTTCATTTTGCTATTGTTTACTTTAGACACATACTTTAAGATCATTAACTGAATTTTCTGCCGATAAAAATGCGATATCTACATAAAAACATGGTGTTAGTACAGCTTTTGAACAAGATAAAACCGAATTTTGCTGACAAAGAATTACATAAACAGCCAGAAAAAGCCGAATCACGACGAACCGGTGTCAAAATAAAACATAGGAAAGTAAAAAATGGACCTTGGGTTTACTTTCGGCAGCCTCATAACTCTCGCTTCTTTTATTTTATCCTTTAGTCCTCACATTCAATGAGCGATGTTCAGACAAAGGGGGAAGTATTGCTGTTTTCTGGGGCGGAATCTATCCATCGAACACTTATCGTTGGCCTTGAAGTAGTAATTTTTTTTAGCTCCTTACATCAAGTAGCTTTATGCTTTGTCTGGAGCGATTTCCATAAAAATATTCTTTCAGTCTTCTCTTTACTTTCTCTTTCTTCCCCCTTGTTAGTCAAAGCAAAACTTCATTTCTTCCTTTTTCACTGGTGAAGAGTGAAAAGACTATCTGTTATTAAATTAGTACCCAATGGTGTGGGTAGCGGTATTATTATTTCTCACTGTGAGGATAAGAACTTATCCGCCTTTATTTATGACTAATAAGAAAAGAAAATATTGATCAGGATTAAATATAAAAATCGATGAAATCGATTGAAATTATTAGTTTTGTTTTTAACAACACGGACAAATACTTGCCATAAACCATTGACAAAACAGATTTTTATATGTAGCTTGCAGTAAAAAAAGCTATTGATCACAAAAGTCTGGTGGAAAAATAAACTTTACTTTATACATAAGAATATATTAACTTGCAGGAAATTCCACGGTGGCTTACCTACCATCTTTTTCTTCTTACTGTAAAAATACATGTCAGCCTTATGTCATTTAAATAAATAAAAGGAATATCACTTTTAAGTCGATGACAATGACAGAATTATATTTATGACGTCTTGTTCGATCTTGGAAAAATTTAGTTTGAAATAGATAAAATGTAAAGTTTTGGCAACCAGCGACATCAGATAGTCATCAATTATCTTTTTGCATTTCCTATTTAGCGATCTCATTTAAAAAAAAAATGGGTGTGGAAGTTGACAGCATACGTTCAAACGTATCATCATCATCATCATCATCATCATCATCATCATCATCATCATCATCATCATCATCATCATCATCATCTAATGTCGTCTTCAAAATTGAAGGTTGGAAATCTATGTCACTCCAAGAAATCCTGTCCTCAGATATTCTTTTAACTTCATGCATCAAACCTTCAAGCCATTTCACCACGTTCTCATCCAAGAGCAGTGTTTGAAGTTTATAACGATCATAAGATGCAGACCTTCACGTATTGTGAAAGGAAGAGAATACAACTAATGATTAATTCGACGCACACATACCCAAAGCAATGACTGAATCCTGAGAAAATGACTTCCAGTCTGTAGTTAAATGGCGACATAAACAGATGGTAACATTTCATGCTACTAAGACAAAACTCCTTTCCTTTAACAACAAAAATCCTTTTCAACCACCAATTGCTACTAAGACAAAACTCCTTTCCTTTAACAACAAAAAACCTTTTCAACCACCAATTGCTACTAAGACAAAACTCCTTTCCTTTAACAACAAAAATCCTTTTCAACCACCAATTGCTACTAAGACAAAACTCCTTTCCTTTAACAACAAAAATCCTTTTCAACCACCAATTGCTACTAAGACATAACTCCTTTCCTTAAAAAAAAATCCTTTTCAACCATCAATTACTACTAAGACATAACTCCTTTCCTTTAACAACAAAAAACATTTTCAATCAATTGCTACTAAGACATAACTCCTTTCCTTTAACAACAAAAATCCTTTTCAACCACCAATTGCTACTAAGACATAACTCCTTTCTTTTAACAACAAAAATTATTTTCAACCATCAATTGCCACTAAGACATAACTTCTTTCATTTAACAACAAAAAACCTTTTCAACCACCAATTGCTACTAAGACATAACTCCTTTCCCTTAACAACAAAAAACCTTTTCAACCACCAATTGCTACTAAGACAAAACTCCTTTCCTTTAACAACAAAAATCCTTTTCAACCACCAATTGCTACTAAGACAAAACTCCTTTCCTTTAACAACAAAAATCCTTTTCAACCACCAATTGCTACTAAGACATAACTCCTTTCTTTTAACAACAAAAATTATTTTCAACCATCAATTGCTACTAAGACAAAACTCCTTTCCTTTAACAACAAAAAACCTTTTCAACCACCAATTGCTACTAAGACATAACTCCTTTCCTTTAACAACAAAAAACCTTTTCAACCACCAATTGCTATGGCAAAAAAACAAAAAAACAACTACCCGAGAGTCCAACGTTCAAACTCTTCGGATAGTTAATAAACTGAAAGGAAATGTATTTGGTTCACTACTCAGAGTTGGAAGAATCCTCTACAACTGAGTTCAAATGGGACCTAAAATTATTCTTTCTGTTCTTTTCATCAACAACAGTCCAACATGTATGTGAACAACGTGGCGTTCACAACCAACAAACTTCTAGTCGAAAATTGAATTCCTTTTTCTTTTTCTCTTTCGTTTTCTCTCAGCACTCGACGTGATCACAACGTCAACCTTTCTTCCCCCCCCCCCCCCACACCCGGAGGAAAGTGTCTACTCTTTTTATGACGACGACGACAATTAACCAATGCAAAAGAAGGCTCATCTTGTCGCGTGACAAAAATTACAAGTTTCCATTTTGTAACCGGAACACTCTGGATTCAATCACCGATGGACAATACACTGCGCTACCCTCACTCGTTTTCCTTGTAGACCTGCATGATGGCTGCTACACTAATATTCACAGGTAATATTAATTGGAACAAATACATAGAAGATACTGCCAAGGCTGCTGCAAGGAAAGTGGGCTCTCTCTACCGTGCTAGAAAACTTCTCACACCTACCAGTATCTTATATCTCTACAAGGCCACCATCTGCCCATGCATGGAGTATTGTTATCACATCTGGGCTGGTGTAACATCAACTAGTCTTTCCCTATTAGACAGGGTCCAAAAAAGAGTCTATAATCTAATACCACTATCCGTCAAGTTCCAGCTCCTTGCTCCATTGCTGCAATGTTGCATCCTTGTGCTTGTTTTCCAAGTAATTCAATAGAATGTGCTCCGACGAAATTGCTGCTCTGATGCCCTCTCGACATAAATACATACGACCAACCCGACAATTAGCTAAATCCCATCCATTCACTGTGGAGGTCCCCAGATGCCGGAGGGCTTTCTACTATAATAGCTTATTTCCTAGAACTGCTACACCTTGGAATTCCCTCCCTGCTTTCTGTTTCCCTGACTGTACCAACATGTAAACATTTAAATGTAATGTGAACAAGCATCTCGCTGCACAACTCACATATGATGTTTTTTATCAATCTGGTCCCTAATCCACAGTGGCCTTTCACGTCTCAGTGACAATCTGCCTTGTTTGGGATTAATTAAAGAAAAAACTTAAAATCTCTATTGCCTTCAAAAGGAGCAGCGTTTGAAGGTTATTGCAGCCACAGGATACAAACTTACGTATTGTGAAAGGAGGAGGATACAATAAATGATTAACTCTATTCTCATCAAAGCCAGCAGCATTTGAAGCTTATTGTGATCACAGGATACAGACTATAACCTATTCTGGAAGGAAGAGGATACAATTAATGACTAATTCTATTCCCCTCAAAGATGAGACTCTTCAATTTGATTAAAACAAGAAATGACCAAGTGACCCCCCGCCCCTCCCCCGATTTAATGGCATTGTGCCTAATTGTATATATTTTCTATAAATATAACAAATAATCAAAGAAACAAGAGTACAAAATTCACAGTTTTATAATACAGGAGCAACATCGATTTTCGACACCCTTAGTTACAGTCCTTGCTAGATTAACCGTTGTTTTTGCAGACTATCTGATTTCACCTGAATAATAAGGAGTCATCAACGCACGCCTAACAAAACAATCATACACTTACCATATCTCGAAAACAGCAGAGATTTCTATAAACTTAAGCATTAAATGTAAGTACATACAATAAATGAAATTAATTTAGGAATTATCTTCCACCACCTACCACTCACCTTATTATTTGCTGCCATGACACCACAAAACTGACTTCATATATATTTATTGACTCTGTTAAAACAACATGCTTTCTTGACAAAGTTCCTTCAACGGAACTAAATATATATTTAAAACCAGCATGTATCAGCGTTAATCGTTCTTTTGTTCTATTTAGTCTGTCCTTTTGTTTATATCTTCTTTCTATTATTTACCTATACATGAATTATTACGTTTAACACCACAGCTGTCACTCTAAACCACCAGGGATTGTTAGAAACTTTTCAGCAGTTGAACTTTCTCTTTGATGGAAATAAATCTGTGTTTACGTTTAACACGACATTGCTCCTTGAATTTGTCTGTGACGCCATAATTAGGATCATATTTAAACAAAATAATATATAATCTCAAAATAATGTAGTGTAAACAAACAAATTGATGGCACGCTACACACACAGCCATCTCGCTAATTCAACTCGTCCAGCAGCAGTGGGATTATCAAGTTCTCTCTCATGATTTTTGTCCAGATTAAAAGAAGTGCCGGACTATTAGTTACTGGAAACCTGAGTTGCGCCTGAAGATGCATAAGCACATACATACACACATATACATCCGCAGGAAGAAGGGCATTTCAAGCACTACAGAACAAAATAGGAAAGAAGCAAGCGTTACGAGGTTGCCACCTTATTTTGTCCTATAGTCTTCATATCCCATGAGCAACATTTCTGACAAAGGGGGGAGAATTGTCGTTTTCAAGGCCAGCTTTTGTTTTAGGTTGGTGCTATATGTAGATTTTCAATCTTCTCATGGTATTCATCATAATTCAACTGTCAATCTATCCAACCCTTATCCATGAGTGGTTTTTACGTTTAACACGACATTGCCCCTTGAATTTGCCCGTGAAGCCATAATTAGGATTGCATTTAAACAAAATAATATATAATCTCAAAAGAAAGACTACCACCAGCAGGTGCAATGCAAACAACCAAATTCATGGCGCGATATACACATAAATATACACATAAACACATAAACATCTACACATAAATATCTGTTGGCCGCTCAGTAAACTGTGATTTTTGTCCAGCTGCTGGAAAATTGGTGTTTCACCTGTATATAGATAAAAATAACTTTTTACTTACCCATTTCCGGGGTCAACAATGAGGGCTCTTGGTCGGCTGATGCCTTTTCTGTTCGAACCATCTCTGGTCAACAGAGTTGCAATATTTGTGCCATTCAATTCACTGACAAACATTTGGGGATAAAGTCTGTTAAACCAATATAATTTCCTGAAAGTGGCAGAAACAGAAAACAAGAATCATTAATCCAAAAAGAAACGTCAAAGACAAAAATAAATCTGAACTGGCAATATTTATGAGATGGGGTTAGGGTTAGTGTTAGGGTTGTACTCATTGACCTGCGATTATTGTTGACATTGGCCGTTGTCCTCTCTGGCCTTCTGAGATGATATCTTGTTGTAGTTATGTTAGTCAAATATTTTACTTCAGTTGGTTCAGAATATTCAGGAGTGGTAAGTGTATAGATCGATGTCGGCAGACAATACGATAAAAAATTGTGTAGAAGCGATAAAATGTTTAAAATTTTTTTTTTTTTAATATTATTAAATGAGGAGACATTAAGGGCTAAAATCTATGTAGGATTATGCATGTAATTGGAAGAAAAACAAGTTTGAAATGTGTAAATATGCTAGAATAATGGAGATTTTAACAAAAAGGAACCAGCGCCATGTTGTTGAATCGCTCAAGACAAAAAAGTATTAAAACGTCTTTTTCCCATAATACTAAATTGATTTTAACTCTAAAACGTTCGTAATGTCACAATCTTAAAAAAATATATATATTATCGTCTATACGCTAATTTTATTCAACTTTTTGAAGAAACTATTTCCGACGTCGATCTATACGCTTGCCTCAGGAGTTATCTCTCTTGAACTATATCCAAGTTATCCATACTAGTCAACGAAAGAATGCACTCTCTACTTCCGAAAATCAAAAATATATCTAAATTAACTCATGTGCGAATTTAGAACCGGATATTATTTCTTTCAGGGTTGGTTTTCACAACTCTGGCACGATTTCTTTCAGGCATCTTTCATGGTTCTAATCGTCTTGAGACTATCTTTACTGGTTCTATTAATACGCTCCCAGATATTATCAAAGTAAGTTGTATTTATTCATATATCGCCCATGCATATCTCTTTCTATTTGTTTACCCTAACAATACATGTTTTTTAATGTGTGTTGGGACAATTAACATAGTTTTCATTTGTTTTTTTTTTTTACTCTTATTCACACCAAACAAGGCACATTGCCACTGGTACATAAGAGGCTACTATTAGAAACCATGCCTACAGGGACACTCTAACTAGGGAGTTGAGCAGCGAAATGTCTGTTCGCATTACATTTAAATTTCTGCATGTTAGTATAGTCAGAGAAAGCAGAGAACAGGGAGGGAATTCCAAAGTCTGGCAGTTCGAGGGAAAAAGCTATTAGAGTAGAAAGCTGTCTGGCATCTGGCGAACCTCTACAGTGAAGGGGTGGGATTTTTTTGCTTGTTGGGTTAGTCAGGGGTATTTACGTCGGGTGGGCATAAGTGATACGAGCTCGTAAGAGCAAATTCCATTAAAGTACTTGTAAAACAAGTACAAGGATGCAACACTGCAGCGATGCGACAGGGGTTGGAGCTTGGTTGACAGTGCGGGACCTATTAGATTGGAGACTCTGTTTTTTTACCCTGTCTAATAGGGAGAGACTAGTAGTAGATGCACCAGCCCAGATGTGACAACAATACTTTATGCATGGACAAATGATGGCTTTGATGCAGGATACGGGCAGGTGTGAGTAGTTTTCTAGTATAGCATTTTGGTTAGTCACTATGTCTCTAGTTTTCATCCCCTTTTACGTTTCTTATGCTCCTTTTTACGTTGTTTGTCTTTTACAAACAATTTCAGTAAGAATATATATATATATATATATATATATATATATATGGGAAGAGAAGGATGAAAGTAATCCGACGTGATGGTAAAATGAAAAAGGAAAACCAAAAAATGGATGTTTTTTTATGTGTACATCAACGTTTCGTCTTTATTTATAAGACTTCATCAGGATGATAAAATAGAGAAAAAATGTCATGCAAGTACAGATACATGTAGGGTAGACATATTGGGAAAAATAGAATGAAATAGTGGCCAACTGCTGGGTGGACGTCCGTATTTGTTGGAGAAATAGAAATGAATGTAGAAAAGAATGAGTGGGGAAAAAATGGAAGGATGGGGTGAGCCAGGGCTACTGTGGCTGGTGGTAAGAGAAAGAGGTGGGGGATGAGCAGGGGTAAAGTGGATGGCAGAGAGGGAGGTGAGGAAGAGGGGGGAGGGGGGTGTTTGACCAGATGGCTGCGGTTCAAGATTGAAGGGGAAAAAGTAAGTTGGAATGTTTGTGTATGGGGGTGTATGCAGGGAAAGGAGGATGGGTAGAGAGGAAGGAGGGGCTGTGATTTTGGTGGATGGGCGAAAGTTATGGTCTTAGAGAGCGTTTTGAGAAAATGAGGGAATTTGAGAAGGGGTATGGGAGAAAATAGTTGAGTGGGGGAGAGGGAGGATTTGTTGTGATAGGGTGTGAAATATTTGAAATATTTGGAAAATGATAGCAATGAGTGAGGGATTGGGGGGGGGTGGAGGAGGGCGGTGATTGAAAGGGCGGGTATGGAATATTTGAAATATTTGGAACATGAGAAAGTTTATTTGGACTGCAGTATTAAAAGTGTGAGAAAAAAGTAAGGAGAAAATGAAGATTCATTTACTTTTCCCTTTCTTTTTCTCCTTGAATCTTCATTTTCTCCTTACTTTTTCCTCACACTTTTAATACTGCAGTCCAAATAAACTTTCTCATGTTCCAAATATTTCAAATATTCCATACCCACCCTTTCAATCACCGCCCTCCTCCCCCCCCAATCCCTCACTCATTGCTATCATTTTCCAAATATTTCAAATATTTCACACCCTATCACAACAAATCCTCCCTCTCTCCCACTCAACTATTTTCTCCCATACCCCTTCTCAAATTCCCTCATTTTCTCAAAACGCTCTCTAAGACCATAACTTTCGCCCATCCACCAAAATCACAGCCCCCTTCCTCTCTACCCATCCTCCTTTCCCTGCATACACCCCCCATACACAAACATTCCAACTTACTTTTTCCCCTTCAATCTTGAACCGCAGCCATCTGGTCAAACACCCCCTCCCCCCTCTTCCTCACCTCCCTCTCTGCCATCCACTTTACCCCTGCTCATCCCCCACCTCTTTCTCTTACCACCAGCCACAGTAGCCCTGGCTCACCCCATCCTTCCATTTTTTCCCCACTCATTCTTTTCTACATTCATTTCTATTTCTCCAACAAATACGGACGTCCACCCAGCAGTTGGCCACTATTTCATTCTATTTTTCCCAATATGTCTACCCTACATGTATCTGTACTTGCATGACATTTTTTCTCTATTTTATCATCCTGATGAAGTCTTATAAATAAAGACGAAACGTTGATGTACACATAAAAAAACATCCATTTTTTGGTTTTCCTTTTTCATTTTACCATATATATATATATATATATATATATATATATATATATATATATATATATACATTCATCTGTTTCTTTATTGTTACCCTTTTTTCTCTTTTTATCTCGACTTGATGTGTTTACTCAGGAAAACACAACACACAACATGGCGACCACGTATCTTGGAAAGAACTCAAACACGTGGTCGTTATAAAAAAGTTTTAAAAAAAGTTAAAACATTCTTATTTTTCACTGCCAAGTTTCGATCGTTGCACTTTCTGAGATGAGGCCATAACTATAATATATATTAACTAGAAGAATATCCATCCTAGGACGGTTAAAATTAATTACCCGAGCAGAACAATTTTGCACCACTTTTATGTCCCCTTTACAAAGAGTAAAATCAAGATGTAATCATATGTCTAGAATCATTCTAATTTTGATCAAAAGCCATTACATGATTTTGATTCCAAAAATTTCCAAAATGTAAGGCTTAAGCTTAAGGGTGTTTAGAAGAAATTGAAATTCGTGGAATCTTGTTTCATTGGCGTCTTAATGACTATTGATCGAATTCAATGCAAATCTGATATATTCGAATTTTAAATGTAGGTTGTTTTCATATTATGCCCCCTAAAACCCCTTTAAAACACTGAAATTTGGGAAATGTTTATTAATTTATATCTAATATCTATTGATAAAATTTCACCAAAATTGAAGGCATTTGCATTTTCACAAAGAGTTTCCACTCCTTTTTTATTTACCCTCTGTGAATTAAACTAAATATAGCCCACATGTTGACCTCTTACGCCTAGCAGCTGCGTTCCGAAATTCATAATGATCGGTTAATTAGTTTGGGAGTGAATCCTGTACATATAAATCTATAAACATACCTAACTTTATATAAATAGAGATATTGGTTTTGTCATTAAATACCTCCTCCACCAAAAGGGTTGATATGCCTTAAAACAGATGAACAAAAAAAAGAAGTTTTTTCGTTATAATTATATTATTACATGTGTCGGACAGTGTGGGTCCTATTAGGTAGGAGACTCTTTGTTGGACCCTGTCCAAGAGGGAGAGACTAATGGCTCGCACACATAGTGCTCCTGCCTCTTTTCCCATTTTCAGTACTTTATTACACGTCGGTTAACGGTTGACTGTATTACGACACAAGCCCCCAGAAGGCAGTCACAGGCAAAGCTAATCCTCCTATGACGAAAAGACCTTGCAACTGTTAACATCTGTTAACATCTGTTAACAGAAAACTTCTACACACATAAGATAAGTTCACTCGAATGCACGCGTTCCAAAACCTTCTTTTTGTATATTTACCTTCAACTGTTTGTATATCATTATTTATTACTTGTCTAAGTAAAGTTGTTCAATTAATATACACAGTTGTTGTTCCTTTTCTTCAAAAGCTGTCGCTCCCAATTCTAACTTTCAACAATTCATAAGGCACTCATAGATTCGTTATTATGGTTGTCTTCTCTTGTTCCTTTAAGGATCGCATAGATTGGCCAAAAAGGATACCCAGACAATGCTTGCTTAGTAGTCACACCTATATAAACTAAAACGTTTAGGCTCCTACTTCTGTTTCCATTTTTACGGTCGACATCAGTTATCAGTTGAATAGATTATGACAAAATCCTGATGACTGTCGCAATCAAATTCTTTGTTCTACGACTGAAAGAACCAACAACTGCATCTGGCCTAAAGCGTGTGTACTTAAAATAAGTTCTGCGATGCACAAGTTCGCAAACACTCTTTTACGGTTTTGCACATCATTCTTTATTGCATACCTAAATAAAATTGTTCAATTACTATGAACAATTGTTGTTCGTTTTTCTCCCAAAGCTGTCACTCCCAATTTAGCTTTCAGTGCTTATCTTTAAGAATGATTCTTATTTTCTCTCGAGCGATAATTGAACATTCTTCTAAGGATAGAAATCCCCATAAGGGAAGCTTTCTTTCATGAAGTGACTGATTATTTACCTCCCTCCCACCGCAGGAAGATGTGACACAAGGTCGGAAAGTGGGATTTGTTGGTCCAGCGCATAAGAGGTAGCACACTCGTCGGCATTCCCCAGTCGGGGCGCCTCAAGCAGTTAGCAATAAACTAACTCTTCCCCAAAGAGAGAAGGCAAAGCCTGGGAGTGTGGACCTCCTAGGACTACCCAGAACCATACCTCAGCCCGATTGAAGAAAGGCCACCATCAATCATAATGGCCCACCTTCGTCGGACATGGTAAGAATGGCATCTCTGATTTTCACAGTTAGACTGTGAAAGAAAAACGGCTCATGAAGTGACTGTTCGAAAAACTTATGGGCTATAAATAAATCTACAGGTAGACAACTTATTATAGTAGGGCGGATTATTAAGGGTTAGTGAATGTTTTTAATAACTTACCTTCCTACCCAGTCGACTGCTAAACCTCCCCCATGCCAGTCAACATAAGAAATTACGTTCTCCTTGTTGGTGCCATTTAAAAACATCCGTTGCAGTCGATATTGCCGGATATCTATGTAATAAAGTCTCTGTTCTGCATAATCAAAATCCAGACCCACAACATTCTCAAAACCCTGCGCGATTCGTCTATAGATTTGACCATCTGTTGACAACTCTCTGATGTAGTAGCGGTTTGAAAATACCAGCCATGGAGTAACATCTGAAGAAAGAAAGAAAGAAAGAAAATTAACGAAATAATGGAAAGAGAACAAAGAAATAAAATTTAATAAATAAAGTAAAGTCAGTGTTTATTTCGATTTTTGTCATCGATAGCTTTCTTCCTACCCAAATCAACAATTGATTATGTTTCGTCAGTTTTTCTTGTTCAATTAGTATACACGGTTGTTGTTCCTTTTCTTCAAACGTTGTCGCTCTGTTTCAACTTATTGCATTTCGAGTACAAATCCTATTTGTTATCGAGGATGAACAAAACTTTCTTTCGCAGATTAACGAAAGCAGTCGAAAAAGATAGCTGACAGTATACTTTATTCTTTCCCCAGTCGAGAACAGATTCGACCTACTTTTATGTAAAACGCTCGACAACTTTCTATATAAAGTAACGTCAGTGTCTTTCTCGATTTTTGTCATCGATAGCTTTCTTCCTACAAAATTAACATTTCATTCTGTTTCGTCAGTTTTTCTTGTGGATCGTTGTACCATGTTGTTAAGAACAATCACATATAATTCTCTTTAATTCCTTACAGAAAATTATTTTCATACATAGACCGGCAAACCGGAATATTAACCGACTCAGTTAAAAAGTAAGTCAGCAGCAAATGGTGTTGGCTCAGATGTAGTCCCGTTATTAAACTTCCTCCGTTATATAACTTCCGGTGAGAGTTTCAGTTTCCCAAATTTATTGATTTACTAGCGGGGCTACCCGGCGTTGCTCGGGGTCATAAAAACATATAATTGAAGAGAAATCGCGTGTGTAACATCTTTATATTCAAACTTCTATTTCCCCCCTCCTCTATAGCCGTCTCTTTATCTTTCTACCTTTCTCTTCCCTGGTCGCCCCATTTCACAGCTACTTTCTCATTTTGCCTTTTGCGAAAGCTGCTTCTTCCCCACCATTTCTCCTACGTTTTCCAGGGCAATAGTATGACATATTTCTATAAAAAGTACCACCTCTATCTGCGCTTTCTATATAGGTACTTATACGTACTTATACGTATATAGGTACTTATACGTATGCATCGCTACAATGGTGCGCAGACTATATACGTACCTACTGTCGCCCCAGTGCACATACTATATACGTACCTATTGCCGCCCCGGTGCATATACTATAAAAGTACCTATTGCCGCCCCGGTATGCATGCTATATACGTACCTATCGCTGCTTCAGTGTGAATGATACATACGTACCTATCGCAGCCCAAGTGCGAATGCGAAATACGCATCTATCACCGGCCCAGTGCGAATACTATACCGCAGAAGCCTCGTGGTCCTATACCGCAGAAGCACCTCACCCCTGGTTGCTATACCGCAGAAGCATCGTTATTCTATACTGCAGAAGCACCCCCTGGGTGCCATACTGCAGAAGCACCCCCAGGGTGCTATACCACAGAAGCAGCCTCCTGGTTGCCATACCGCAGGAGCCTCAGGTTCTTATTCTGCAAAAACACCCCCCGAGTGCCATACAAACAGAAGCACCCCCCTCCCCCGGTTGCTATACTGCAGAAGCCTCGTGGTCCTATACTGAGGAAGCACCCCCACCAGGTGCTATACCGCAGAAGCCTCGTGGTCCTATACCGCAGAAGCACCCTACCCTTAGCTGCTATACCGCAGAAGCTTCAAGTTCCTATACTGCAGAAGCAACCCCCCGGCTGCTATATAATAGAAGCACCCCCCTATACCGCAGAAGAACCCCCTGAGTGCCATACTGCTGAAGCCTCAGGCTCCTATACCGCAGAAGCACCACCCTCCGGTTGCTATACCACAGAAGTACCCACCAGTTGCTATACTGCAAGAGCAACCCCCCCCCCCGGTTTCTATACCGCAGAAGCACCCCCCGGGTGCCATACCGCAGAAGCACACCCTGGGTGCCATACCGCAAATACCTCAGGTTCCTATACTGCAGAAGCACCCCCCCCCTGTTTCTATACCGCAGAAGCACCCCTCCCCCGCCTGCCATACTGCAGAAGCCTCAAGTTCCTATACCGCAGAAGCACTCCTCTGGTCCCCTACCGCAGAAGCCGCAGGTTCCTATACCGCAGAAGCACTCCCCAGGTTCAATACCGCAGAAGCTACTACTTACTGCCCCCCTCTCCTTTTCATCTGCAAAATAGTCAAAAAGGGAACGAAGATGGTGTTAAAATATTTTCTAAACCTATCACTACAGTAGCTCTATCTAAGATATTGAGCACTTTTCTCCCAGACAACGCCGAGTACTTTGAAAATCAAGGAGGCTTCCTGAGCACTACTGAAATTACGCTTATCGATTTCCCCTATCCTTATCAGCGTAGATGCTGTTAAAATATTATCCAAACCTATCACTACAGTAGCTCTATCTAGGACATTGAGCACTTTTCTCCCGGACAACGCGGAGTAATTTGAAAATCAAGGAAGCCTCCTGAGAACTACTGAAATCATTTAGGTATCCTCCCTTCTTTTTCATCTGCAAAATAGTCCAAAGGGGAACAAAGATAGCGTTAAAATATTTTCCAAACCTATCACTACAGTAGCTCTATCTAGGATATTGAGCACTTTTCTCATGGACAACGCCGAGAAGCCTCGTGATTCTATACCGCAGAAGCACCCGCCCTAAGTGCCATACGGCAGAAGCACCCCCCTGGGTGCCATACCACCTCATGGTTCCCTATTGCAGAACCACCCTCCGGTTGATATACCACAGAAGTAGCCCCCTGGTTGCTATATTGCAGAAGCACCCCCTTGGTTTCAATACCACAGAAGCACCCCTCGGGTGCCATACCGCAGAAGCACCCCTCGGGGGCCATAGAGCAGAAACCCGAGGTTCCTATATCGCAGAAGCACCCCCATGGTTGCTATACTGCAATAGCACCCCTGATGCCATACCGCAGAAGCCTCAAGCTTCTATCCCGCAGAAGCACTCCGCTGGTGCCATACTGCAGAAGCCTCAGGTTCCTATACCGCAGAAGAACTCCTCGAGTGCAATACCGCAGAAGTCACTCTTACTGACCCTCTCTCCTTTTATTTTGCAAAATAGATTCTGTTAAAATATTATCCAAACCTATCACTACAGTAGCTCTATCTAGGACATTGAGCACTTTTCTCCCGGACAACGCCGAGTAATTTGAAAATCAAGGAGGCCTCCTGAGCACTACTGAAATCACTCTTATGGATTCCCCCATCCTTTTCAGCGTAGATGCTGTTAAAATATTATCCAAACCTATCACTACAGTAGCTCTATCTAGGACATTGAGCAATTTTCTCCCGGACAACGCCGAGTACTTTTAAAATCAAAGAGGCCTCCTGAGCACTACTGAATTCCTTTAGGTATCCTGTCTCCTTCTGATCTGCCAAATAGTCCAAAGTGGAACGAAGATGGCGTTAAAATATTTTCCAAACCTATCACTACAGTAGCTCTATCTAGGACATTGAGCACTTTTCTCCCGGACAACGCCGAGTACTTTGATAATCAAGGAAGCCTCCTGAGCACTACTGAAATCACTTAGGTATCCACCCTTCTTTTCATCTGCCAAATAGTCCAAAGGGGAATGAATATGGCATTTAAAAAATTTTCAAAACCTATCACTACAGTAGCTCTATTATGGATATTGAGCACTTTTCTTCCCTACAACGCCGAGTACTTTGAAAATAAAGGAAGCCTCCTGAGCACTACTGAAATCACTCTTATCGATGATCCCATCCTTTTCAGCGTAGATGCTTTTAAAATATTATCCAAACCTGTCACTACAGTAGCTCTATCTAGGACATTGAGAAATTTTCTCCCGGACAACGCTGAGTTCTTTGAAAATCAAAGAGGCCTCCTGAGCACTACTGAAATTACATCGATTTCCCCATCCTTTTCAGCGTAGATGCTTTTAAAATATTATCCAAACCTATCACTACAGTAGCTCTATCTAGGACATTGAGCACTTTTCTCCCGGACAACGCCGAATACTTTGAAAATCAAGGAGGATTCCTGAGCACTACTGAAATTACTTAGGTATCCTCCCTCTTTTTTATCTGCAAAATAGTCCAAGGGGTAACGAAGATGGCGTTAAAATATTTTCCAAACGTATCACTACAGTAGCTCTATCTAGGATATTGAGCACTTTTCTCCCGGACAACGCCGAGTACTTTTAAAATCAAGGAGGCCTCCTGAGCACTACTGAAATTACTTAGGTATCGTCCCTCCTTTTTATCTGCAAAATAGTCAAAAAGGGTAACGAAGATGGCGTTAAAATATTTTCCAAACCTATCACTACAGTAGCTCTATCTAGGATATTGAGCACTTTTCTCCCGGACAACGCCGAGTACTTTGAAAATCAAGGAGGCCTCATGAGCACTACTGAAATTACTTAGGTATCCTCCCTCCTTTTCATCTGCAAAATAGTCCAAAGGGTAACGAAGATGGCGTTAAAATATTTTCCAAACGTATCACTACAGTAGCTCTATCTAGGATATTGAGCACTTTTCTCCCGGACAACGCCGAGTACTTTGAAAATCAAGGAGGCCTCATGAGCACTACTGAAATTCTTAGGTATCCTCCCTCCTTTTCATCTGCAAAATAGTCCAAAGGGGAACGAAGATGGCGTTAAAATATTTTCCAAACCTATCACTACAGTAGCTCTATCTAGGATATTGAGCACTTTTCTCCCGGACAACGCCGAGTACTTTGAAAATCAAGGAGGCCTCATGAGCACTACTGAAATTACTTAGGTATCTGCCCTCCTTTTCATCTGCAAAATAGTCCAAAGGGTAACGAAGATGGCGTTAAAATATTTTCCAAACCTATCACTACAGTAGCTCTATCTAGGATATTGAGCACTTTTCTCCCGGACAACGCCGAGTACTTTGAAAATCAAGGAGGCCTCCTGAGCACTACTGAAATTCTTAGGTATCCTCCCTCCTTTTCATCTGCAAAATAGTCCAAAGGGGAACGAAGATGGCGTTAAAATATTTTCCAAACCTATCACTACAGTAGCTCTATCTAGGATATTGAGCAGTTTTCTCCCAGACAACGCCGAGTATTTAAAAAAATCAAGGAGGCTTCTGGAGCAGTAATGAAATCACTTTTACCGATCCCCCCCCCCGCTTTTCATCTTCAAAATAGTCCAAAGAGAAACGTAGAAGCTGTTATTCGGCATTCCCCGGTAGGGGCGCCTCAGGCAGTAAGCAATAAACTTACTCCTCCCCAAAGAGGGGAGGCAAAGCCTGGGAGTGTGAACCTCCTAGAACTGCACATGACAAACACATAAACAGGCGGAATGAAGCCCCGATGGCCAAGACGATTCCAGTTTATGGGGTGCAGTATCCATCGGAAGATACTACACCTTGATATTAGCCAAAAGAAGTGAATTAATGTAATTTTCGGTAAAAAAAAGAAAATGGCGTCTAAAAGCTATGTTGAATTAGAGAAAAACGGCCTAGAGGAGTCTAAAAAATTTTGTTGATATTTAAAACTCATGTAATAATTCGTTAAATAGTATTGTACAATGTTTGTTGCAAGAAAATAATAGTTATTATTACTTATTAATTTATTAATGTAATTTGAAAAGTGTATAGTGTGTAGCCCGCTGTACTGTCGAGGATTCCTTATAAATACTGATAGAAATCTTTCGAAAAATTTTAATTTCGGATGCTTCGTCGGCCTTTTGGCTAAGATCAAAGTGTAGTATCTGTTCTCGGCATTTTTGCCTTGAGATAAAGTGTATTATCTAGTCCTATCCTATAGGTGTCGGTTTTACACTCTCGAATCAAAAATCAGATTATCATTTTATTTTTTAATCCCTTTTCCTTTTGGGCATTTCTTCTCCCCTGAAGTACAGGCTTATACGCTCCCAAGGGTCGGGCTCTCACCGACGATTAGTCATACTCCCCCCTATTCCCCTAATTTCACCTGAGGCGTTCACACCGGCGAATACCGACACTGTACCTCCCCATAATTTGCCTGAGGCGCCCCACCGTCGAATACCGATACTCCCCCAGATTTGGCCTGAGGCGCTCATACCGACGAATGCCGACACCTCCTCCCCTAAATTTCGCCTGAGGCGCTCATACCGGCGAATGCCGACACTCCCCCTCCCCAGATTTGGCCTGAGGCGCTCATACCGGAGAATGCTGACACTCCCCCTCCCCAGATTTGGCCTGAGGCGCTCATACCGGAGAATGCTGACACTCCCCCTCCCCAGATTTGGCCTGAGGCGCTCATACCGGAGAATGCTGACACTCCCCCTCCCCAGATTTGGCCTGAGGCGCTCATACCGGAGAATGCTGACACTCCCCCTCCCCAGATTTGGCCTGAGGCGCTCATACCGGAGAATGCTGACACTCCCCCTCCCCAGATTTGGCCTGAGGCGCTCATACCGGAGAATGCTGACACTCCCCCTCCCCAGATTTGGCCTGAGGCGCTCATACCGGAGAATGCTGACACCCCCCCTCCCCAGATTTGGCCTGAGGCGCCCCACCACCGAATGCCGACACTCCCCCAAATTTCGCCTGAGGCGCTCACACCGGCGAATGTCGACACTCCCCCTCCCCAAATTTGGCCTGAGGCGCCCTATCACCGAATGCCGACACTCCCCCATCCCCAGATTTGGCCTGAGGCGCTCATACCGACGAATGCCGACACCTCCTCCCCTAAATTTCGCCTGAGGCGCTCATACCGGCGAATGCCGACACTCCCCCTCCCCAGATTTGGCCTGAGGCGCTCATACCGGAGAATGCTGACACTCCCCCTCCCCAGATTTGGCCTGAGGCGCTCATACCGGAGAATGCTGACACTCCCCCTCCCCAGATTTGGCCTGAGGCGCTCATACCGGAGAATGCTGACACTCCCCCTCCCCAGATTTGGCCTGAGGCGCTCATACCGGAGAATGCTGACACCCCCCCTCCCCAGATTTGGCCTGAGGCGCCCCACCACCGAATGCCGACACTCCCCCAAATTTCGCCTGAGGCGCTCACACCGGCGAATGTCGACACTCCCCCTCCCCAAATTTGGCCTGAGGCGCCCTATCACCGAATGCCGACACTCCCCCATCCCCAGATTTGGCCTGAGGCGCTCATACCAGCGAATGCCGACATTCCCCCTCCTCAGATTTGGCCTGAGGCGCCCCACCGCCGAATGCCGACACTCCCTCTCCCCAGATTTGGCCGTGGCGCTCACATCGGTGAATGCCGACATTCCCCTCCCCCCTATTTGGCCTGAAAGGAGGAGGTAATGCCTGGAAGTATTATATCAGGATAACAGAACGGCCATAGTGAGGAAGGGAGGGGGAAGGAACATTAGCGTCTATTAATAATTAAGAAAGAAAGTGTGGGAGTGAGAGGGAAAGAAGAAAGAAAGAAAAAAATGGTTGTAGTGTGAGTGAATTTCTACCCGCCACTCCCTTACTCTGACGTCATATCTAGTTTATCGTGACTTTGCATTATTTTTCTTCTCAAATTAGTATAAATAACGTTGAAAAATGGAGTTAAAAGCCACCCCCCATTGGAAAAAAGTGCTCAGTCGACCCCGGAAGAGTCAATTTTTTTTTTTCGGTTCCGAGATATTACACGCGTCTGGGCTGGCCGGTCGGAATGATGTCACCCGTGTGACCGTGTGTTGGGTACTTTCGGAGGAGAAGCTTTACATACATACATACATACATACATACATACATACATACATACATACATACATACATCCATACATACATACATCCATACAGACAGGTGACGTTTATATAATAGATTAATTAAATTGTTAGGTGAAAGTACAGAATAGTTAACAAAGCCCCCTGCCCATGTTAAGAATGGCTTTCCAAATAATAACATTATTTCAACACGGTCCGTAAACTGCAGAAGTATCAAAAAATCAAACTACCTATTTGATTACTTATTTTTTCAAAGAAATTATTTAAAATAAAAAACAAAGACATTTTATTATATTTCCTCCCCCCCCCCCCCCCCCCCCACCGATTTGTACAAAACTAAGACTGTCTGTTTTGGGTCGGTAAATGTTCCAGTTTGCCCATAGACCATCTTAAAAAAGGGCCGTAACTCTGTATTCATCGATACTTCCCTTTGTTCTGAACAAAAAATATTTTGTAAATATTTTTGTAAATAAAATGACATTCCGTGAAGGAATTAAATCGAATTACATAGAGGTGCACAGGCAAGTTTATGTATTTAATAGTCACTATTTCGTACTTGGCTCCATGGGTCAATATCTCTTTTATATAAATGATCTTCTAGAGAATATTGTTGAGAAAATTAACATCTATGCTAATTATACCACTCTCTATTCTGGTGTTGCTTCTCACCCATCTCCCTCGAATCAGTCGAAATATGCAGCTGATCTAGAAGTTGACCTGGGTTCAGTTGTGGATTGGGGTACGAAATGGCTCGTTTCATTTAATCCAGTTAAGACTCAGCTCGTGTCTTTCAATCGTAGGCGTGCCCCTTTTCTTTCTGATATTCTCATGGATGGTTCTGCCTTTGAGGAGAAATCGACTCTGAAACTTCTTGTTCTTTCTCTCTCATCAAATCTTCTTGGAGTTCATACATTAGATCCATTGCTCTTTCTGCTTCTCGTAAAGTCGGTTCTCTCTATCGCTCCAAATACTTTCTCACACCTGAGGCTATTCTCTATCTCTACAAATCTACAATCAGACCATGTATAGAGTACTGTTGTCATATTTGGGCTGGTGAATCTCTGTCCCATTTGAGGATTTTTGATAAGATGCAGACACGTGTTTGCAATTTGATTGGACATACCCTTTCTTTTCTGCCCTCTCTCTTTCATAGACGTGATGCTGCTAGTCTCAGTCATTTCTATAAATACTATCATAGCATGTGTCCTTCAGAATTGCGTGATCTATTCCCCGCTTCTTTTGTTTCAGCTCGTTTGACTCCTTGGTCTAGTGGTCTTCATCAATTTGCTGTTTTGATGCCTCATTGTAATACAGCTTCCTATTCCAGTTGCTTCTTTCCAAGAACCGCAGGCGTGTGGAACTCTCTTCCTGTTGACTGTTTTCCTCCTACTTATAACCTTGGTCTTTTCAAGACTAAGGCCAATAGGCATCTCCTGTCTTTGCGATAATCATATTTGTTCTTGTTAGCTCCTTACATCAAGTGGCTTCATGCCTTGTCTGAAGCGATTTCCATAATAAAAAGAAATCTGTTAGCACACCATACTTAGAGACAGAGGTTGTTAGTTCGAATTTCAGCCAGAGCATAATTGTTTTCACTCGGATTTTATCTGAAAAATAAACTTCAGCTTATTAAAGGGTCTAAGGATGTCTTAGTATTATAAACACAATCTTGGATGGATACTCTGCCTTTATCATCTACTAGTGAAGCTCTAAAAAGAGATATCGTATTTGTAAGATCAAGGTGTTGTATCTGTTTTGTTGCTGCGATTCATCTGTTCTATCCGCAGTCAGTGAAGAAGTCTTTCTATCAAGAAGGCAATTTTTATTTTTGTCCAAATCCAGGGTGCACCTTTTTGGGATTTGGATTTTCCCCACATTAAAAACCGACCGTGTGTTTAATTCTGTCCTTGTGGGGAGGCAAAGAAATAGGGATAGGTATTTTGGCTTATAATAAATGAAATAATCGATAATGATGGCTTAATTATAACAGTAAATATAATTGTTGCTTCTATGTGTCCTGCAAAGAGTGATTATGGAGTTAGTAGGCATATCAGAAAAGATTGATACTTACTATCCTTTCTCTTACATGTCTGTCGGTCGATCTGTTTTTGGTATCCTTCGTTACATTTGCATGTGAAGTTGCCTACTTTATTCAGGCAACTCTGACTGCACACCTCTGGTGTGACTTCACATTCATCAATGTCTGGAAAAAATACATGAAAGGGAAATAAAGATAATATATATAAAATAAAAACCTCCTTTACCACATAAGCCCTCATTGAATTATAGAACGACAAACAAAAACCACAGTAGCACACACATAAGAACATAGAACCGTCAACACACACATACACACAAACATTACTTTGCTAGTTAAACTCAGAATAGTAAAATAGATACAGCGAAATAAATAAATTAAAATAATTGTAGAAAAAACAATTGTCTGAATTATTATAATCAAAGTTGTATATAAAACAATAGAAAACAACTGCATATCAGTGAACAAATATTTAACAAAACACAAGTAATAAAAAAAAGTTATTTCCCATTAAAATAGAAACTTGCTAATGAAAGAGAAGTAACCCAACAAAAAAAAAACCAGCCAACTATGCAAAAATAATGACAGAACGTGTGTATGAATAAAAGTAATAAAAGTAATAAAAAATGGCATTAAGCAAAAAATGATAATTAAATAGGCAAAAATATATTTGCAAAAAACAAAGAGAATTTTTAAAGAATAAACAGAAGAGTTTAACTCTTGGGTGCATAATTGGATACATCCAGGTTTGGTTGTAAATATATAAGGGATGGTTACGTGAAACCAGAAGTATACGAAGTAACTATCAGATTGTATTTTAAATTGTCTGATAATCGTGCAAGACGTTAAACCACTGCTCATGACCGATTAAAAAGTACTTTATTCAATTGCTATATATATGTAGAGCCCATTTAATTTGTTAAAGAGATGTTTAAAAGAATAAAAACAGATAAAAATAAGGAAAAAGATGCATGAATAAAGGATGAAGGATAAGGCATGCATATAATTGAAGGAATAATAAAACGTAGTTTTAAAGTAATACGAAATATTTATACATATTTGTATATGTACAAAATACAAGGCATTAATTGTTCATTTCAAATGTTCAGTTAGAGAAGAGATAAATGTTTATGTCCGTAATTTATGAGTGCGTATGTATGTGCGTAGTGTAGCCATGTGTGAGGCTTGGCGTTAGTACGTCGAAGTGTGTGAATGTGCTTGTCGCCTTTTGTTCATGGTTGTACGAATGTGTGTATGCATGCAAGCGTGAGAGTTGATAATTCGTGTAGGCATTTGTGTGTGTGTACCTTTGTCAGCAGTGTGTGGTTGTACGCGTGTGTGTGTGTGACAGTGTGTGGTTGTGTGCTATGAAGAATGATAGGAGTGTAGACCTTTGTGTATGTGTGCGTGTGTTTAGTAGTCAGTCGAGGCGACCCTTGCCCAAAGGCGAGGAGTGTTCTCTCTGTTAAGCATTGAAGGAGATAAAAAGAGTAGAAGAGGAAGTTTGACGCTGTGTGATGCTTTTTATATAAGCCATGCGGACGTATTTGCACGCACTATCAAGTGATCAAGATTTTTGGCTTTTTGCGCCTTTTTGTTAGACTTGTCCCTGGGAGCCGATTTTTATGGACCCAGTTTTGAGCTTTTTGCGTTGAAGTGAATTTCTGATTAGTTTCTGTTTTTCTGCTTACACCGCTTGTTGATAAAATATTAGGATGTTAATCCTATATATATATATATATATATATATATATATATATATATATATATATATATATATATATATATATATATATATATATTAATTCATCAAGTTCAAATGTGTTAATAAAGTGAACATAAAACCAAGTTATATATATATATATATATATATATATATATATATATATATATATATATATATATAAATAAAACTTAAAGAAAGAGGCAAAATGTCTTCAAAAACCATGTGTTAGATGCAGTTATTTTTATTAAGATCAAAATATTTTTTTTTTATCTTGACCTTTTTTCTAATAATTTCGCTCGGTGTAACGAGCCTCATCAGAGAAAAAAAAATAAGGTCAATATTTTTTATTTATTTAAATAAAAGGTATTGACCTTATTTTTTTTCGTAAGAGTCCTTCCTTGTCTTGTTGAAGTGGCGTCCGATTTTGTGTGGTCTTACGGTGTAATGTCTCTTTTAAATTTGAACTTAAATCGCGTATGGTCACTAGTAGGTACAAATTTGGGAAAGTTAAAAAAAATATATTAATAAGCGATGATAACAACTAACAAAATAAAAATAACAACAATGAATGTAGTTGTAGAGATAAGAGTAATTGCCCGTTACAAGAAAAGTGTTTAACCAAAGATATAGTTTATTTATGTAAGGTTGTGATATTGTTTATGTAATTTTATATATATATATATATATATATATATATATATATATATATATATATATATATATATATATATATATATATATAAAATGGAGAGATGATAAAGATAAAATATTATCTTTAAAATAATCCTATCATGAAAAGTCAATGCTCAATATACGAGATAGAGCAATTATAAAAGAAAATAAGTGATGAGAATAAAAATTAGAAAAAGAACAATATTTATTGAATCATTAAGTAGTTTAAATCAATAAACTTTTTTTTCCTTTCCTTAACCCATGGATCTCCAAAAATGCAAGCTTTTATCATCAGAGGAGAGCATCGGGATAAATCAGTAAAAAATATATTACTGTAAGCACAGATTTGAAAATATAAAAAAAAAATATAAACAAAATTATTTTTCTTGAATGGTACGGACAGTAGGGTACGGACAGTAGGGTACGGACATTCCATGATACCATTTTTAATTTTACTTCATTGTTTCGACCACAATTAAGGTGAAACCCTTTGAAAGCTGTTTTCCAGACAGGATAAGGTGAAGCAAACTATTTTTAGGCTACTTTTTCTAGCCCCCTTCCCATTCGGGGTGAGCAGAGTTGATCTTAGAAAGGGGTGCCACTGCCGAATCACTCTCTTGCTTTGGGTCCAAGAGCGAAGTGACTGAACTTAACATCGGCTGCTGGACGTGCTGGTTGAACACTAAAGACTTCCAAATATCACCATGCTGTCCGCACCACGTTCTTCAGATCGCCGCCAGACTTCCTTCAAATCTTCTCTTCGATCTTTTGTCTGCCTACTGGTGTCTCAAGAGACGCCTGTGCGTGGATTTGTTTAACATGGATAGGTGGATGTACAAACAACAAACCCATCATCTTGGCCAGGCAGGTTTATGTTCAGTAGGACAAAAAACTCCCTGACTGGGGTTGCAACTCTTTATCCACGTTCACAACCTTACATACAGACTGGTCTGCTGTTGAGAGATTTTTTGCAGTGTCCGCTCACTAGACTGTTTGCTGCAACCCAGTATGGCTCAGTTATGCTAAAGTCATCCACATGCCAGCTCATTTATCAGTCATTGATTTGTTTAAATTCGTCTGCCTGAAAAACATCGGCCTTCCCGTTGCTGAAGGCTTTGACCTGCGTAGGTAGAGGGTAATGATTCCCTCACTAGCCGCTTGAGAGGCGACCACACCTGTATGGTAACCCTCTGGAATATCAGAGGGAGGCTAACAGGTGCTACACGTTGCTCAAGGATTACCTGGAACTATGCAAGGTATAGGCGTTCAGCTCCCTGTACCCTGTATACCATCGAAAAATCCAACGAAAATAATTTGCTTTTAAATATTCACTTTTCGTACTGCACCATTTCCAAGATTAATGGACCTGCTTTCTTTTGCTTTTTCTTTGTTTTTATTTTTGAAAATAAAATAAAAACTCTTCGCACCTCTCGAAAAATCCAACAAAAAATCATATATTTTATATGATATAATATGATATAATATTATAAACAGGATATAAACACAACAAGAGAAGAGGAAGTAAAAGTCAGCATAATCTTTGTTTAAGAAAAGCCCTGTCATTGGCTAATGAAAACATTAACCCTTGGGAGTGAATAACAATGAATCTGATTGGTTAGCTAGCTAGACTAAACATCACGTGGATATATAAAAACACCTGTTAACACGAATTCCATGCATTTTAGCCTGACGATTTCCTACGGGGATGAAACGTGGAAGTGTCTGTGTAGTTTAATTGCAATAAATATATTTTTATAACTTACTACATACATACATACATACATACATACATACATACATACATACATACATACATACATATATATATATATATACATATATATATATATAATAAGGAAAGGTAGTTTGCTTGAAGTATTGTTTGTGGTATGTATATAAGCTGTGTTAGAAGGCTATTACAATGCGAGAAATGGAAAAAATGTTGTTGAAGAATACGACAAACCAAGTATTATCTATTTATTTTTTATTTTATTTATTTATTTATTTTTTTTAATTTTATAAATAAAGCTTACTTGAAGTTTCTTCTGATCAAGTAAGCTTTATTTATAAAATAAAAAATAAAAAAATAAAAAATAAAAAATAAATAGATAATACTTGGTTTGTCATATTCTTCAACGTCATTTTTTTCATTTCTCGCATTGTAATAGCCTTCTAACACACCTTATATATATATATATATATATATATATATATATATATATATATATATATATATATATATACAAGCTGATCTGCTAAGTTTGCTTTGCAGAGTTTGCTACTTAAAATACTTGAAACCTAACTTTTAAATAATAAACATTTAATTCATAAGTTTCTTTTCTCACTTTTTTATCAACTCTTTTTGCTTATGCCTCATCGTTATATTTTTCTTTTTAGCGAGTGATGCCAGTTTGATTTAAATGACCTTAAAAACTAATCAATAAATATTTTAAGAAAGGTTTTAGTAACTAATTGTTTTCTTAATAAATCACTTTAATTGATTACTATTAATATCATGTATAACACCAAACATTAAATGATTAGGAACTATTTATAAAATAATTATGCAAATTATTCATTAAAATATCTGTCATTGGGTCTTTCGTCTGTACTATATATACAGTATTTCAAAATATTATGTTGTATTATTGATCGACCTTTGTTCCGATGGATACTACCCCCCATAAACTGGTATCATCTTGGCCTTCGGGGTTTGATTTACGCCGGTCTATGGGTCCGTCCTGTGCAGTTCTAGGAGGTCCACCCTCCCAGGCTTTGCCTCCCCTCTTTGGGGAGGAGTAAGTTTATTGCTTACTGCCTGAGGCGCCCCTACCGGGGAATGCCGACGGGGCTGCCCAGGCAATTTTTAATGGCCAGAGTGCTCACCTTCTCGGGCGCTGGCTTTTCAAGTCCCACTTTCCCGATCCGACCTTGGGTCACATCTTACCTTGTGGGAGTAAGATAAAACTGGCCTTGCGCCTAACCTTCTGGGGAGGTAAATAAAATGTTGTATTATTGATTTAGATAACAGTAATCCGTTTTGATGGTAATACAATAGTGATAAATGAAAACAAACTTTTGCATTTATTCATTTTGATGATAAATATTACTTAGTTCCATTAAACATTTCCACTTATTCAGTATTCGATTTGAGAGAATTAAAATTTGGTGATTCTTTGTGATTCACTTCCGGTCGAACTTGTAACGTTTCATCTTTTACCTTTGCAAGCTTTTTTGTCAGTCATAAGTGAAAATCCTGCATGGCATTCACAATGAAAACTTGTGATTGTGTCGACGCAGTCGTGTTGACATTGGTTCAGCTCCGTATTTTCACACTCGTTGATGTCTACAAGAAGAAAAGAAAACAATCAATTAACTCCCTTTAAAAATGCCTGCCCCAAAATGCTCTATTTTCATCCTTTCAAGTTTGAGCAATCCTCACTTCGGTCTTGCTTGAAAAAAAATCTCTTATGCGATACGTCAGTTTAAAGCTACAGGAAGACATCGAGAAAAGAAAATATCCTCGGTTGATATGAACACAGTCGTCGAATTATGAATGCTGGTGCACTTGGAAGAACCAAACCGAATCATTCCGACAAAAGAAAGGTCTGCTCATCAGTGAGGTTGTCTCTAAGATGCCAGAATGATGCCAAGAACGTATCTTCGGCTGATATGATCACAGCCGGCAAAACAGACATTATAAATGCTTATAAACCGCTTCCAATGGTTCTAGGAAACTTGGCTGTCTCCAAACTGCATTTAACAATGTCGTCAAGAGCAGTATGTGGTAGGAAATGACCTGAGCTAAGTCGATAGGGCAATGGATAAAGTCCGAACATATATTTCGGTGTAGAGTCTCAGAAATCAAGGGCCCCTTTTCTGGGGCTAACACTTTATCTTTATATGAGATACATAGATATCCGATTGTTCAACTAAAGTTCTCCTTTACCTCTCAAACAGTGAGTTAGTAAAGAAGTGAAGAACATTATTTTTCTTCTCCCCAATTGACCAGTTAACTATGTTGTGGAGGAAACCTTTCTGTCTCCAAACTGCATTTAACATCGTCGTCAAGAGCAGTATATGGTAGGAAATGACCTGAGCTAAGTCGATAGGGCAATGAATAAAGTCCGAAAATATATTTCGGTGTAGAGTTGCATATGCATTGGTGATCCTCACCCATCTTCAAATCTAAGTTGAGAGTGACGCCTACAAAAAGACAATTGTCAACGAGAAAGATTTCGGTCAACAATGAAGGTAGTTAATTGAGCCATGATCTGCTACTCTGGTGAACGGCCGCTTCAAGGCAGGCTAAACCAGGCATCAGGCGGAAATTGCACGAAAAGAGCTTCTTTTACATGCTCCCTGTTTCCCCGACTGTACCAACATGCATTTAAGTGTAATGAGAACCTCGGTGATACCATTGGAGCACAAGGTGGAGCAGGTGCTAGTGCAGTTGCAAGAGTTAGGAGTGGATGGAGTAAGTTCAGGGAACCTCTGCCCTTACTAATCAGCAGAGTGTTACCACTGTCAACCAAGAGAAAAGTCTATCAGGCATGTGTACGCAGTGTGATGATGTATGGAAGTGAAACATGGCGAGTGAGAGTTGAGGACATGTGTTGCATGGAGAGAAATGAAATAAGAATGATACGATGTATGTGCAATGTGAGTCTTAGACAGGCTTAGTTCTGATAAACTCATAGGAAGATTAAAGCTGGACAGTATAGGGAGATGTGTGAAGAACAGGAGACTTTGATAGTATAGCCACATTGCAAGAATTGATGATAGTTCTTAGGTTAGTAGATGTATAACAGTTTACGTAGCAGGTTCAGTTCCCAGGGAAAACATGGGAGGAAGCGATAAAAATGTATTTATGGGATAAATAAAAACCTGGCCAGAGATAGGTTGGAAGTTGATTTCTTAAAGCCGTTCAACACATGCCAACATATGAAACGGACGTTAAACGGAGTATGATGATGCTGATGATAATTCTTGGGGATGGAATTCTTTCTGGGGTTTTGTTATGAAGTTTTGTTAACTAAGCCTGTCTTTAAGAATCACATTACACAGCCATTGTATCATTCTCATATCATTTCTCTTCATATTAATGCAAAAAGACAACCAATTTATTAGCAATCCTCATTTCATCTAAAGAATATTTATTAGCAATCCTCATTTCATCTAAAGAATATTTATTAGCAATCCTCATTTCATCTAAAGAATATTTATTAGCAATCCTCATTTCATCTAAAGAATATTTATTAGCAATCCTCATTTCATCTAAAGAATATTTATTAGCAATCCTCATTTCATCTAAAGAATATTTACTCAAAACCACACAACAAGGGAAGTACAATGTGTTTTTTTTTTTACTAATGGGCCACCACTTATTAAGGCCTCGAACATAATGGTTAAAAAGATTCTCAGTTGCACAATGAATGCCACCATGAGAGGATTGGAAACAATGGTTGGAATGGACAGAATTTGATTATTCAAGAGGACGGCTCAACAAGTATTTGTTAACATTGGGTATTTTCTAGGAAAGAAACTTTGTTCATGGAAATTCTGTTTGGTTTTGGATACAGAGAGAGAGAGAGAGAGAGAGAGAGAGAGAGAGAGAGAGAGAGAGAGAGGGGGAAGGGAAGTTCGTTTTGCAATGAACTTCGATGTTTAGTGAATAAACATTTAGTGACAGATTTCTCCTTCAGTCCCAAAAACTCGCATCCAAATACAACCGCTACACATTACTTGTGATAGCCTTAATGTTATATATTGTAACTTCTAAATAGCAGATACATAGGTGAAACAAACCTTGCTCTTAGACCCAGATTCAATAATCACAAATTTACTATCAGACAAAAATCTACTCAAATTCAATCAAATAATCATAAAAAAATTATAGAAATTAAAAATAAGAATAAAACTCCTAATATTGAGTATAAGGCTAGGAGTAGGAGTGGACAGAGATACTCATTTATTCCCGAGAAACGCCGGATGTGCCTCGAGGGGGTTAAAGATTTATCAGAATTTATTTCAATAAATATAATTCTACTTACACCAGTCCCAGCATAAAAATTGAATGCTATTAAATGTAAAAAAATAAGAATAAAAAAGTAATATATTATGTTACAAGGATAGTGATTCTTTTGTGGGAGCTAGAGTTCCTCACATGTAAAAGCCTTGCGCCAGACATTCTTTCTGCTCTCACAGGGAGACATGTAAAACCGACAACACTGCACTTCAAATGTTGGCTGCGTCAGAAGGACAAGTTGTTTAGGAAATTATTGACCAAGGTCAAAGCAATCCAGTTGACAGGTGCATCGAATAGGTTTGAAAGGTCAAATCAAGTGTTGCAGAGAACTTTTGAACTGGGAATCACTGGTGACTCTATTTTCTCTCTGTCTTTTTCATGCATATTGTGTCTCTAACCTTCCCTTTCAGACCTTTTACTCTCTCTCTCTCTCTCTCTCTCTCATTCTCTCCCTCTCTCTCCTTCTCTTTCGATTTTTATCACTGCGAGAGAAGATTTTACAGTTTAGTTATGCCCAGCTCAGCCGACTTTGAGTTTGAAATTGTTCTTTTCGGAAGCTGAAACGAAATGTAATAAATTATATTTTTCTATAAAGTATAGTTGTCGCTCCTTTCATGTAGCGTTCAATTTCAGCTGATTTTAATTAATTCTCAGGAGCGAATTAATTAGCAATTCAGATAATTAATTCTCAGGAGAGAATTAATG
This sequence comes from Sepiola atlantica, assembly GCA_963556195.1. Taxonomy (NCBI): domain Eukaryota; kingdom Metazoa; phylum Mollusca; class Cephalopoda; order Sepiida; family Sepiolidae; genus Sepiola; species Sepiola atlantica. The sequence continues at coordinate 28,019,020 of OY744542.1, forward strand.
ATGCCTAATGGTGCCTAACGTCGCCGTCTAAGACCCGTTAAGACTATAGACGGAATTAACCCCTTCATTGAAGGATATGTGCCTATTGTTTGCCACTCGGGGAGCTGGGGTACCGTGCCAGGCTGTTAACAGCCCTTCCAAAGACGTCGCCACAGCGCGGACTACCGAGTTACACTCTCCCGGTAAGCGATAGTTTTACAGTTGTTATAAGTCCCTCATTTAATCGAGGCAACGTCGGGTCCTCCTACTAATTATTAATGCTAGGTTAATGTGAAGAATTTGAAAAGCAATACTAACAGCAATGTTCTTCATCGGATCCGTCAGAACAGTCAGTTTGTTTGTTACAGACGATGGAATAATCGATGCATTCACCATTTTTACAGAGAAATTGTCCAGGTGGACAAGTTGGTCCCGGCGTGACTGAAAAAAAGAATCAAAACTTATAAAATAGAAAACAAAAATTAAAACAAAAACAAAATACAAAAATTAAAAATGTTATGCAAAAAATTTAAATTTGTTAATCTCCTTAGTCCATTATTATTCATAAAAATAAAATTAAATAAAAAATAATTAAATAAAAAAAAAATAAATAAAAAATTTAAAATACTATAAAAAATTAAATAAAAATTGAATAAAAAGTTTGCAGAAAATTCATATTCAAGCCTAAAAGAATAAAATTGGAAAATTAAATAAAAATTAAAACAAAAACAAATAATTACAAAAAATCTAAAATTAAAAAATTAAATTAAAAGTTATGAAAGTTTGAAAAAAATGCAAATTTCTTAAGAAAACATTAGTTCATTATTATTAATAAAAAATATAACAAAATAATATGATATTATTCCATCACTTTTGTTCAAACTCAAACATGCTCATCTAAGTATTCTGGTTAATGTAGTTTCAGAATATATCGGGTTATAGGGGTCTATTTTCAAAACTTTTGTAGGAGTTTTTGACATATTTCCAATCTATAGACGTCCTGCGTGACCCCCACGATATCATTGTACCATTTTTGGACACAATAAATACTACACTTTTATCCTAGCCTGAAGGACAAGAAAGTGTATTTTATTTCGAGTTTCAAGTTCGACAGAACAGCGTCATCAGATGAAATTAAAAAAATCCTTTTTTTGCATTAGATCTTTGGCGATCTCATCTTTTAAAAAGGGGTGGAGGGTGATAATGTACGTACGAGCATGCAATTGCCTGAGAGAGCAAATCATAAAATGTAAAGCAAAAAGCTCCGAAGTTTACTTACAACACATTGATGGTTTCTCATCCGAATTGTCGATGCAATCATTGTCCGAGTCACACACCCACCTGTGAGGAATACAGCGTTTGTTATCACAGACGAACTGGTTCTCATTGCAAGTTGGATATTCTGAAAAATATCAATCATCATTTTTTTTTATTAAAATCGATTACCATAGCATTCTCTATAGATCTAACAAGCTCTATTTACACGACGTTGTCCGAGATTCGTTGGTCATACATTTCTAAAGTTATAAATGAAAATAATTTTATTTATCTATTAATTTAATAATTATCTCAAGAAAATTTACATTAAAACTAAAATAAAAAATAGGCGAGAAACAAAGTAAAATAATTAAAAAAATAAAAATGTGTAACTCACGGATAGGCGAGAAACACACATATACAAAAACATGCGAAGTGGTTGCAAAATGTTATTAATATAGAGACGAGATGAAATAAAATGCTCAATAATAACTAAAAAAAATGTAAGGGTGACAAGTCATATTTTAAGCTGCAAAGATTTATCTCCCTTACATTATTTGAGTTATTATTTAAAATTGTCGCCATGGTAACAATCTTCCTAACAGGAAAATTTTTTTTCAAATAAACTGAAGCCAAACACATTTTGGTATTACAAAAAAAAAACAGTCTGAAAGTTAAAAAAAAAAAATTGTTAAGGAGAATCAAAGCTATTTTGATTTAAATTCTAAAATCCGACAAGATAACTTTATATATTAGATAAGGAGAATCCTAAAACAGACATAACTTTCTTCTTATTTATAAATAGACATTTTGTCTGTCTGTATGTCAATCCGCCAGTCACAATTTTTTAAACGTAATAAATACATTGCAGAATTTGTCTGATTTGGAAATATCAGAGATCTTAACTACTTTTAGAAATGGAAAATGTTGCATTAGTAGTAAATAATAAATTTCCAACAAATAAAGTGGATGCCATGACCGAAAATCGAAACTTTGAAATCTTCAGTCTCAGGTTCTACCAAATATATATTTGAAGTTTCTTATAATTAGACCTAAAAGCATTACCGTAACAAAATAATTATAGCTTTAACGTGACGTCATAGATTTATGATTTACGTCATACTTCAAAACATGAATTCAAACATAAGTGATAATAAAAAAAATAAATGAATGGGTAAACATTATTGTAAACGTAGGAGTTTCACATGTTGGCCGGTCATAATTCAGGAAGGGGACATTTTGTATTCAGCACCGTCCTCTTCCGAAAGACAGGCGCACGGGGTAACTGTCGTGCCTCTACACCTCCTGCTTGCCCGGAGGCGGCTTTTCGAATCAGTCAACATCGGAGTCGGACGTTTGTTCCGCTTGTGATGGATGTTGGCTCTGGGGCAAGTAGCTTGGCAAAAATAGAGGTAAGCAACACATAGTTCTCTAAACCTATTTGAATTTTTACTCTGTTATAATTTGCTTTGTTTTAACTTAGAACATGTTTGTAAGACTTGTTTAGTTTCATGTATTTCCAGTTTTACGGTGAAAAGATGTTATAATTCAGCGTTGGGCACCTGGGAGTTTTATTATTATTATTATTATTATTATTATTATTATTATTATTATTATTATTATTATTATTACGTGGTTTCAAGTTGAGACCCCTTTGCCCGTGTTTCTAAGCTAAGTTCTCCATCGTCCGTCTTATATTATTACACAAAAGCATAAAATATCTGCCTCAAAATGTTACATTTACCTTAATATGCACGAATGAACATGATGTTTGTTTAATTTAAAACACTTACCACATGTGCTGGGTTCATCAGAATTGTCTCCACAGTCATTATCATGGTCACAATAGTAGGAGGACAAGACACACAAGCCATTGGTACAAGTGAACTGGTCTTCACTGCACGTGCGGGGTGGACATGACTGTAATTCGTCTTCCCCCGCAGCACAGTTGGTCTCTCCATCACAAACGAACTCGGAGTTGATGCAAGGATACAGGCCAAGTCGAATGTTAGACGGACAGGAAAACGAATTCGGTGGACACGTTCGTTGATCTGAATCAAAGAGGCAATGCAATAAATGAAGAATAGAATTAAAAAAAGGACGTATCAATTCTTAAGATGTAGCAAAGAAAATGCTATTACAAACTTATGCGTGACAAACGAAAGAAAATTTTATTTAAAACTTAAGCGTGACAAATCAAATAAAAGTGATATTTCAAACGTAAGTGCGATAGACCAAAGAATATGTTATTTCAAACTTAAGTGAGACAAATAAAAGAAAAATGCTATTTCAAACGTAAGTGCGATAGACCAAAGAATATGTTATTTCAAACTTAAGTGAGACAAATAAAAGAAAAATGCTATTTCAAACGTAAGTGCGATAGACCAAAGAATATGTTATTTCAAACTTAAGTGAGACAAATAAAAGAAAAATGCTATTTCAAACTTAAACGTAACAGGCCAAACAGAAAGTTATTTCAAACTTAAGCGTGACAGACCAAAGAAAAATGATATTTCTAATGTAAGCATGACAAACAAAAGTAAATGCTATTTCAAACATAACGTGACATACAAAAGAAAATACTATTTCATATTAAACCGTGATATAAAAAAAGAAAATGCTATTTCAAACTTATGCATGACAGACTAAAGGCTATGTTAAACTTAACTCTGTCATATCAAAGAAAATGCTATTTTAAACTTAAACGTTACATACCAAAGGAAATGCTATTTTAAAATTATGCATGGCAGACTAAAGAAAATGCTATTTCAAACGTATGCATGACAGAGTAAAGAAATTGCTATTTGAAACTTAAACATGCTATACCAACGAAAATTCCAATGAAGATCAAATAATGCAAGAAGACGACCATGGTTTCAGCATAGAGCGAGATAGATCTAGATCTCCCAGATAAAGAAATACGGGAAAGAGAGAAAGAAAAGGAAAGCAAAGTAATCCCGAAAATGTAATAATCATTAGAAGTACTGGCAATTCAGTAGCCTAGTTAGCATTAGAGTAAGAAAGAGCCTATATAATACTCTCTCTCTGGAATAGTTGGGAGGAAGCTTGTCTAGCCACTAACAAGTGTTAATCTTTCACTTCACAACAGTGTGTATGTATATGCTGATGCTGTGTTTAGTAGTCTGTGAAAGTCTCTTGTTATGTCTATTGGCCAATGCCCTTTTCGCCCCCCCCCCGCCCAAAATAGGCTAGGCTAGATTGTACATACGCACATGTGCTGTCCCTGAAAGAGGAACAGGAAAGAGAGAGAAAGCTGTGTGATTGGGTTTTTATAGCACATGCTGACATTCTCTGATTGGCTGAAAGAAACTGTTGCTTGGAGATTTTGTCCAATCGAGAGTTGATACGTAATGACTACATTATTCATTGTCTTCGAACAACAAACAAAAGAAAATGCTAGTTCAACCTTAAGCATTATATACAATACAAGGTAGCATGTTTGCAGTCCGACGATGAGCTTAGAGGAAGATTAAATCTGGACAGAAAAGGAGATTTTGATGGTATGATCATGTTAAAAGAATGGATGAGAATTCTTGTGTTAGTAGATGTAGAACAGTTGAGGTAGCAGCTTCAGTTCACAGAGGAAGGCGAAGGAAAACATGGGAAGAAGTGAAAAAGGGATAAATAAAGATCTGACTAGAGATAGGTTAGTTTGGAAGTCAATTTTAAAACGCCATCCAATGCATGGCAGCATGTAAATCAGACGTTAAACCGAATATGATGATGAAACAATGGATGAGAGTGCTTAGCTTAGTAGATGTAGAACAGTTGAGGTATCGGGTTCAGTTGGCAGAGGAAAGCCAAGGAAATCATGGAAAGAAGTGATAAGGATGGATTTGAGAGAAAGAGGAATAAATAAATACCTAGACAGAAATAGATTATTTTGGAAGTCAATTTCTAAAAGCTGTCAAACGCATGACAGCATGTAAAATGGACATCAAACCAAATCTGATGATGAAAGAATGGATGAGACTTATTGGGTTAGCAAGGTCCAAAAGCAATTCAAGGATAAGGGTTAATGAGTTTGTCAGGTGGACGGTGAGACGAACACCGTGACGATTGATAACAATGGTTGAAACTGGGCAGAACTTGATTATAAATAATCAAATTCTGGACAGCTCAACAAGAACTTGTTAACATTGGCCTTGAAAACGACCATGTTGTAGTCAGCTGGGAAGAATGCCTGTGGTATTGTGTTCCACAGACAGGTTGTTCTTAGAAATAAACTTTGCTCATGGAAGGTCCGTTTAGTTTTATGTACACAGAGGAAGAAAGGAAAATCATTTACATTGATCGTAGCTAGACGAATTTTTGTTGTGAATGTTTTACAGAGGGAATCAGAGATTGGAGCTCAGTCGAGCAGCTACCATGAAAATAACGATAGATGTTGACACAAATAAAGGAAGATAATAAGTTAACAAATAGGCATTCTTTTAATGTTGTCATGGAAATAATGTCGTAGAATTTACGAGGGAGTTTTTATTGATGAGATACAAGCTACTGGTTGACACGTCCGACACCAACGAAATCCCAATCAAAAAAACAGTGAACAAACTTTCCTGAAACCTTTCCTGAAATGACGTATGTTCATGGCTGATAGCAACTTTCCCGGAAGTCTAACATTTAAACTCCTCAACATGAAATAAATATATAGAAGATACTGTCAAGTCTGCTACAAAGAAAGTAGACTCCCTCTACCGGTCTAGAAAACTTCTCACACCTGTTAGCATTGTCTATCTTTATAAAGCCACCATGCATGGAATATTGTTGCGACATCTAGGCTGATGCCTCTCCCTCTTGGACAGGGGGCAAAAAAGAATTTCTGACCTAATAGATCCCTGACTTTCTGTCAAGCTCCAGCCTTTGTTGCTTGTTTTACAAGGTCCTTAATGGAATATGTATTCCAAAAACGAAAATACCCCCGACTCACTGAACTAGCAGCAAAATCCCACCCCTTCAATGTAGAGATCCCTAGACGCCGGAAGATTTTCTACTCTAATAACTTTTTTCTTCAAACCGCTTCCATTTGGAATTCCCTCGCTGCTCTCTCAACCGTGGAGAAATTTAAATGTAATGTGAGCAAACATTTTGCTGCCTAACTTCACTCAGACAACATGAAGTGGAATACATATGTTACACCATCAAGACTGTAAGTTTTAATGGAAAAGTTTGAGTGCCACATGTATCTAGGTATAAGTTTGTGTGACACTTGTATCTAGGTGTAAGTCTGTGTAACACCGGTATATCTAGGTGTTAGTTTGTGTGACACCTATATCTAGGTGTATGTTTGAGTGGCACTTGTATCTAGGTGTAAGTTTGTGTGACACTTGCATCTAGGTGTAAGTTCGTGTGACACCTGTAACTAGGGGTAAGTTTGAGTGGCACTTGTATCTAGGTGTAAGTTTGTGTGACACCTATATCTAGGTGTAAGTTCGTGTGACACCTGTATCTAGGTGTAAGTTCGTGTGACACCTGTAACTAGGTGTAAGTTTGTGTGACACCTGTAACTAGGTGTAAGTTTGTTTGACACCTGTAACTAGGTGTAAGTTTGTGTGACACGTATATCTAGGTGTAAGTTTGTGTGACACGTATATCTAGGTGTAAGTTTGTGTGACACGTATATCTAGGTGTAAGTTTGTGTGACACAGTGTAGCTAGGTGTAACGAGGCAAGTTATTTATTTCTCTATTTGCTTGTTTATCTCTCTCTTTCTCTTCCTATCTGGCGCACTCAAGTAACCCATCACTTTTAAGTGTATTTCGCTGTGACTGTTTTTTTTTGTTTAATGAATTTATTTATAAGACTACTAGGGCCATCCGAGGTTGCCCGGGCAAAAGTGTAACATGTTTCTATTAAAATTTTTATATCTCTTATAATATCTTTTATATATGTGTTGTTTGGGGTGAATAAAAGTTTTAAAAAAGAGACTGTTAGACATTCATGACTGAAACTTTGTGGACAGGTTACGTATAGATTTAAAAATGTTAACTTCTTGCGCATTTATGACAAGTATCTTTTTTATTGCTGAATTAATAAATATATCAAATAATGTAAAGCAGGCACAGGGTTGCAACACATCGGCGATGCTACAGGGGCTGGAGCTTGGCAGACAATGCGAGACCGATTAGGTTAGATATTCTTTGTTTTTATTATACAGGGTGATCCCCCCCCCCAAAAAAAAACGAAAAGTCATGACGTCACCATCACTTTACACAATAAAAGGTAGACAACTCTCCCTTACATTATTCAACATGAATAAGGCATCATTGGTTGTATACTCACCACATTGCAGAGCTTCAGTTTCATCGGAACCATCGAGGCAGTCGTTATCTCCATCACACACCCACTGTTGACTGATGCATCTACCGTTGGAGCATCTGAACAAGTTGTGACTGCATGTTCGATTCTTGCTGCCTGCACAGAAAGAGGGAGACATGCGATTCAATTGGCAGAAATCAACAAATGTACTTGCACTACTTTTCAGGTTCTGCCCGTGATAATCAACGCAAAAGTTAACGTACCTTTTTCTCGTCTGTTAATGTTTTACATTCACTTCTATAAATGTCCTTATATCTCCTAAATTTATTTATCTACCTCCCACAAGGTAAGATGTGACACAAGGTCTGGAAAGTGGGATTAGATAAGCCAGCGCTCGAGAGGTGAGCTCTTTGGCCATTTAAAAATTGCCTGGGCAGCCCCGTCAGCATTCCCCGGTAGGGGCGCCTCAGACAGTAAGCAATAAACTTACACCTCCCCAAAGAGGGGAGGCAAAGCCTAGGAGAGTGCATCTCCTAAAACTGCACAGGACCAGCAACCCCCAATAGACCAGCGTAAATCCAGACCAAAGGCCCGGACGATACCGGTTTATTAGGTGGGGTAAAAAATGCAAAATATGATGCAAAATATGATGCAAAATATAATGCAAAATATGATGCAAAATATGATGCAAAATATGATGCAAAGGTTATGCCTTCTTCAGGGGAATAACAAAAACTGTTGTTATACTCAACGTTGTGCAGGAGAAATAAAATTGTTATTATTAACATTACTGTATTATATTTGATAAGTGAGGGGTAACAGAATCTTTTGTTCTACTTGGAGTTGTCCGGGAGCAATAAATGTAAATTACAGTGTTACATTTAAATCTCCTTCGACTATTTTCATTATCAACATAATTTGTTTTCGTATTATTGTGAAAGTAGGTGGGAGGGAACAGAATTATCCGGAATCAAAAATGTCATTGTGATTTGTTTTACACGGCGTTGTCCAGGAGCAATAAATGTAAGATTACAGTATTACATTTAAAAGGGATAGCTCCGGTTAATTAATTACATTATTATCATTATCATTTATTCCAACACATTAAAACAAGGGAGAGGAATGGGCTAGGCAGAGGAGAAAGAGGGTTGGGGAGAGGGATGGAAAAATGAAGGGGAGAGAAAGATAAAGAGACGACTAGAGAGAGAGAGAGAGAGAGAGAGAGAGAGAGAGAGTAGTTTAAATATAAAGATCTTACACACACTATTTATCTTCTATTTTGTTTTTATGGCCCCGTGCAACGTCGGGTAGCCCTGCTAGTTCTGACGAAATCCTCTGTTGTACTTTTGCTATTAGAAGCCGAAAGATTTTGCTGTGGTGTTGGTAGAAAAAAGGAAAGATTTTTCCTTTCTAAGTGTAGACATTTCTTTCTACTAAAATTTACTCGTACTTCGTATCTGTTGTAAATTCGAATTCTCGTTGTCACTTTTATGTTGCGGTGGTCAATTATCCGCATACAAAGAAATAGGAGATATGTAATAATAGCGAATAAGAAGTCAAATACTGTGATAATAGTATATATAGGAATTCATATACATACGGTATCTATCTCACTCCCGCTGTGGGATGATGTGGCATGAGGCCTAGAGGTGGGGATAGTAGGACAACTCACAAGAGGTTAGGGCACTCTGGCCCCCGCAAAAATACCTGAGCAGCCCCTTTAGCATTCCCTGGTAGTGGCGCCTCAAACGATTGGCCCTTAATATGCCCCTTCTCAAAGAGAGAAGGCAAAGCCTGAGAGGGTAAACCTCTTAAAACTACCTCAGCCCGACAGAGCAGGGCCAGAAGATGCCGCAATGGCCCACCCTCCATTGAAGTGATCGTCGAGGGCATATCCTCAACTGGTATCAGTGTATCCGAATAAGAATTTATGATGCAGACAGTATCTACTTCCCTTCCACTGTAGGAAGATATTCACTCTGACCCCATAAAAATGCCTAAGCATCCCTGTCAGCATTCTTTGGTAGGGGCGAGTGGCCATGAACCAACCCTTTCTTAAAGAGAGACAGCAAAGCCTAAGAGGGTGAACCTCAGGCCGACAGAGCATGGCCATAAGATGCCACAGCGGCTCACCCTCTATCAGACTGATTGACAAGGACGTATCCTCGACTGGTATCAATGTATATGACTATGAATTCAGATACATACAATAACTACTTCCCTCCCGCCGTGGGAAGATGTGGCGCAAGGTCAGAAGGTGGGGATGGTAGTCCAGCACATAAGAGATAGCACACTCTGGATCCACAAAAAAATGCCTGACCAGCCTTGTTGGCATTCTCTGGTAGGGGCACCTCAGGCGATTGCTCATAAACCAGCACCTGCTCAAAGAGAAAAGGCAAGGCCTGGGAAGGTGAACATCCTAGGACTACCCAGAACAAATTCTTTGTTCGACAGAGCAGAGCCAGAAGATGCCGCAACGGCCCAACCTCTGTCTGACTAATCGTCTAGGATGTATCCTCAACTGGTATCAGTTTATTCAATCAAAGAATTCATAGACACATATAGACGAACTGTTTGTCTGACAGCTAATTTATAAGAAAGACCCAACCATTCTTTTATGGTCCGTAGGGGAGGTAGGTAATCCTATACAACACGTTTTTAACCCTGTTTCATACAACTGTGAATCAGAGCGCTCTTTCCGTGGTGGAATGTTGACTACTATACAGGGTCCACCATAAGTAACTATATATTTTCTTATATTTATAACTTTGTTGATACTTAAGCATTACTTCGATTTCATGTGTCATTCGAAAGTGGAAATCATATATGTTTATAGCGTCGTTGAACCTAAGGAACAAATCCGAACAGCCATTGCTCAAGTGTCGTTGGAGCTGTGCACCAAAGTATATAAAGAAGGGGAACGTTGTCCCTCTCTTAGGTTTCAGACACGGAATGAATTAACAGAACCTCTTTATAACAACAACGAAAAGGGTTTATTTGCAAAGGTTACCTATACCGTTTGGTATAGGTAGAAAGAAACTTGGACAGTGTCCGAGAGAGGAAAAGGAAATTAAGAGTCCTTAGAGCTGCCTGAAGTCTGTCAGCAACTATGTTCAGGCGAAGATAGCATTTGCTGTGAGCGTCCAGTGGACAGGGGCAGGAGAGAGAGTGAAAGAAGTGTTTCCTCGTTGCTTGCAGGGTACTCTCTGGGGACCGTCTGTGATTCCCAAAGGGGATGAAGTAGTTCTTCAGCCGACAGAAGGAATCAATGTGCCCTGCAGGCTGATTGATCAGTGTGTGACCCGCTAACTCAATGGGGACATTTTTTCGGAGGGAGAAAATAGGTCTATGTTTATGATCGCTACATCACCCCCTGCTTAGGCAGAAAGCCGATAGAGAAAAAGGTAGTCATTTGCTAAAAGTAGCAGTTATAAAGAATTTAAAAAAAATTGTCAATTCAGTTTACAGAATTAAAAAAAAAAAATACCAACAACAAAAAAGTAAACGCATCTCTGCGTAAGCAAATACTTTTATTGAAAACGGTTATTTTTCTGCTACACTACCTGCGTTAGCACATGGAGAATATTTAAAAAATGGGTCCACCGACACCATTAGAATGCACATGCGTAAATATTCTCAGCGACTTGAAACCTTTCCCTTGCCTCGGCAACTAGCTGACACACATAAAAAGAAAATTAAATTTCTTTTAACGCAAAGCAACACCGTCGACTGGACAACTGACGCCCAAAACGAATCGCATAAATTTAATGCCCTCCATTCAACAGGAACACTTCAAATTTTAAAGAATAGTTTACAACTATTCTACGGATAATAAATTTGAAAACGGTCAGAACACTATACCTCGTTATTCACTCTTAATTCACAGAACCACCGTTACCAACGGATATAACTAAGACAAACTCGTCACAGACGAATGGCGACCTGCCAATAAAAATAGAACCTTCACTGAAGGTGACTCAAAACAATATTTATTTTTTCACGTAAAAATAAGAACCTCTTCACTGAAGAGTATATGAAGGAACATTGTCAACAAATCGATTCGTCGTCGACGAATAGCTACGAGAATCAACCTAACAACCGCAAATTTTAAGAAATTGTGTACAGCAATTTCACGCAAACAAATTTGAATTCGGTCACTCAACTCACCTCACCTCGTGTTACAATGAACATTTTACCAGATAACCGCCACTAGCAGATAAAAAAAATCATTACCACTTCACATTTCGTCAGCCGACGAAACGCAAATTCGGACTTTCAAAGAAGGAAAGAGAGAGAAGTGTCATCTTGTGCCACAGAAGAAAAAGAGAAAGGGCGGATGGTGCTCAAGTGTTTATATAGTTATGATAGCCATCCGAGATTCGCTTAAGAGAAGGCCACTGATTGGTCAAGTCAAAGAGGAAATAGATTGCTTGAACCAATCAGCAGGCAGCTAAGAAGTCATTGATATTTAAACAATATGGCGGCTTGTAGGAAACTGCTACAAGTATACCGCTCAGTTTTTGAAAGATTAGTAAAGTGAATTTAGCTCCATGGAGAGCACACGGAGCTTTAATAAATGTTTTAATAAACATCATGTTTTATGTTGCAAAAAACATCATGTTTTATGTTGCAAAAAACATCATGTTTTATGTTGCAAAAAACTTAAGTTTGCTAGTTTCTATATTGCAGCTGCATATTTCTTCGATGTTACATTTATTATGTTGAAATAAAATTATTACTTATTTTATCTACCTCTCCAGGTGGTTAGACACAAGGTCAGGTGTTAAGTTGAAAAGCCAGGGCGCTCTGGACTCCAAAAAATG
>OY744542.1:28036356-28368856 GCA_963556195.1 Sepiola atlantica
TACCGGGAGCACAAGTGGCACTTTGACAGAACATGGGATTTTCATCTTGATTCTCCCCGCAGTCATCTTCTCCGTCGCAGAGAAAACGGGAATTTAGGCAAATATTGTTATTTGGACATTTTACTTTTCCAGGCATACAGATAGTATTATTGGCTGTAGGAAGAGAAAGAAGATATAGATAATTGCAAAAATATGCGGATATTTCTGCATCAACAGCAAGACAGTTTCTATCATTTTGTTGGCAATTATATAGTCATTATATACAGAATGATCCCCTCTCCCAAATGCCACCCATGGAATTGGTAATAAAATTCACAATAATAATAATAATTAGTTTAAAAAGAAAACAAACAAAAACAAATTACAAGTAAATACAATACTGGGCAACACTGGGTAGGGACAGCTAGTCGTTAAAAAAATTCACGATCCTTTTTGCAATCCAACCACATTTGGTACAAATACTCTATTCTATGTCTAACTTGTTCACCAAGTTTCAGTCATGAATGTTCAACAGTCTGTTTTATCACTGTTCAATGATATGCCCTAAATGCTCAATATCGGGTCTGGTATACCGGAAATGGCACCTGAATAAATAAAACCTACTTGATACAGACACGCACTTGGTTGGAAGAAACAAAACATGGTTGATTGACACGAATACACAACTCTCCAGAAAATAAAATATCTAGTGATCTGATGTAGAAACACCTGCGAAGGTCATCTACAGATGGGAATACACCTGTCGCTAAATAAACTTTTATAATTTGTTTTTTGACAAGAAATTTTTGAACCAGACAAAAACTGAACCGTTTTTTAACCCTAACCTACCCCTAAACTAACTTTAAACTAACCCTAACCTAACCTAACCCTGACTTTTATTGCCTTTGGTAATAGTTATTTGTTGACTATTTGTTTTGTTTTCACCCCTTTTTTCCCTGTTAGACATTGTTGACAATCGCCAATTTACAATATAATCAATTTACAAGTCAACTTGTCTACTTTTCTTGCTTTCTGATTGGATAAGCGCTTCGGCATCTTCCAGCTGTTTACATAAACAGGCAGAAAAAGCCGAACGAAAAGTCGGTTTTGTCTAGTTCAAAAGCTGTACCAGTTCCCAATTTTTATTTAGATTGTAAAAACTTTTTGGGCTAATAACAATTAATACACTACACACAAATTTAGTTTACCACACTAATATAGAATACTATGGTTTCAGTTCAATTTGTTGTACATTACTGTTGTGCTTAAAAAATGATGATAAACACTGATATATAAAATTATAATGATATATCGTCTATTGTCGGTGGCGGTGAACGAGTGGAGTGAGAGAGAGAGAGGGAAGGAGGAAGTACGAGAATTGACAGAGGTTGATTCCTCAAACTCGATCACCAGTTGAATCTTGATCTTAATTTGGGCTAGTTTATATAATGATTTGGGACGCTCACGTATCCAACTGTAAACGCCTATACTGGGATTTTGTCTTTGCTGTCAATGGAGCCAGGCCTCTAGGACGTTATTTAGTGAAAGTTGTATTCGAATCTGCAGATGATCTTTGCAGGTGTTTCTTGCATCAAATCCTTGGATATTTTAATTTCTGAAGAGTTTTTTCCGTGTCAATCAATCGTGTTGATCAACTGCATTTTTGTTTCTTTTGACCATGTGAGTGTCTGCATTTATTCCTGCCAGGGGCCATATCCGATACACCGGATACAATATTCAACAAATTGAACAGTTGACAGAAAGTACTTTCTCATTGTGCTTTAATTATCAGACTATTAGTGATACAATCTAAACAATTCATAAGGTGGCGCCCTCTATCATAATTGATGAAATTGCATAAAATCACTTACGGCAGTTATGTTCGTCAGTGTGGAATCCATCATGACAATTGTCGTAGCTATCACAAACCTGATTCTGATTAATACATCGGAAATTCTTACATTCAAATTCATTTGGACCACATGTCGGATGACCTAAAAATACAAGTTTAATAAACATATATACTAGGGAAAGGAAAAAAATTACAATATTTTTATAACAGAGGGAAATGAGAGCGATTCTAATTTGTCTTCTTTATTTATTTTTTAAATGCGCCTGTGTTCACTTGACCTTTAAATCAGTTCGTTATTTTTTCATGTACTCCACAGGTTTATGAAGATGATGAATGACATTGGATTGTAAGATGCCAAGCTCACCCAATACTCTGAGAGTGCTACTCACCAGATATCTGTAGATATGACTCTATGTCTTAGACTATGATTTCGAAATCCATGGGATTTTGGTCTACCTAAACTTGTCTTATGTTCGAAGTTCTTACAAAACGAGAGAGATTTTTTAAGCATCTGGTTATTAAAACATCTGGTGACTGTACCATAATTTCTTGAACCATTTAGTTACTGTATAATAATTTCTTGAAGCACAGATGACTGTATGGTGAATGTACTGAATTTCTTTGAACCATCTAGTGATTGTATTGCAACTTCTTGACCCATCTTGTTACTGTACAATTATTTCTTGAAGCATCAGATAACTGTACTATAATTTCAAGACCAATCTGGTGAATATACCGTGAGCCATAAGATTACTGTACTGTAATTCTTTGAACCATCTGGTTATTGTACTCTAATTTCTTGAACTCTCTGGTGACTGTACTGTAATTTAATAAAATATCTAGGATACCGTATTGTAATGTATTGAACCATCTGGTGACTGTACTAAAATTTCTGCAATCATCTGGTGATTGCACTGAAATTTCTTGAACCATCTAATAACTGTACTCTAATTCCTAGACTCATCTGGTAACTCTACTATAATTTCTTGAACAATCTGGTGAGTGTACTGACATTTCTTGAACAATCTAGTTATTGTAATGTAATTTCTAGACTCATCTGGTGACTCTTCTATAATTTCTTGAACCATCTACTAACTGTACTCAAATTTCTTGAACTATCTGGTTACTCTTCTATAATTTCTTGAACCATCTACTAACTGTACTCAAATTTCTTGAACTATCTGATGACTATGCCATCACTGTTTCCAGAACAAATGTTTTTGATTGCTTCCGCAGCATTATGATCAAATTCAAACCCGTAAATCACAAGTTACCGAATTAGATTACGTCGACCGTTCAGCTTGCGAATCACACACTGAGTGCAGCAATACACATGGCAACAAACGAACTAATCCTAACCAACAACCATATAATACTACCAACCGAAGTGCGCACATTCCACGGCACAAACATGTATGGTATACACACCAAAAACATGCACATATGCAAATTTTGCAAAAATTTAATTCATTCTTGTAACCTTCTGTATGTATAAATTCTAGCAACTATTCTTCAAAGTATTTTCTCTGCCGTATGATGACCTTGTGCCATGCTTTCAACTAAATAGTAAGAATCAATCGAACTTTGTGTCACAATAAGAAACTGATATATTTTTGTTCTAAGATTCCGAAAAATCATTGCTTATTTGTGAAAATTAAAAAGATTTGCTTTTTTTCTCTAAAAGTTTATTAACAATTTCAGAATTAATTCCCACATTCCGTTTAAAAATGTTCTTAGAATTTGGTCCATTACACTTGTTCAATTTTGTCAGTCTGTAATATTTTAGTTTGAAATAGCATTTTGTCACTTTGTTACATTTTAGTTTGAAATAGCATTTTGTCAATCTGCTATATTTTTGTTTGAAATAGCATTTTTGTCAGTCTGTTACATTTTAGTTTGAAATAGCATTTTGTCAGTCTGTTACATTTTAGGTTGAAATAGCATTTTGTCAGTCTGTTACATTTTAGTTTGAAATAGCATTTTGTCAGTCTGTTACATTTTAGTTTGAAATAGCATTTTGTCAGTCTGTTACATTTTAGTTTGAAATAGCATTTTGTCAGTCTGTTACATTTTAGTTTGAAATAGAATTTTCGTAAGTTTGTTACATTTTAGTTTGAAATAGCATTTTCGTAAGTCTGTTATATTTTAGTTTGAAATAGCATTTTTGTCAGTCTGTTACATTTTAGTTTGAACTAGCATTTTTGTCAGTCTGTTATATTTTAGTTTGAAATAGCATTTTGTCAGTCTGTTATATTTTTTAGTTTGAAATATCATTTTGTCAGTCTGTTACATTTTAGTTTGAAATAGCATTTTGTCAGTCTGTTATATTTTAGTTTGTAATATCATTTTGTTAGTCTGTTACATTTTAGTTTGAAATAGCATTTTATCAGTCTGTTACATTTTAGTTTGAAATAGCATTTTCGTAAGTCTGTTACATTTTAGTTTGAAATAGCATTTTCGTAAGTCTGTTATATTTTAGTTTGAAATAGCATTTTAGTCAGTCTGTTATATTTTAGTTTGAACTAGCATTTTTGTCAGTCTGTTATATTTTAGTTTGAAATAGCATTTTTGTCAGTCTGTTACATTTTACTTTGAATAGCATTTTGTCAGTCTGTTATATTTTAGTTTGAAATAGCATTTTTGTCAGTCTGTTACATTTTAGTTTGAACTAGCATTTTTGTCAGTCTGTTATATTTTAGTTTGAAATATCATTTTGTTAGTCTGTTACATTTTAGTTTGAAATAGCATTTTGTCAGTCTGTTATATTTTAGTTTGAAATAGCATTTTTGTCAGTCTGTTACATTTTTGTTTGAACTAGCATTTTTGTCAGTCTGTTATATTTTAGTTTGAAATAGCATTTTTGTCAGTCTGTTACATTTTAGTTGGAACTAGCATTTTTGTCAGTCTGTTATATTTTAGTTTGAACTAGCATTTTTGTCAGTCTGTTATATTTTAGTTTGAAATAGCATTTTGTCTGTCTGTTACCCTTTAGTTTTAAATAGCATTTTCGTCGATTTGTCGCATTTTAGCCGGAAATAACATTTTCTATTGCCAAATGCATTTCACTTTGTAGATACGTCCATGCATATCTTTAATGGGTTCTGTCTGTCTGCCTCACATCTTATGTATATCAATTTCTTGTTATTTTATTTAATGTTTTTAAAGGCTAACCCAGAAATTGTAAAAATAGCAACTCATACCGCAATCTCTTTCGTCCGAGTTATCATGACAATCGTTGTCAAAATCACAGCGAAACTGAGGTCGTATACAGTGGCCATTGTCACAGCGAAACATGGATGGGTCACACATGTGCAGAGCTGGAAAAAAAAGCAAAATGTGTTGGGAGGGTTTAAAAATGTAACGATGTACATAAAACACCTTCGTACTTACACAAAAACGTAATTTAAAAAAAACAAAAACTTAAGATCGAAGTAAAAAAAGGTAAAGTGGTCGACCATAGTGACCCGAAGGCTCCACTTTCCCTTTATCCTCACTTTATAATGCTGAGTATTTAGCAAGGAGGCATCACGTACAATTTTTGAGTCTTTTGTATGACCTGAGCAAGGATTGAACCCCAGTCTCCTAGCCTATTAGCTAACATTTTAACCATTATGCCAAATGGGCCAATCAATAGTAGCATTAGTAGTTTGACCGTAATCTAGGGCAACTTTTATCATTGGCTACTACACCGAAATGTAGGGGAGGGCGCCACTTCTTCCGATGGATTGCTCAACTTACGCTTGATCCTCACCTTATAATGCTGAGTGTTTAGCAAGGTGGCATCACGTACCATTTTTTAAGTCTTTGGAATAACTCGACCAAAGATCGAACCCAATTAGTAAGCACTCTTACCATTCTGCTAAATGGGTCGGTTAAAGATCGACTAAGCTTTAATAAATCTTGAATAATTTGGAAGCATATAAGCACTTGAAAAATAAGAATAGTTGATATTCTATTTTGACCCCCATGCATGGAGTATTGTTGTCACATCTGGGCTGGTGCACCAACCACTAGTCTCTCCCTCTTGGACAGGATCCAAAAAGAGTCTCTAATCTAATAGGTCACTCACTGTCTACAAAGCTCCAGCCCCTATCCCATCGTTCCTGTGCTTGTTTTACGAATACTTCAATGGAATGTGCTCTGATAAACTTGCTGATCATGTGCCCCCTCAACGTAAATACACCCAACAAACACAACAATCAGCAAAATCCCACCCCTTCACTGTAGAGATCTCCAGATGCTGGAAAGCTTTCTACTCTGATAGCTTCTTTCCTCGAACTGATAGCCTTTGGAATTCCCTCCCTGCTCCATGTTTCCCTAACCGTACCACATTCAGAAATTCAAATGTAATATGAACAAAAAATCTTGCTGCACAACTCCCCACTTTGGATGCCCTTATGCATAAGCCCCTCTAAATCACAGTAACCCCTTACGTCTCAATGGCAAAAGGCCTTGCTTGGGGTGAATAAATGTAAAAAAAGAATTAAAAATTAAAAAAAATATATTTCCAGGTAGAAAAATGCAATTATTCGTTAGCTAGTATAGTTCAGGGGAAATAGCTTAATATGGTTCAAGGGAGATCACTCTGATAATATTGAGCCAGCACCATTAATAACGAAGATGAAAAAAAGAAGAAATGTGTATATTTTTACTTACATGAGTTCAAACTCGATCATAATGTGTCCCAAACAGCCGCTAATATCAGCAGAACACGGTGGGGGGAGGGAAATTGTACAGTACAAACGAGGTTACAAAAATTATGTAGTGTTAATGAGAGCCTTGAAAAGAAGGATGACTATATACTCTAGACCAGGGGCGGGCAATCTCCGGCCCGCGAAGGCTTAGCGTCCGGCCCGCCACCCTGCTATGCTTTATTATTGCAATCCGGCCCGTGGACCTCCCAGTAAAACTCATATCATTTTGTGACATAGACGTAAAAGTAGGCTTCGATTAAGATTTACAGTGGGATAAAAATGTATAAATATCAGCGAGCGATGATGCATGTATATTTCATTTTTCTTTAACTATTAATTTCAAATCCTTGGCCTGAGATAAAAAATAGAAAAAGAGAAAGAGAGAGGCAAAGAGGAAACGAGAGACGAGGAAAGGACATAAAACAGAGAACCTATGTGAGGTGTGTCAAAACGAATACTGGATCAACTTGCTACTTCCCCCGTCATTATTTTTTATGATACCAAAATGGCTCTTCGTCGGCGCCTTTTATAACATCACATACAGAAGTCTCTTGAGAAAAAATATCAGATTTGTAGAGTGTTAAATGCAATTTTTCTACAATTTATTGATGTAAACAAAATATAGTAATTCTGAGATTTCGTTTTTCACTCCGGCCCGCGATCTCCTTCCAAAAGTCTCATCTGGCCCTTACTCTGAAAAGGTTGCCCGCTCCTGTTCTAGACAATGAATGTTTTAAAGCAATTGTTGAACAAACCCCACGTTAAAGTATCAAAAAACTGTCTAAAGCACTTGATCTCAGTATTTCAATGGTGTCTAACCATCGGAAGAAAATTTGGTCAGGTGAAAAATTTCGAAATATTATCAGAGTGATCTCCCTTGAGTTATTTCCCCATAACTATAATTATATTATTTTCCGTCATTTTTGACGAGGGGTTTACACTTGTTAATTGAATTATTAATGTGAGAAGACTGTCAGATGGCTCTCTGTTACAGTAACCATGGACGGCGGCACTTTTTGACTTGCCCCTCCCACTTTACGGTCACCAATAATGAAGTTATATATGCATGTGTTTAACCGGGCCCCCCACTTTTTAGGAGAGCCCCCCCCCCCCCACACTTTTATAACTGTGTCGCCGGTCCTGACAGTAACGAAATTTTCCCCAGTCCGGCAGGATCACTAAATCACATGCACGCAGGGTAACGTTCAAGAAGAGAAGGTAGATTTTGAATTGATTGAAGTATGATTAATTGTACATTTAAAAACAAAAGATTATGGAAATTGCTCCAGGCAAGGCATGAAGCCACTTGATGTAAGGAGCTAACAAGAATGAAAGATGATTATTACAAAGACAGGAGATGCCTATTGACCTTAGTCTTGAAAAGACTAACGCTAAAGATAGGAGGAAAACATTCAGCAGGAAGAGAGTTCCACAAACCTGCAGTTCTTGGAAAGAAGCTACTGGAATAGGAAGCTGTATTACAATGAGGTATCAAAACAGCGAATCAATGGAGACCACTAGTCTAGCGAGTCAAACGAGCTGAAACAAAGGAAGCAGGGATGTGACAATGATAGTGACCCTTTTGTGGGAGCTAGGGTTCACCACAGTTTAAAGCCTTGTACCAGACTTCTATTGCCTTCTAAATTAAACACGCAGAGCCGACATTGCTGCACTTCAAAATGTCAGCTGCATCAAATAACCCATTGTTTAAGAAAATCAAAGGTCGATGTTGAAGTAATACAGTGACAGATGCATTGGAGGGTTTCGGGTAGTCAAATCAAGTGTCGCACGGGCTTCTGAACTGAAAAACACTGGTGACTGTATTTTCTGTCTCTTTCTCTTTCTCTCTCTCTATCGATTTATTGCAGTGAGATATTTCCAATTTAATTTTTGAATCTGCACGCGACAGACGTTTCGCACGCCAAGCTCAGCTGACTTTGAGTTTTAAAAATATTCTCCGGTAAAAATAAGTAATTATATTTTCATATATAAAAATATGTTGTTCACTCCCTTCTATTATACAGCGTTCAATTGCAGTACAGCGGTCCCTCAGCCAGCCAGATGATTAGTTCTCAGGAGAGAATTCATGACGCTAATGACGCTGCCGTGTATCCAGACTAAATATTCTACAAAGGGATGTGCCTATTGTTTGTCACTTTGGGATCTGGGTACCGTGCTAGGACGTTAACAGCCCTTCCAAAAACGTCCCCACGGTGCAGATCACCAAGTTCACACTCCCCCAGCAAGAGATAGCACCACCGGAAATAGACAATTCTGAAGAACACAAATACTTCAATGGACTATGCTCCGATGAATTGGCTACTCTGGTGCCCCCTCGACGTAAATTCACTAGACTAACTCGACAATCAACTAAATCTCATTCATTCACTGTGGAGGTACCCAGATGCCGGAGAGCCTTCTACTCAAATAGCTTCTTTCCTCGTGTTGCTGGCCTCTGGAACTCCCTTCCTGCCCCCTGTTTCCCCGACAGTACTGACATGCAGAAATTTAAAACTAATGTAAACAGACATCTCGCTGCGCAGATCCCAATTTAGGCTGACACCCCTCTCCAAACCTTCTCCCCTTTTCTTTTTTCTCAGTAGCCCCTTACGTCTACAGTAGCGGCCTGCCTTGTTTGAAGTGAACCATGTTAAAAAAACCAAAAAAAAAACCTGCCATAATAGTATTTATAGAAAAGACTGAGACTAGCAACATCACGTCTGTAAGAGAGAGGGTGCAGAGAAGAAGAAAGGGTTGGGATAATTAAATTACAGATACGTTTTCAACCTTATCAAGTTGGACAGAGATTCGCCAGCCCAAATATGACAACAGTACTGGGAAATTGGGAAACAGTAAATGACCTTTTTTAAGTAAATAATTACATAGAGGTCAACTCGGTGCAATAGTGTTAATGGTTAATAGAAGCGTTGAAAGAAAGTAGAGGACGGCCATGCGCTGTTGACAATGAACGCTTGAAAGCAATTAGTGAATGAAAACAATGTTAAAGTGTCAGAGAAATATCTAAGGCACTTGATATCAGTATTGTAATGATGTCTGGCTATCTGAAACAAATTGGTCATGTTAAAATTATAAATGTGTCTTGAATGAGCGCAATGAAAATCAAAGAGTTCTACACTGCAACATGTTGCCAGGATGGCGTCACAGAATATCACTGATTAGGTATAGGAGACTTTACCACATTCTCCATATTATCCCCATCTTTCATCCACTGTCTACCAATTATCCGAGCATCGGTACTGGTACAGCTTTTGAACCAGGCAAAATCGACTTTTCGTTCAGCCTTTTTCGATTTTTTATGTGAATACCCGGAAGATGTCGAAGCGTTTATCCAATCAGAAGGCAAGAAAAGTAGATGACAAGTTAACTTGTAAATTGATTAAATCTTAAATTGGCGCTTGTTAAGAATTTCCAACAGAGAAAAAAAGAGTAAAAAACAAAAAACAAATAGCTAACAAATAACTGTTACCAAAGGCAATAAAAGTAGGTTAGGTTAGGATCAGGTTGGGATTAGGTTGGGGTTAGTTTAGGGTTAGTTTAGGGTTAAGGTAAAAAACACAGTTCGGCTTTTGTCTGGTTAAAAAGCTGGACCGGTATTGAAAAAAAAATTCTAAATTTAACTTTCTTGTGGAAAAAAAAATTATAAAAGTCTTTTTGTCAAACAATATATAATTTTTTATAAAACATACGGTGAGTGTTTTTCTTGCTTTAAATGTTGATTCATTATTTTTTTTTCTGTTTAAACGCTGCCGTATTTTGATTTGAGAGAAACTTGGTTTTAGAGGTGTTAAAAGTAACAAGTATCTTTTTTTTTCAAGGGTGAGAGAGAGCGAGAGGGAGAAAGAGAGAGAGAGAGAAAGAGAGAGAGAGAGAGAGAGATGGAGAAAGAAGCAAAAAACGAGGGTGAAAGAGAGAGAGAGAGAGAGTGTGTGTGTGAGAGAGAGAGAGAGAGAGAGAGATGGAGAAAGAAGCAAAAAACGAGGGTGAAATAGAGGGAGAGTGAGAGAGAGGGAGGAGAAAAAAAGAGTACCAGGAAGAGAAAATAAGAGAAAGATTAAAAGAAAGAAAGAGATAATAAAGAAGAAGAAAGGGGGTGAAAGGTGCTGTATGTTGGAGGACGGCAAAATCTCCTTGCCTTTAGCAAGCACTTCAGTATAACCTGCTAATCTACACATGTGTTCACACAACGGAACAACCATCACCGAGCGGAAGTTCTGTTCTCAATCATGTGGCGAAGTGTTTTTCTTTTGTTTTTATTTTCCAAATCATTTTGTTCGCTTTGTATTTGTATTCCTTTCGTTTTGATATTTTTACAAGCCTGCGGCACTACCAGCCATTGTATCACAGAAGAAAGAGTCTTCAATCTAGTAGGTCCCGCACAGTTAACCAAGCTCCAACCCGTATCCAATCGCTGCAATGTTGCATCCCTTTTCTTATTTTACAAGCACTTTAATTGAATGTGCTCTGACGAATTCGTGGCACATGTGCCTCCTCGACGTAAATACCCTCAACTTCAACTAACCCGGCAAGGAGCAAAATCCCCCCCCCCCTTCGCTGTAGAGGTACCCAGATACCGGAAAGCTTTCTAAATACTATAATAGTATAATAGTAGCCCCTTACGCTGAAGAGTCAATGTGCTTTGTTTGGGGGTAAAAGAAAAAAAGAAAGAATCAATACTAACCGCAAATATTTAGTTGCTCGTCCGATTTGTCTCCGCAATCGTCGTGGATGTCACACATCCATCTTTTCAAGATGCATTTACCATTAGCGCAGATGAAGTGCATACTAGTGCAATTGTTATCTTTTGGAACGCACATCTTCTGATCATTAGCAAGTACTAAGCCGCTGTTATCATCACACGAACATTCGGCCTTGCCATCAGGGGCAGGGTGACAGCCATGGGTGCATCCCCCATTAAAGACCTGGCATGGGTCGCTACTACCTACAAAAGATTTTCAAAAATTCAAATTGGTTTAATATTTTTAGAAAATGTTTTTATGTTGGTTAAAATAAAACATTTAAGTAAGCAAGAGAAAAATGTGATTTTATTTACAAAAAATATATATGTAAATTTTATATATATATATATATATATATATATATATATATATATTAAGGTACACAATAAGTCATGAAAATGAAATGCCGTGGTAGACAAAATGTTTGAAAAAAGAGAAAAACGGAAAATAGGTTAGAATGCAGGAGAAAAACAAAAACAAGAGATTTGACCGGTTTCTTTGGAAAAAGTGAAGATTTGGAAACAATTTTATTTTGAAGGCACACACATGGGAGAAAGAAAAGATGATCCGATTGGACCATATGAGAAGACTGACGGAACAAGAACAATCTACCCTCGTGGATTAAATAAAGGGTTCAGTTCAAAATTCTGTATAGGTTCCCGAGTTCGACATAAAGATTCTAAAGTTCGAAAAGATGCACATGAAACGTTGTGAAAATAACAATCAAGATGAGAATAGTAATCCGACTAATCCAAATAATACACATGTACATTGAAGTTTAATAAATAGGGTCCTCCAGGAAAAACCCAGTAATAAGTCCTCACCCCTCGATGTAAAAGAAATACGGTAGAAATTTAAATAAGGACACTTTTCTGTATTACACCGTCTGTCCACTCACTTCATATTAATCACTACACCTATCAGCAATTAAGCAGCTAATAAAAAAGCCTTCCCAAAGTTACCTTTTCTTGTTACAAATAACACACAAACATCCACAATCTTCTTTCCCATGACGTTCTTAAAATATACATAACAAAGCGTCTCTTACAATTCTTTGTTTTAAACTCATACTTAATAAACATAGGATACTATTTTTCACTTTTGATTTAGAAGCAGAACATTTAGATTTAGGTCAACACACAAATCTCCACCACAACATAAACCAAGTAACGAGAGGAGATGAATAGACATGGTAACAGAATGGAGAAAAAGCCCATACAATCAAGCAGATATTGATCCATGACATCATTGAAGCAAACGAATGGTCCTCAAAGTGGATTTACCGTTTGGAGTTTATTGTTAAATCAACTTAAAATACAGAGGAGAGAGGTCACAGAAAGTTTGTTGCTGGAAGCATGGAACAACATTCTGCTTGAAGTCATCCAAAGGGAAACCGGAAGTTGGCTAGACTGTCTATAGCAAGATCGACTGTGGGTGTGTAAAATAGTGTTAGAAACGGTATTTTTCACATAAGGTTAGAGTAAGCAGAAAAGAGGGAAAATTCCATTAGAAGTTAAAAATTAAAGCTAGTACTATGTGTTCATATCCTTACACATGATGGACAGGAAGTGACGCGTAGCGAGCGATGAAGAGAGAAAAGTTTTTGTCTTTGAGCTAATTGGATTCGGACACCTCTTTCGTTTTTTTTTAATGCAGGGACTATTTTGGACATGCAGGTGATCTGTTCATGAAAATTATCTTGAGGGATTTCTTACCATGTTTCTAATGTTTGTTGCCAATAAAAACATTGTGTTAATACATTCATCTTAGTTACTTACTCTCTCATGCAAATACTAAGTAGCATATTTTTCACGAAATTTCACAAATATTATTCTTTGTACTAGCTATAAAGCGGTAGGAGTTAGGTAAAGATGGAAATTGACATACCCAGGTACTGTATCAAAAGCCGCTTAAGGGGCGGGTATAAACTAGTTGAAAAAAAAAAAACTTACACTTCTGCAGCTTTTCGGAATAAACTTTAATTTCCATTGGTTTTGATCGGAGATGACTGACGAACTCCTTTTGGTCATCTCCAGTGTGTTTCTCAGCTCGATAGATGGAATCTAGAGAGACAGAGAGAAAAAGATGGGGAGACGTGTAATCAAAGGAGGGACTCGCCCCCCCCCCCCACACCATTCAAACAATGAAAATTCGGAACACCAGAACGCAGGGGAAAAATTATTGTACAACACTTTATAATTGAAACACTAGTCCACAGGGGATAAATTCTCGTACAACACTGAAAATCACTTTTAAACTACAGGGTTATTTTGATTTGTTTTGTTTTTTCCCCAACTTTTCTTTTGAAAACACCCTTTTCCCTTTTCCAAATAGGTGACAGTTCTCACGATTTGCCAGAGATGCAGGTATTCTTTTGTGACAGTTCTCATGATTTGCCAGAGATGCAGGTATTCTTTTGTGACAGTTCTCACGATTTGCCAGAGATGCGGGTATTCTTTTGTGACAGTTCTCATGATTTGCCAGAGATGCAGGTATTCTTTTGTGACAGTTCTCATGATTTGCCAGAGATGCGGGTATTCTTTTGTGACAGTTCTCACGATTTGCCAGAGATGCAGGTATTCTTTTGTACACCCTCTCCATTAACACCCCCTCCACATAGCTAATAAACTAGAATTATAACAATAGTTTTACACTCAAATATAAACACTATCCCCAAATTATAAAAAGTAATATAAATATAACACTTAGACCCTTTGATAACGGGAATCCACCCCCATCCAAAATCTAACCCACTCACCGACAAATAAAATACACTACACACCATCACTCCTAAATATGAATGCATCATTGAAGACGAGAAACATAAAGTATCCATTATCAACAATTAATTTATTCTAAATTATACTTAGTTACAATTAAGACTCATATATACATACAGTTCGCCCCTATTGACTCGGTATTTTCTCCAAAAGGGATGCTTGAGTGAATTCACCGCAAGACTTTATGGTGATCTTTGAACTCCGTTATTCGATTTGTTTTCATTTAGTGAGTCGATGATGATTTGAATGGGCTCTAACGACCTTTTTAACAACAATAAAAGATCAGTCTATTTCAATGAAACTATGGTACGTCTCTGAAGTATGTAATGTATAGTTTTTAAATAAATAATTTCTATATTAGCTCTCATATTTTTGCGATCGAGCACTTTATTGATTTCTTTTCAACATACACCAAAGCACTATATATATAAACTTCTGTAAGTTAATAGCATTAGTCTAAAATATTTGAATATAAGTATATGTATAAATTTAATTAAGATTAAGAACATAAAAGCAATAACAAATAAAAATAAAAATTTAAAAGAGACATTGAGAATACCTAAACTTAAATTAGAAAATCAACATAAAGTTAAAAATTTAAAGTCATGAAAATTTATTTTATTCAGAAAAATGTTTCTTACAAAAGTTCAGAAATTTTAGATCATAATTAAATATTTTTTACACTAATACTATTAGTTTACAAGAGTTTATTAATACTTTTAGGATATTCTTGATTCTTTAAATATATATATAGTTATCCACATACAGACGTTTTCGCTGTATCACAGCTCTTCAGTGCGGCTAGACCAGCCAGTGCATCAAGCCGGGATTGAAACTCAACCGTCGAGCTGACGGTCGGCGCCTCTACCCCTGCGTTATCATACTACACTGGCTAAATGTAAGTGATATCTACAATGTAAACATTGTCAAGTGCCGGGAGCTCAGATAAGTTTTACCTAATGAGCTATGCCTTAAAGCTAGTGGTATATATATATATATATATATATATATATATATATATAAGTTAACCATGCTGATGATGCCTCATAGCCAGAAACGCGTGTCCATGGATTACTTTTATGTACGTATAAAATTTATAAAAATATATATATCAACGAAAAATACGTCCAATAAAGTTAACTTAGGAAGTGAAAAACAAATATGACAAAGTTGAATGCTACTATATATATATATATATATATATATATATATATATATATATATATATATATATATATATATATATATACTAATGATAATAGAATTAACGATAAGTGAAATATCGTGGAGTGATCTATCTCGATAAAATAAAGCTCAATACGTTGAGTAGAGCAATCAATTTTAAAGAAAGAAAGATGAAGATAAAAAATTGTACAAAATTACATAGAGTTACATAAATTAATACAAATTTTATTACATCGAAAGTTCAGATGCAAGGAGTTACATTAATCATTAAACCATGGTTTTTTCAAAGATAACACTCTTCTCGTCAGAGGACAAAATCTGTTAATATGATATTTATAACAATTAAATATTACCTAGTTCCATTTCACTTTGAAAAATTGAAGAATAAAAAACAAAAAAGGTTGGGATAAAGAAATAAATGGCCGGAAAGTAAAAAATTAGCAGTATTGCATAGTCATTTTCGAAGACGAAAGGGACGTTATGGTGTAGATAGTTAATAGTGATAGAAAAAGTAACAGTTTGTAGAATTGAAGAAAGTTTTTTAACAATTTACAAGTAAAAGGTGGATGGTTCAAAATATCTCACTTGGTCCGTATGGATTCGTACTCCGTTATATGTATATTTCCGTAACTCCTTGCATCTGAACTTTCGATGTAATAAAATTTGTATTAATTTATGTAACTTTATGTAATTTTGTACAATTGTTTATCTTCATCTTTCTTTCTTTAAAATTATATATATATATATATATATATATATATATATATATATATATATATATATTGAAATATTTGAATTTTCAAATAGGAGGTTATGCCAATATTATGCCTCCTAAAAACCCCTTAACAATAATAAAAAGAAACAGAAATTTGGGGAATATTTATTAATTGATGTCTAATACCTATTGTAAAATTTAAAAGAAAATTAGAGGTATCTGAATTTTCACAAAGGGCTTCCACCCGCTCTTTGTCCCTTTGCATAAAATGAAATTAAACTAAATATAGGCCAACTGTTTCTTAATTATTTACCATCCTTTTATCTTTCTTCTGACCACCACGTGTTATCCACAATAACACAGCATACAAAATGACGACCGCCTGTTTGGAAAGAAACTCAAACACGTGGTCGCTGCACAAACGTTGAGACAAAATATCAAATATTATAATTCTTTAGTGGCTTATACATATTATGTAAATGAATGATTGTTAAGAAACACTGAATTTTAAGATTGGGGTACCGTCAAACTATAAGCAGCCAGAAACCATGCCACCATATATAGAAATGGTTAAGAACCTAGCGTCTCAAAGGTGAATGGCCGGATCTAATTATTCTTTTAGTTTGTTTATAGAATAAGAGATTTAGATTCTAATTACTTACTTGAGTTCCATTCGGACCAGTAGATGAAGTTACCAAACACAGTGATGGAGAATGGTTGCAGAGCGATACCGATGATCACTTCCCTGTAATTACCATCTAAATTGCTTCTTTCAATCCGATTCCTGAAAATTGAAATTTTATTCTTTTAGATTGTTGTATTTATTTGATACACTTAAGTACGCTTAACAAGGTCGGAACAAAAATTAATGGAATAATCATAATGGAAGTTGCTATTTGTGTTTGTTGGTTGGTTAGGTGAGTCAGACTTTGACATAGTTATCATGAGGATTGCTTCCCTTGGTATAAAGAGCAAGACAGATTTTTTTGTTATAAAAAGAATGCATTTCTTAGTACGTGTGATGTCACAGTCATAAGTATATTCATCAAGTCTTGCTATCCCTCTGCATTGTTTTTTTTCTAATGAGACACCGTTTATAAGAATAAGGGTTAATGAGTTTGTCAGGTCGACGGTGAGACGAACACCTTGAAGATTAGTGACGATGGTTGAAACTGGACAAAATTTAATTATTTAAGAGGACGGCTCAACAGGAATTTGCTAACATTGGACTTGAAAACGACCATGTTGTAGTCAACTGGAAAGCAGCCTTGTGGTATTGTGTTCCACAAACAAATAGTTCTTGGAAAGAAACATTGCTCATGGAAGTTTAGTCTTAGGTACACAAAGGAAGAAAGGAAAATCATTTACAGTGGTTGTAGCTAGACGAGTTTTTGTTGTAAATGTTTTACAGGGAAAACCATTGATTGGAGCTGAGTCGAACACCTACTATGAAAATAACGATAGAGTAGAGAAAGACTAGCAACATCTCTTCTGTAAGAAAGAGGCTGGAGGGAAGGAAAGCAGACATCTCCTACTAGATTTCAAAATCTCTTACAAGGATTCATTTGATTGCTTAGTCACCATTATTCAAACACTCTGTTGTTGAACCCAGTTACCCCTTTTCTGAGATGGAATAGTTACCATAACCAGATGAACAGGAGTCTTATTATTATTTCTTTATTCACATGGGTTCTAGAACACCAACCTTCCAGGCATGAACAAGAATGATAATGTAATAATGTCAGCTCTGGTTTGCTTTCTTATTTGCGACTAATATCATGTTAACTATTATTATCTGTTTCATGGCCAGGCTATCGGCAAGCAAACTGGCATTCCTACCAGGCAGGGCTTGGTCTGTCCAACAAGGTGGGTATTGTGACAGTGGACACCCAGTAACACTAAAACAAAAATTGTCAACGGGTGGAAGAGCTCCATGGGAGACAATGCCCATTCATACAAATGAGAATCGAAAGTGGACCCTCGCTTTACTTTCAGCAGCTGCGTAACTCTCACTTTCTCTCTACCTTTTCCTTTAGTCCTCACATTCCATGAGCGATGTTTTTGACAAAGGGGGAATAATTGCTGTTTTCTGGGTTGACTGTTGTTTTGAGAAGGAGATATAAAAGGTGTAAGGTGGTACTTAATATGATGCATAAAGGGGTGAAAACCATAGACATAATTAGTAAAAGAAAGAGTACATTAATTTCCTAATGCAACCAATAAAGACATGTGTTGCCGGGGTCAGAGAATAGAAAATTTGTTTGAACAATGGTATAAGCAAGTATGTTGAGATTTTCAATTCTCTCATAGTATTCATCATCATTCAACTGTCAATCCATCCATCTCATTAAGTCTTATCCTCGAGTGTTTTTAGCCTTGATAAATGATAACTCATTAGTGAAAAAACAAAATTGAAATAAAAACAAGAAAAATGAGGATACCAGTTTGAATAAGGCATGCAAATAGTCTCAATACACTTACAGCGAAGTGTCAACCCAAAAAATCTTCTCATCTTCATAGTCAATTGTAAGGCCCGAGGGCATTCCCAAACCACTGCTGATAATCACAGTCCGCCGGTTACCAGCCATAGTTGCTCGTTCAATCTTTGGTTGCTTGCTCAACGTTGTCCAGTACATATATCTGCAAGAGATTCATGAGAAGCAAATATTATTGCTAGAATATACAAGACTTTAATAAGACCTCATCTAATATATGAAGTAAAGCTTGTCGATTTCTGTTCATTGTGCATTATAGTCTAGAGCAGGGGCGGGCAACCTCCGACCCGCGGGCCAGATGTGCCCCACGAAGGCTTAGCGTCCGGCCCGTCACCCTGCTATGATTTATTATTGCAATCCGGCCCGCAGACCTCCCAGTAAAACTCATATCATTTTGTGACATAGACGTAAAAGTATGTTTCAATTAAGATTTACAGTGGATGTGAATGTATAAATATCAGCGAGCGATGATGCATGTATATTTCATTTTTCTTTAACTATTAATTTCAAATCCTTGGCCGGAGATAAAAATAGAAAAAAGAGAAAGAGAGAGGCAAAGAGAAAACGAGAGACGAGGAAAGGGCATGAAACAGAGACCCTATGTGAGGTGTGTCAAAACGAATGCTGGATCAACTTGCTACTTCCCCCGTCATTATTTTTTATGATTCCAAAATGACTCTTCGTCGGCGCCTTTTATAACATTACATACAGAAGTCTCCTGAGAAAAAATATCAGATTTGTAGAGTGTTCAATGCAATTTTTCTACAATTTATTGATGTAAACAAAATATAGTAATTCTGAGATTTCGTTTTTCACTCCGGCCCGCGATCTCCTTCCAAAAGTCTCATCTGGCCCTCACTTTGAAAAGGTTGCCCGCCCCTGGTCTAGAATATACAACCTAAACATTTCATTCTGTGTTGTCATAATCAAATAGGGCAGATTCGACCATGTTGTAAAACAATTGTATTTCGAATCGATCTGAATACATACTTTTTTCTGGTCAATATTTTATCTTTGCTTAGTGATATTCATACGAAGGAGGAGACGTCCCCCCCCCCCCCAAATAAAAGTACTCTTACCATCACTTATTAACAACCAGAAGATATTTAGTAACAGACTATTTTTGGATGCATCGTTATTAATTTATATTTCAATATTGCTTGAAATCTGGGCTCTTTTTTTACTTTAGTTTGCAAAATTGTCATATCAAGGGAGATAACTTGTCTCAACTTGTTAGAATGCCGACCCCATTTCATTCGAAATATACGGGACTAAAATAGGAATAACCAATAATTTTCCCAATTAAAAATTGAAAACAATCAATTTTCATGTAAAAGAACCCAAATCGGAAGAAGAATAGCCATTACAATAAGGTAAATATTGCATGAAAAATATGTATCAATTAATGTTAACCAAAGTCCAAGTGGCAATATCATATAACCATCCATACTTTTTTAGTATGGAAATCGCTCCAGACAAGGCATCAAGCCACTTGATGTAAGGAGCTAAAAAGAATGAAAGATTATTATCGCAAAAAACAGGAGATGCCTATTGACTGTAGACTTGAAAAGACCAACGCTATAGGTAAGAGGAAAAGAGTCAGCAGGAAGAGAGTTCCACAAGCTTGCAGTTATTGGAAGGAGACTAATGGAGGTATCAAAACATAGCGAATTGATGAACACCACTAGACCAACGTGTCAAACGAGCTGGAACAAAAGAAGCGGGGAATAGATCACATAATTTTGAAACACACATGCCATAATAGTATTTATAGAAAAGACTGAGACTAGCAACATCACGTCTGTGAGAGAGAGGGTGCAGAGAAGAAGAAAGATTGAGGCCAACGAAATTACAGATACGTTTCTGCACCTTATCAAGAACCCTCCAATAGGACAGAGATTCACCAGCCCAAATATGACAACAGTATGCCATACAAGGTCTGATAGTAGATTTGTAGTGATAGAGAATAGCTTAAGGCGTGAGAAAGTGTTTCGAGCGATAGAGAGAACTGACTTTACGAGAAGCAGAAAGAGCAATGGAGTAATCGTCTAAAACATCGTATGGTTTTACGACCTTGCTACTCGGACTTAGTGTTAGTAAGTAAAAAAGTTTGTAACCTAGGTAAAAAAATGTAGATAAAATAGAGAAATAGTATCGGAATAGTTAAACAGAGGTGTCAGCAAGATCAAGTCCAAATGAAAGTCAATATCTCTCTCCCAACAAGGAGGGCAAGTCTTCGAAGCTCAGCCAAAAATACATCTACAGTCTCTCCAGGTAGTAGCCGTCGCGTCGTGAAGTCCTCATACGCCACAAATGAATCAGTGGCAAACGCAGTTATCAGCACCTGCTTGACTTGACTTACATCTGCCCTCTGTTCCTTACCTAGCTGTCGATACACAGCAAGAGCGCCCCCTCTTAACTGCAAGGGAATAACTCGCGCTACTTCGTGAAACTCACATAATTTGTGTGACTAC
This sequence comes from Sepiola atlantica, assembly GCA_963556195.1. Lineage (NCBI taxonomy): Eukaryota > Metazoa > Mollusca > Cephalopoda > Sepiida > Sepiolidae > Sepiola > Sepiola atlantica. The sequence continues at coordinate 28,057,288 of OY744542.1, forward strand.
TTCTAGACAGTTAAGTATTGCATCTATATACCGTCTGAATGTTTGTCCAAGGTGACTTTAAATTTGGATATGATAGGAATCATTACAACCTCCTCTGGCATGCTGTTCCAGGGAGCAGAAACATGGACAGAGAATTCTGCCTTTCTTTTCTTGAAACAAAAGCGACTAAGGTTCATCTTCTGCAGGTGACCGCAGAGACTATGACTAGGTGTTGGGGTGAAAAACTCATCTAAAGCTCGATTTACATTCCCGTTGATGATTCTGTATGCCAGAATCAAGTCTTCTCGCATCTTTCACTACTCAAATGAATGCAGATTTAGTTTTTGAAGCCGTTTTTTTGTAGGTAAGCGTGGAGAATCCCGTCACTATCCTGGTCGCCAACTGTTGGGCACACTCCAGGTGTATGGTATCTTTTTGTTTAAATAGCATACCCAAGAATGGGTCGTACATTATAGATTATGGATGGAAAGTGTCGTCTGCTGTTCGGCTTAGAAAGGAGTTGTCTATAACTGTACCAAGGTCATTTGCATTGGCGGCGATGTTGAGTAGTGAAGGTGGAAACCCGATGGTCAGGGGGGCATAATATAGAATGTTGTACTTTTGTCTGAACATCATTAATGGGAACTGAAATTTAATATTAAACTTAGAAGGCGTATAAAGAAAAGTGCCTAGCCTAATAAAATAGGCTGGAATCCTTAAGTTGAACTACTTTACTCAAGGGAATAATGTGTGTTGGGGGATAATTGAGATCTTCAGAATATTTAATACGATTTCTAAATATGAAGCACAAACTATTTTTAAATAACCCTAACCATAACACTGTTTTTTTTTTTTTTAAATATCTCTCCTCGAACATTGGCAAGAATGTCTTCAAAAACTAGATCTACCACATTGTAGTATTTCTATTGTGCATAAAAGAATGACAAAAATATAATGATATATCTTTATTGTTGGTGGTGGCGGTGAAGGAGTGTGGGTTAGTGTGAAGGAAGACGCATGCACAGGAATTCGATGGCTGGTTTTCCTCTAGCCCAAATCACCAACAAACTGACAATATCAACTTCGGGTTGTTATCAAATAACAATTTATGACCCCTTGCAAACGCCCATCGTGGGATTTCATTATCAATGTAGCCATGCCTGCCCCCAGCGACAGGGGTTTTCCTTCTACCACTAACTTTTTGCAGGTGGTTTCGATCAAAAATCATTTTATTTTTGGCAATCCACCATATTTGTTTGTTTTTTTCCGGCCAGGTGCCCGACTTCAACCAACGATAATTTTAATTTTTGACAATCAATCATGTTATGTTGTTTTCTTCCGGCCAAGTGCGTGTCCATGCCAAGTGCACTTACTTGCGTCAAATGAGCAAAATGATTATATTTAGTTTGGAATAGAGTAATATGTCTTTGAAACAAATCAGGTTAAAATAACACTTGTGTAAAGCATTTTAAGAATAAACTCGATGAATCCGTAAAATAATAAATTATTATTTGTTAGGGTCTGTCTGATGGAATATTTAAAAGAATTTGATCTGTACATTTGTTGCATAGCCCCTCTCCTGTGATTCTAACCATGCCGTGGGGGTGGAGAGGGTTGGTCGTGTCGTCCAGTGAGTGGTCGTCTAGTGGATGAATTCTTTCTTCTCTGCCGTCGTCTGTTGTCTGCAATAAAAGCCATGTTCTGCACTCCGAAGACAAACTCTTCTGTTGAATTTAATTCATTTATTCAAGCGTTGTTATTTCATCTGGGGGAAATTCACCACGCCGAGAGAGAAGAAGAGAGCAAATCCTACTTTATCGTAGTTAGTTATTAATGTTTTCTTAACTATTCATAGAGAGGGGGGGGAGATTCTCGCGCTTGTCTTCCTTGAAGGGAAATATTCCGTATCTTTACATTGTGAATCACACGTCATCTCAGTTCGCTTTCCGAAACAGACTGACTAAAAACTCGCCTCTCACGAGAACGAGTGACATCACAGATCCCTTTGTTTCCCACGCAAGGCCCGCAAAGTCACAGAGCCTCTCGCAGGTGTAGACTGACCCTTGATCTGGGGTCTCGTCACACGTAACCATGTCACGTCTGCCAGCTCCGACTGTGAGAACAAGCCCTATTCTGCACTCGACTGCCCCGCGTTAATTCGCGCAAGTCAAACCCGATCTCCAACAGATACGTCCATTCCCATAGGGCCATTATCTAACACATTCACCTTATACATTCTGCGAGATTGTAGTCAATCGATATGTTAATAAAGAATATTCTTTTATTTGTACATGTGTCAGGTTAAAACTGTAATATTTAGAGTCGAATATAAATACATACATTTAAAACAAAATTACTTGAGATTATTGATTGAGGCAAGAGATGTATTTCATTAATAATTCTTTTTTCTCTATAATGGATAAATGGGGATAATGTTTACTGTGTACTTAATGACAATAAAACCCATGAAGACTTTGTTATTTTGTGCTGGCAATTTTTGTTATAACTTTGGCGACCACCATTATTATTAAGAAGAAGACATAAAATAATAATAATCATAAGAGCAAGAGAAGAAGGATTAAAAGAGAAAGAAGAAGAAGAAACAGAAGAAGAAAAAGAAATAGAAGAAAAAAAGAAGAAGAAGAAGAAATAAAATAATAATAATAAGAAGAAGAAATGGAGGAGAAGAAAAAGAAGAGAAGATCATCAACATCAACATCAACAACGTAATGAAATGAATTGAGAAGAAGACGAAGAAGAAAAGGAGAAGAAGAAGAAAAAAAGAAGAAGAGGAGGAGATAATAATAATAATAATAATAATAATAATAATAATAATAATAATAATAAGAAGAAGAAGAAGAAGAAGAAGTAGATGATGATGATGATGATGATGATGATGATGATGATGATGATGATGATGATGATGAGAGAGAGAAGAGGAAACGAATGGCTGCTGTGTGTCATCGAAACAACGACAACTTCTAGCGTAAGAAGCTGCCATCCAGATAATCCTTCGCTGGGAATGAAAAATCGGTCCACTGTAGGGTTACACTATTTTTATGCATATGTTCATGGGGGAGGGGTTTTATAAAAAATAAATGATAGAAATACCCTTTGCATGGATTTAAAGCAATTGCACGTGGATTCATAACATGGGCCAACAGTGTTTTGTAGCTTGTTGCAAAGTTCATGCACATGACCTTGTTTTTCACGGAATCGGTCCAATAGAGTTTCTCGCCAACCCAGTCGACGGCGAGTCCCGAGGCAGTCTGCATCTCGTCTCTGTTACCTTTAATAGAATAGAAAATATCAATTATGAAATATTCAGCAAGGCATAAAAATACGGAGGGTATCATCATGCAAGATGCCATCCTCTACCTGTATAAGAGTCTGATACGTCCTCAGGTGGAGTACCGCTGCCACATCTGGGGAGGTGCCGCTCAGAGGACTCTTTCATCTCTTGACAAAGTACAACATTAACTTTGCAATCTTGTGAGGGATTATCGCTTTTGTTCTCTACAACCCCCTTCTCACAGTAGAGACGTTGCTAGTCTCTCTCTACTCAATCGTTACTTCCATGGATAGTGCTCGACTAAGCTTCATTCTCTGGTTCCTCTTTATAAGACATCCACAGCAAGAACGCGTCTTTCTACCACGACGGCAAAGAACTTTCTTCCCCTGCGTGCCTTACATCAAACGAAATATCCATGAACAGAGTTTCTTTCCCGAAACTTCCCATCTGTGGAACACAATGCCACGGGACTCTACTCTATCGTTATTTTGAAGGAAGGTGCTCGACTGAACTCCAATCTTTGGTTCCTCCTTGAAAGACATTCACACCAAGAACTCATCTTATTAACACAACAATAAAAGTCTTATTTTCTTCCTCCGTGTGCTTAACATCAGATGGAATTTCCATGAACTGAGATTATGTGCAAGGGCTTCCTGTCTATGGAACACATTACCATGGGACTGCTTCTCTGCAGATTAAAACAGAAAGAGATTTCTGTCATACACCGTCACAATAAGTAATCAAACTGTCTATTCCATCAATCATTCTGAATCCTCTCATAATATTCTTCCTCTTTCAAAAAACTGCAGCATCACATGATGTGATTTTTTTCATCCCTATGGATTGTTGGTCATCCTCTCATCAACAGAGACAGCCGTTCGTAGTAGTTGGCTCAATATATAGCGACGTCCTCAATAGTGGTGATGTAACAGTCATGGAGATGTTTTTCCGTTCTTCTTTATTCTCTTGGTGAGTGAAATAATTGAAGTAATTAAAAAGAAAAACAAGTAACTCCATTATTTTCTCTGGGATTTGATTTACTTATTATAGTAATTTGCAGCAAGTACATCAAGAGGAACTGCACCTTCCCCTTCCAAACCCTGTAGTATGTAAGAAAACTCGAAAACACGTCCAATCACTTTGAAACCTAATTTCCCAGAGGAAGGAAATCTCTAGATTTTCTGCCACATACTTCAACCTATGACGTCATATCCTGCCACATAGTCCTTATTCTATAAATGTAAACTTCTACTTACTTAATCTATCTTTATTGAATATACCGTTCTTAACATTATTTATGTTTAATTAACATTCTACTCGATAATTTTCCCTAATTGTTGGTGTAGATACCCACCTTTACCTGATACATAAGTATATCAAAGAGTTTTCCTGTTATTTATTTTAAACTGCCATATTTCACTTGTGTATGTCTACCTACAAGCATCAAAATCTCCTGTGTTTGTCATCTTTCTTTCGCCATTACCATATTTGTCTTGTGTCCAGTGGGATGTAGAGGTCTGACAATGTTCTATTGATGCCTGTGTTCAACTCCTTGATTGTATGTCCCAAAGACTCAAGTATATATCCTAGAATTGAGAAATGTTATGAGAAATGGAGATAGTTTGAATATAATTGGGTGCCCCCCTAATTTGATTGTTCGAAGTGACCCCCACACCCCTATACCCCCCCCTGCACACCACTGCTTGTGTCTGTAAATAATTGTAAGACTCATCAGCCTCTGCATTAAGAGTCAGATTATTTTCTCTTTACCTCTGATCAAAACATTCTGACTAATACATGTAACTGCTCCACTCATCACTGTAACTCACCTGTGTCGTTTCGAGTGTCGTTCATATAGACAATGTCTTCCACCACAGTGCTGCCTTTCTTTACACGGCTCAGTTTTCTCGATTTAAACTGAGAGAAATAGATGTAGTCCTCTTGATAGTCAAAATCCACGGATACTGCAGAGCTGAGTCCTATGATGGGAGGGATAGGTTTTGCACGATTCTTCAGATCCAAGTGAAATGTTGTCACCTCTGAATCTGATGCATATACCAAAAACTCATCAGGAGCTGAAAAAAGGGAGAAAAAATGGTTAATTTTAACTCTAAAGTATAGGGGAAAAGATGCATGCATTAAAATCTCATCATCGTAAGAAGGTTACTTAGATGGTCCAAACTTTAGAAGGAACTTCTGTTCAAACAACACTGTAATAACACTAACAAATTACCAATACAAGCGCTTTCAGATCCAAAATTCGACTCTAAATTAATCAGTCTTTTTTAAAAACTTAATTGGTCTCTACACATGCAAATTAGTTTATCACACATGCAAATTAGTTTATCACATATGCAAATTAGTTTATCACACATGCAAATTAGTTTATCACACATGCAAATTAGCTAATCACACATGCAAATTAGTTTATCACATATGCAAATTAGTTTATCACACATGCAAATTAGTTTATCACATATGCAAATTAGTTTATCACATATGCAAATTAGTTTATCACATATGCAAATTAGTTTATCACATATGCAAATTAGTTTATCACACATGCAAATTAGTTCATCACATATGCAAATTAGTTTATCACACATGCAAATTAGTTTATCACACATGCAAATTAGTTCATCACATATGCAAATTAGTTTATCACATATGCAAATTAGTTTATCACACATGCAAATTAGTTTATCACATATGCAAATTAGTTTATCACACATGCAAATTAGTTTATCACATATGCAAATTAGTTTATCACACATGCAAATTAGTTTATCACATATGCAAATTAGTTCCAACTATAAAAACTGCCATTATAAACATAAGTTTCCTACACGCGAAACATCTCATTTGCTTTTAAGCTGGTTAGTATTCGTTTTCGTCTCTAAAGAAATCCTTAAAAATGCTGCTGGGCACTATTTCAAAACATCTTATTATCCCATGAAACCAATATATTTAATTGATTTAAAAAGAACAACAAGTAACTCCATTATTTTCTCTGAGATTTGATTTACTTATAGTAATTTGCAGCAAGTACATTAAGATGGAACTACATCTTCCTCTTCCAAATCCTGTAGTGTGTAAGAACACTTGAAAACACGTCCAATCACTTTGAAACCTAATTTTCCAGAGAAATTTGTATTTATTCTCAGGGAGAAGGTTTGTTAAAGACAAACGTAGGAGGGTCATAATAAAACATGATAGATAAACGGGGACGAAAAACACAGACGTAGTTATTAGTCTCAAACACAATCGAAAAAGACATGTATTGCCAGGGAAAACAATTTATAGAGAGATGCATGGGAGATGTAAAAGTAAATGGACTTACTTGAATGATATCTGAAAACGATAGCTGCGATCAGTAGAAAATAGTCATACTATATGACTAGCTGTCTGGGAGTCTCATCTAATTGTGACCAGAAACTAGGTCTGACAAAACTGTTTCAGAGTTGTGAAATTATGCTAAGATAGAATGCCAGTTGGACATGTCCAATTGGTTTCAAGCCCAAATTCAGATAGAGGAAAATCCTCGTCTATATTTTGTACATACGTGGAATGAGTCTTTTTGTACTTCTGGATAGAAGAGTACATTCTATCGGTGGCAAGTAATGATTCAGGGGAAATAATTTGGATGTGGTGTAAGAGTGATAACTCTGAAATATTTTAAGCCAACACAATGTTTTTTTACAAAAATAAATAAATTTTATTTAATAAAAGATTACTATTGCTGTTTCTATAACTCGAAACAAATTTTAAAACGGCTCTATTTTTTACACTGGTTAACACGCTGGTTGAAGATATTTCCAAGATGGCTAACATTCGATGTCTGGGATTGAATGAATTAAAACATTTGAGAGGGGGGATGAACAAATAAATTTGCATAAAAATAAAATTGTCAATTTTGGAAGAGTGAAAAGTTTGTAGAATTTTTTTTTTAAACGAATTTATTCAATCCCATAATACATCTTAAAAATATCTCCAACCAGTATTAAAATTTTTAAATTTGCATTCTGGAAAAAAATAATGTTTCTAAATCACCTTTTCCAGACCACACACAAGCGAAACTTTCCCATAAAAACTATACCAAAGGTTTTTAAAAAAATAGTACCTCTCAAACATGAGTAGACAAAATTAGGATATATCTCTATAATAAAGTAAAGTCGACTTTCCTTTGTCACTTTACCTATTATAGACTGCAAACCAAAAACTTCATATGCTAATCTTTTCCACTAACCATCTACCACACTTCATAATGTGTGTTTTCAGAAATATGCATACATTTCGTCTCTTTAAATATTTTATTACTAGCTGCTTATCCCAAATACATCTTCCACAAAGAAAGTGGCAGAAACTTCCACTCTCTAACAATTATCTACTCCCACGTCACTCACATACATCGGGGAATTTTCTTAATATACTTACTTATGCTTCAATTACCGTTATTATTCTTTTTTAAATTCTTACTATTAACTACATACTACACTAGATTTTAAATATAGATAACGAAGACTCCCTCAATTTTACTTTCATTCTTCCCGTCGTTATGACTGTATTCGAGGAATAAAGGAAAATCAGATTGAATGTCAAATACACGGATTGTCATTCATAGTCATCAAGATCTTCTTGTGACTATTCATGTCTTCTTATTTCCTCTTTAACATTTTTCTTCTCATTCTTCACATGAAACAACGAAAATTCACTATTTATTAGGATTCACACACAAAATTATGTCGACCTTTCTCTATGCTATTCCGTATGCATATTCCCACATCCCAGAATAGAGCGGAATTATAGCAATTAACGAACAGGTTTTCAACATGCTTGTTCTGCTAGCGGCTTTTGCGACCGCATACATAACTTATTATGAATTTATACTTTTCCAAGACCACATACTACACTTTTCTGCTTTTAAAAAAAATAAAAACATACATTCCTTTTCGCTACAGGTCAACTATTAAATATTTTCTTAATATCGCAAATAGATCACATGTATTATTCAAACAGAAAAGTTTTGCACCACTTTTATCTCCCCTTACGAATAGTAAAATCAAGATATAGTGCTACTAAATCGTCTGGCTAGAATACTTATTCCAATTTTGATCCAAATCCATTGCATGATTTTAATTCTGGAAAATGTCTAAAATTTATTTTCTATTTACTTAAGGGGTCTTCAGAATAAATTGAAATTCAGAGAATCGTACTTAATTGGTGTCTAATGATTATGGGTAAAATTTAATGCAGATCTGAAATATTTGAATTTTCAAATGGGAGATTGTGCTTGTATTATGCTCCAGCATTTATACAGAAACAAGTGGGTCAAAATATCGTCCTGTTTGCCTATATTAACTTATCAAAACTTTCAAGGAGGCGCATATCTATGGGAATGCCTAGGTCTCTAATTCCTCTTACACCGGCTCTGGATCATCTACACGATATAAAAACGATGACGATGATGATGATGATGATGATGATGATGATGATGATGATGATGATGATGATGATGATGATGATGATGATGATGATGATGATGATGATGATGATGAAAAGAAAATTGTGATTTTGATTTACTTACGCACACACGAACGTCCATCTGGACCAAGTGTACCGGTCGCACATTTGCACAGGGCAGTTGAGTTATTCGGATAAGAAAAACACAACTGTTCACATCCACCATAATTTGTTGAACAAGGATTGCTGACTATTTAAAAAAAAAGAAAAGAAAAATGTTTTTAGAAGGTTAAAGTTCGGGTTAGGGTTAGAGTGAAGGATAAATAGGTTAACACGTCCCTGTAAGAGGTTTTGTCTGTCAATCTTCAGTTTGAAACATAATTTTAAATTTACAGAATAACCCAAAAGAGCCGACAGACCTAAGCTTTGTTTAATTAAAAGCAATGAACTATTAAGCCGAAATCACATTATGTTAAACATAATTTTGGGGTGTGGAAGATTGTCGAAATGCAACATATTTTGTAGAGATAGTTTGCACTTTTGAAAATGCTCTTTATCACGTTTTGCAGTAAAACTCTTATATATATATATATATATATATATATATATATATATATATATATATATATATATATATATATATATATTAAAGAAGGAAAGATAACGATTAAAAATTGCATAAAATTACATAAAATTACATAAAATTGATACAAATTTTTATTACATCGAAAGTTCAGATGCAAGGAGTTACATTAATCCTTAAACCATGGTTTTTCAAAGATAAAACTCTTTTCGTCAGAGGATAAAATTCGGTGATGTGGTATTTATAATAAATAAATATTACCTAGTTCCATTTCACTCAACATATTGAGCTTTACTTTATCGGATAGATCACTTTACGATACTTCACTTATCTTTAATTCTATTATCATTATATATATATATAAATGTATGTATTGGATACCGAAAATGCATAAAAAACCAGTTGGGGCCCGTTTTATTGTTGCCTCCAAAATGTGTATTACTAAACCCTTGAGTAAGGCTATATCAAATGTATTTAAATTAATAATTAATCAGATAAATAATTTTCATAATAAAAGAAAGTTTTATAGTAATATAAACCTATTTTGGGTAGTAAATAATTCATATCCAATAAAAGAAAAACTAGATCATATAAATTCCCGTAAAAAGGCTAAATCAATTTCTACATATGATTTTAGTACCTTATATACTAAAATACCACATAATGAACTAATTAAAGAATTAGGTAACATTATAGATTTAGCTTTTGCCGGAGGTAAAGGTAAATACATAGATTTTTCAAAATCTAAAGCCTTTTGGTGTAAGACTAAAAACAGTAAAACTAGTACTTCAAAAAATGGCCTTAAAATACTTATAAGTCACTTGATTAAAGAAAGTTATTTTAAAATAGGAAATAATACACTAATACAAACAATAGGTATTCCTATGGGTTTGGACCCTGCCCCCTTTTGGGCTAATCTCTATTTACATAGATATGAATACATATATATGTCAGCATAAATAAAAAATGATATATCTAGAACATATAGTTACCACGGCTGCAGGAGGTTTATTGATGACCTGGTCTGTATAAATGATAGAGAGGAGTTTGAAAATACTAAACATTTAATATATCCTAGGGAATTAAAATTAAATTGTGAACATACAGGAATACATGCTACCTTTCTAGATTTAGATATAAAAATTGAGGATGGTAGATTTATTTATAAAATGTTTGATAAAAGAAATTCTTTTCCCTTTCATATCGTACGCATGCCGCATAAAAGTAGTACCTGTCCTATGTATATATTTTATGGGAGTATAATGTCCGAATTTCTAAGAATAGCCCGCGTTACTTTAAGGTTAATGGATTTTATACCTCCAGTCACTTCATTAGTAATAAGAATGCTTAAACAAGGTGGAGATAAAAATAAAATATTTAGACAATTAAATAAGGCAATAACACGCTATCCTGACGCTTTTAAATTATATGAAATAAATCAAAAGAAATTGATAAAAGAAATCCAAAACTCTACTATAAAAATGTATAACATATGTAAATAGTCCATGATTAAATAAATAAATAAATAAATGTATATATATATATGTATATATGAAATATTTTTATAAATATATATTTTTAATTTTAAAACATTTGTAGACAAAGAAAATAACCAAGGGGAAAAAAGGGGGGTTATTATAATGGAATAATCTAACTCTATAAAATAGATGTTCTCTGTAAAATAGTAAATACACACTTTGAAAGGAACAACACAGGTAAGGAGAAACTATATTTTAATACTTTAGAAAAACAAATCTGGAGGCTAAACAAAATCAAATATTTGTAAACATTTTAAATTAAAAAATAATTATTAAATAGGGAGGTGGTGTCTGATCAACGCTGCTGGGATGCCATGATAAAGAAATACTGTTTTGTTTTTAAAATCCCGAAACAGTTTTCATGGTAAACAACTGACGATCCCTTATATATAAAAACATATATAAAAATATATTTATATTAGAGTATATTCTTGGAAGTAAACTAAAATAGTGATTGCAGTAGATTGATTAACTTACTAGACTTACTAGACTAAAATCTTTCAACAAAATTTTTTTTTTTTTTTTTTTTTTTTTCAGTTTTGAAGGTTAAAAGAACTTCCGAGACTATATATATATATATATATATATATATATATATATATATATATATATATATATATAGCATAATATAAAATGAAATAATAAAATAAGGTGCGAATCAAATTTTATTAGAATTCAAAATTCAGGCAAAGTATCTCAACGTCCTTAACTCATGAGTTTTCAAAGATAATTCTTCTCCTTAGAGGACCATTACCGCAGTGTCCAGTTTTGGAGATGTATTCGTTAAATCCTCCCTGCCTAAAAGGTTAGACTCGGAAAATGCCTATATACCCCTTAAAATTTTTCAAGTTGTAAAAGTCTAAATATTTAAATTTTTAAACTCTAAATATTTTTATAATTTCTTAATTAGGAAAAATTAAATCTTAAATTAAATTAAATTACTTAAACTTTTTAATTTGATAAAATCAAATCTTAAATTAAACTATTAAATTATTAAATTCTAATTACTTTAATAACTTCGTAATTATTAATTTCATAAATCTTCTAAATTATTTGATAGGGCAAGATCTGTGAAATTTGTTGTTTTATGGTTAGGCTAGACAGTTTGGGTAGATACGTAAAATGGGATTGCAATTAGAGGCGTTGACCATAATTTACACACCCTTTCCTGTTTGACCTGATTTGACCCAGACAAGTAACATCCGGTATAAGTTGAATTGATTTAATATATCTGTTGGTGTCTGGTGACATTTTCTTCTTTGTTGAATTCGAAATGTAACATCCGCTCGGGTAACGTCGTTTGAAAAAGAAGACAGTCTGCGACTTTACTATTGCGTTCTGATCGGCGCGAAAGGATCTGTTTACTTGGCTTGCGGGAAAGTGATTACTTTCAAACCCGGAAGAAGAAATGGACGAATATATTGACTTGGTTTGATTTAATTCTGTTCAAATCGGATTTAACGGATTTTCCATTTAACCAGCGAATTTTGGTTTGTGCTACTTCGGTCAAATCATTTGAATCCTGAATTTTGAACTTCATGATTTCAACACAAAGTGAGTTTATTGAACTTTTATTTGATTTGGTTCATTTATCATTGTATTAATTAACATAAACATTGGATGCATTTTTCACTGTAATTTACTGCATCGATTGCGGACGCTTTTGCCGACTGGATAACTTTTTCGGTTTTTCAGTTCTTTCAATTTTTTCGCTTTTTTATATATTTTCAAAGCGTAATTTCATCACTGCGGTAATGGTCCTCTGAGGAGAAGAATTATCTTTGAAAACTCATGAGTTAAGGACGTTGAGATACTTTGCCTGAATTTTGAATTCTAATAAAATTTGATTCGCACCTTATTTTATTACTTCATTTTATATTATGCTACTAATGCTCTATCCAGTATATTGAGTTTCCGTCTTTATCCGGATGTTTCACTAATTAAAAGATATTAGTTGCCTCTTATATCTTTTGTTGGATTAACTTCATATATATATATATATATATATATATATATATATATATATATATATATATATATATATATATATATATATATATAGTGTGTCAGGTTATATATGAAAAGAAATCAAATAAAGTGTTCGATCATATATGAGAGCTAATATAATTTATTTAGATACTGTATATTACATATTTCAGCAATGTACCGCGGTTTCATCCAAAAGGGCAGATTTAGACATCTTTAGCAAATCTCCGTGTCCAGTGGAATCATCGGCAAGCTGAAACGATTGTAGTCACGCCCGACAGGGAATGGCGTCAACAGTGACAGAAAACGGTGTATCTCTGAGGGCGTCCCCGAAAAAAATCCGGTGTGGGATAGAGATTAACTAAGGCTCAAGGGAGGCCTTCATTTTATTCCCTAGCAAGTTTTATTTATTTATTTATTTATCTGTTAGCAAGTTTTATTTATTTATCTGTTCTTTTTGTAATGTTATTATTATACCTGAAAAAATACGAAAGGGGTGGCTATATAGTTTGCCGTTTGAGTTTGTGAAATTAGCGTGCTTTTTTGTTGTCGTTTTTGGGAATAAAATTATGTATCAGATTAATTGTTCGATATAGAGCTGAAAGAGATGATTTAAATATGTTTTTTTATCGACTTAACGTGTTTGTTTATTTTTGTTTATTGAATTGGTGTTTTCGTATTTTCTGTTCTTTTTGTAATGTTATTGTTATATCTGGTCTGAAAAAATACGAAAGGAGCGGCCATATAGTTTGCTGTTTGGTTTGAAAATTAGAGTGCTTTTTTGTTGTCGTTTTTGGGAATAAATTTATGTATCAGATTAATTGTTCTATATAGTGTTGGAAAGCATGATGCAATAATGTTTTTATGGACTTAACGTGTTTGTTTATTTTTGTTTATTAGATTGGTGTTTTCGTATTTTCTAGATCTTAATGGGAAGCGGTGTTTCGTTGATATGTCCCGTTTATAACCAATAGTGTTGAAAAAAAAAAAGAACAAAAAATGGTTATAAACAGAACGATGGATACTATCTGTTATTTCCGTTTGAGGGGTATAAGTTTAGTCTCTTTATTAATGGTGTGTTAATAATATTAATATTTATATTTGTATTTATATTTATATTTATATTTAGTGTAATTCATTAAATTTCTTTCTTGTTATTTCACTCGTACCTATGCCCGTGCAAATAAACCTATATACACACACACGAGTATGGAACCACAAGCATGCCTATACACAACATCTGCACGCATATGCACATGCGTGCATGTATACACATCTTCGCTCACATGTACGGGGGGTTATTAATTTAATATTTTTGATTTTTTGTGTTTTTAATTTAATCTTTTATTTATTTTATTAATATTATTTTATATTTTCTATTTATTAATAATATGCTCCTATACATACGCGCGCGCACTCGCACACATGCTTGTACACACATCTGGACGTATGCATAAATTCCTATCTTTCTATTTACGTACAAAATACCCCTCCCCCCACAGCGGATTATACATTTATTAGCAGATACCCCATCTCCACGTGACCCTCCCATCACGGGAATACAGATTCACCACAAAGTTTTCTTAACCCCTAAACCCCCCACCCACCCCCGCTTCACACAATCCATATAATAGATTCTCAAATCACCCGCCCACCCCTGTATAAATGAAGATGAATGTACAAGCACAAATGTAAGAACTCCTCTTCTCAGTGGCTTATTACACAGTGAGGTCAACATAATCGCTACACCAAATACAGGATTTGAAGTATAGGAAGATAAAACGACCTTTAGTAGGTCGGAAAAGTGACATTTAAAAAACAGAACACCCTTTTTGTCCAACGTAATACAACCACTCAGAGTGTACCTGAAAGTACTGGCAACTCTGCACCCTCCAAAGATCTCAAATTGATCTCAACTATTTAAATATTCCATCGATCCATATGCATATGCCGAAGAACTTCACCACATGCTTGAGCACAAAATTTCACCCAGAGGTCGATTATTTTGTTATGTCATCACATATGTTTTTGCAGATACTGAAATATTTGCTAAAATCATTTTCAGGGTTGGATAAGTATACGGCTTGCAAAACCTCTACACTTTACACTGTTATGGTTTTCTGTTCACTAGGACAGTGCACCTTCCGATTGTCAAAAATAGTCTTCCCCAAAACTAAGATGCTCTTTATTAAATGATCCATTTGTCATTTAGGTTAAATGGTTTGTAGAGGAGTAATCCCTTTCATGGTATACTCGACCGGTCTCCATGCATACCAGCACCATGTAATATGCAAAATACAGCCTCTCGATAGTGAATGATCATCTGTGTATGGTGAAGCTTCACATCCTTCACAAGGTTAGCCTGTTAATATGCATGGGTATAGACAGAAAACGACAGATCTAGGGAAGTAAACCTTAAGCAAAAATACCTTTATTCTTTATGGGTAAGTGTAGTTTTAGTGTAGTTTTAGTGGCGATTTGAATATTAGCTATATTTTATTCATGCTAACTTTGAATATGTTTCCCATTTTTAGAGATTTTTTAAGAGTACATCTTATGAAACGGGGAAGGTTGTAGCATGCCTGCACATTCAGATATCACTACAGAAATGGGTCCATCCCTAGAGAGGTTGATTATTTGTCCAGTTTGCAAGTAGTTATTTTCTACGATGTGGACACATTTTATACACTTCTGATTTTACATTTAAACATTTGGTTGTTGAAGAGAGGATTACTTGTAAAATACTAAGGTTTTTTGTTGTGCACAGGCCTCATTTTTTAAAACTTGACTCTTGGTGATCCACTATTTTTCATTGTGTAAGGATTATAATTTTCTTTCAAGTTCCATGTGTGTGTAGATAATGTAGTGGCCGATCGTCTGTTAGGATGCCTTATGTGTGTAAAACAAGTGTTTGAAAGCACATTGTGCCTTACTTTTCAGGTTCAACATTTTAGGTGGGGTATTGTCTTCATAAACAACGGACTTCATAAACAATGGTGCATTTATCTATAAAAGAGTGATTAACCGATTCTCTTAAAGAATAATGCATCCATTTTTCTTATGAATGAATACTTGATGTATTGGATGAGAAATCCGTTCTTTAATTACTTACCTTCAGGTTGTATCGCGGCATCAAAGATTTTCAAATTCTGCATGCTATCAAGATTGCTCATCACGACGGTTGGCGGTCCAACTTTGGAATTCTTTGGCACAGTAAAAATCTGCAAAAAAGTATTAAAACAAGAGAATGAAATCACAAGAATAAAGATTTTGTAAGTTACAAGCTGTTAGTTCACAAATATCGTCGCCAACACATAATCTCGTACCTAATCGAGAATTGAGACCAGAATCCTTTCTTATTTGTTCTCTAGATGTTCTACACACCAGACTTGCCTTTGGGTATGTTGCCTTACAGGAAAAAAACTATGAGGAAATTGTAAGTTGTTGCCATTGTGTTTAGCACATACATTTTTTCCTTCTTATGAATAACTTGTGCATTTTTATTTGTTTGGGAACAATGTATTTAATTATATGTTTCATTTATGTATACATGTCTTCGTTACAGTCTTTATAGTTTGTCGCAGGTAAACTATTAATAAATGAAATGTCTTTGCCGACCACAGCCTTTTTACTGACTTTTATTTTTTACACATGCGTGTAGCTAATGCAATACACAGAAATTGTTAGCAACACCCAACGTGCCCAGAGAATTAATTTAAATTCTCTACCCACATGATGCTTTTCCTGATACAATAGAATATTAAATGTTATCATTTTCAATAGGATGCAGTGACGTGATTGGCTGCTGATTCAGACACTCTAAATTCGACTATGTCTGTCATGATGAAACGTGTGTACGTTATTGCAATTCAGAGAAGGATTTGTACTCGAAGATAAGCGCTGAAAATTGAATAGGAGCGACAGCTTTTAAAGAAAAGGAACAACAACCGTGTATACTAATTGAACAATTTTACTTAGGCAAGCAATAAAGAATGATGTACAAAAGAGTAAAAGGTGAATATACAGAAAGAGGGTTTGCAAACATGTGTTCTGTTAACTCATGCACATGCTTCGAGCTCCAACAGCTGTTGGTTCTTCAATTGTAAGAGGAAGGCTTTGCTTTCGACAGCCATCTGAGGCATGTGATTAGCAATAAACTAGCCCCTTCTCAAAGCACGAGAAGATAAAGACTGGGAGGGTGCACCTCCTAGAAAGAAATCCCCCCCCCATATTTTTTTTTTTTTTGGCGCGAAAAAAAAAAAATTTTCCCGCCTAAAAAAAAAAAAATTTTCCCGCAAAAAAAAAAAAATTTTTTTTTTTTTTTAAGCAAAAAAATGATTCGGAGACAAATTTTTTTTTTCTTTGCCTCACCACCCAAGAACGCGGCAGCCTAGCAAAAATAGACGACCGTTAGGGAGTCTATTTTTGCTAGTCCACTTATAATATAACGAGCACCTTCTCTGTCTGTCTGTCTGTCTGTCTGTCCGTCCTAGGGAATTTTTGTAAACAGAAGAGGGGGGGGGGCTCGAGTAATTAAGATTTAATTAATTAAGCTTTTCGAGTCAGCGTTCATAATATTTGTATACCTGTAGAATTAGGAAACTATTATTAATTAATTAAATTTACATTATATAACATTAAATAACATTATTAGATTGGAGAAGAACGAAATTTCAAGTCAAGGCTGTGATTAGAAGTGAAAACGTGGCAAGAATCTTACTTAAATTTATAGATTTCAACGGCCTTATATACCCTTAATAAACGTCGTTTAGACATTAGACGGGCTTCCTCATTTACATAATACATTCCTTTTAACCTTCCATTAAATTCAGATTTACAAATATACACTTATAACTGCTATTATCAAGTTTCCATATGTATTCACAATACGTTCCGATAAGGTGATATTAATAAAAATTTCAAGTCTTTCTCGGCCTTTTGGCTAAGATCAGAGTGTAGTATCTGTTCTCAGATAAAACATTCTCGTTTTCCCAAAGACCAGCGTCCCGCTTACCTAGCCTTGCGGCTAGGTTCAAAGCGTTTTTCTTTGACCAAGCCCCCTTTTGGGGCTTTTGTCACCTTTTTGTCCCCTCTTGGGACTTTTTTCTTTTCTTCTTTTCCCTGACTGTTGGGCTGACTTAAGCAGCTGGCAGGTTTCGGGGAGACTGACGAACCCGTAAAACGGTGAAGGTCTCTTCGTCTCCGAATCTAGTCCGACAGTCAGGTTCGTTCGCCCCTCTTGGGCCATTAATTATTTTTTATTCTTTCTTTCAGCGTCTGTCTGAGGTGCGCACTTAAGCAGCTGGCAGGTTTCGGGGAGACTGACGAACCCGTAAAACGGTGAAGGTCTCCTCGTCTCCGAATCGGCGGGTGTCGTGCCTCTTTCAGACCCGCTTATAGATGGAAGCCACCCGGGCTTCAAAAAACTGTGTTGTCGTTGACAACAGCGAGGAAGGTGTGACCGCGGAGGGCACCTTGTTAGATTTGGTGAATCGTACTCCTGAGTACGACCTAATGATGATGGGGATAACCGTGCCGAGCGGTTCTCCGACCTGGAAGGGGGGTTGCACACCCGAGTGCGCCCCGGTCGTGTTGGAGGAGGGTTGCACACCCGAGTGCGCCCCAGGCGTGTTGGAGGGGGGTTGCACACCCGAGTGCGCCCCAGTCGTGTTGGAGGGGGGTTGCACGCCCGAGTGCGCCCCGGTCGTGTTGGAGGGGGGTTGCACGCCCGAGTGCGCCCCAGTCGTGTTGGAGGGGGGTTGCACACCCGAGTGCGCCCCGGTCGTAAGGGAGGGGGGTTGCACACCCGAGTGCGCCCCGGTCGTATTGGAGGGGGGTTGCACACCCGAGTGCGCCCCAGTCGTATCGGAGGGGGGTTGCACACCCGAGTGCGCCCCAGGAGGTGTTGCCTCGCCGGGCACCTCAGTTTCGGTTATGGAGGGTGTCGCACCGAGCGGCACTCCAGTCGGGTCGTTTTCTATGGCAGGGGGTAGCATGCCCGAATGCACCCAAACCCTAAGTTTTGGCGAATTTAGTGACACCTCATTCTTTAATCAGAAGCCAGTAAGAAAGTGCCAGTCTCTAGACTTGGAGGTGGCACAGAGACAGTATAGGCCAAAGTCGTTTCTTGGGTGCTCCTCGGGGGGATCATCAACGGACAGCTCTGAGGGAGACGAGAGTAGGCCTGAAAGACCAAGAGTTAGGAAAGGGGCCAAAAAGGTCTTGCCAGAAAAGACACTTAATAAGGACTCCAAAGGAACCACATCGACATGGGGACCCCAGGCCCAGAAGACTCCAGAGGAGTATAGGCGACTCTTCAGAGATAAATATGCCGACTTCACCGACGGAAGTACAATCAAAGTAGTCCCGGGCACTCTGGAGAGACTAAAGAGACGAATAGTCTCATTGGTTACAACTGATACAAAGACGAAGGGGCTGACTGGGGTCCCCAAGGACAAAATAATGAAAATACTTGGGGATCTGAAGATCCCAGCTACTTACGTAGTAAAGCGATCATACGCTATGTATGATATTCTGCTCCCTAACGTGGCAGAAGCCGAAAGAGTGGCGAAATGGGAGCATACGAGTAACGGGATAAAATTGACTCCAGAATATTTATCAAAGAGGAGGACAACTGTGTCAGTTCTCGGCGTCCCATGCTGTGTCGCCTTCGAACACATAGGCGCCATTATGTCACAGTATGGCGACGTTGAGGCAGTGTTCCCAGTCCGTGGTCCCCGAAATATCCAGACGGGGGACTACAAGATCCTTATGCGACTCACCCGTGAAGGATTCCGGGAGATACCGGCGCAGCTATACTGCGAAACCTGGTCGATGCCAGTGATAGTGGAGGGAAGGAGGCCGGTTTGTTGGCACTGTCAGACGTCGGGGCATATGGCAAAGGAGTGCCCCAAAAGGAACCCACCAAAGACCCCGGTGGCAGTGCCAGCAGTGACAACAAATGTCCCCAAACCAACAGAACCAACAGTACCGGAAGAAGTACCGGAAGTACCGGAAGAAGAAAAAGGTTGGAACAAGGTGGCAGCCAAGAAGGGGAAAAAGCGGACTCCAAGCACGAGTGAAAAACCCGCTAAACCACCAACCGCAACAGGAGATCAGCCTGCACCTGCGGTCAAACGGAAGTTTCAGTTCCCCTCATCAGGATCAGACGAAAATAATGACTCTGAGGAGGACATGACTGTGGAAGGAGAACCGCCGGTCCAGAAGCCCAAGAAGGACACCAGGGCAAAGAAGAGCCGAGACCAGAAAACGACATGTCCAGACAAGGAAATCGTTCAACCACCCAAACCCCAATCTCCAGAACCCGAAGTTGTGGTTGAACAAAATACCCCTCCCCAATCCAACACCCCTGAAGAGATATCCATGGCCGTAGCATCGGCCGAGGCAGATGAACCGCCTAAAAGCCCATATAAAACTGCCAAACAACCAGAGGCAGCTGTAGCCGACAAGGTAGCGGCGGAGGAAGCTGTTGCCGACAAGGTAGCGGCGGAGGAAGCTGTTGCCGACAAGGTAGCTATGGAGGAAGCTGTTGCTGACGAGGAAGTGCCGGAAGAAGTTACGGCGAAAACTGCACCCACTCCTCCACCAGTTAGACGAGAAAGATCCCGGAAGCTCCCTTTCCTGCCTGGGGGAAGAATTTGTGAGGCGGACGCAACACTTGTCCAGTCGGACCTAAGTAATAGGCAGAGGGGTTATCTGAAACAGTTAGGAGCGTTCACACATGTGAAAGGGAAAAGAGTCGATAACCCTCTGAACTTCCGGGATGCCCCAATGATAACTACCTTTATCAGGCATGATAAAGGTAGTAGGGCACGCGCCCTTTGGAGAATGGTGGAGGAGGGAAGGATGGCTATTCCGGGGGTTACCTTAGTTGACGAGGAGCATCCATCAAAAAAGAAATTGGCTTCTAAATGTCCGGGGAGGGTCCCCATTTATGTTCATCCCTCATTTTTTCGGGCTTTAAAGCTAACCTTTCCCCTGGACGTGGGAGGTCTGGCTCGAGACGGACGGATTTCGTCCGAACTGCTGACTGGCAGTTTTGGTCAGGCCTTCGGCGTCCTCACTCCCGAGGACTTTAGGCCCGTCTGCGACATATAAATAAAGGATAATGGCTTTAAACCTGGCCACATTGAATGTGAGGGGCATGAGATCTCGAAGCAAGGCTGTTCGCGTGCTGAGGGATCTCGTGGCCCTTAAGGTAGATATAGCTGCGATCGAGGAGACCCACTTCGTTTCGTATGGGGATTGTGATGTGCTGACTGACGACTATGACGTCATCTCAGCATATGGCAATGTCCGTAGTTGTGGTGTCTCTTTGTTAGTGAGACGCACTCTGTCTGCGACAGTGAGCGTTGTTCATACGGATGCGGTGGGTCGGCTGGTCGTAGTCGATGTTGCCGTTGAAAACAGTAAGTTTCGGATCGTTGCGGTTTATGCGCCCAACTTTACTGGTGAGAGGGTTTCCTTTTATCGACGGTTGGAGACGTTTCTCGGGGGTCCGGAGCGAGTAGTTTTAATGGGGGATTGGAATGCCGTCCTTGACCCCAAGATAGATAAGGTCGGGGGTAATAGAGGGTCGGATAGGTGTGATAGCAGTCTGTCTGACCTGATCGCCTCATGCGATCTTGTCGACAGATTTCGCGTTGATCACCCAGGGCGGGAGATGTGGACGTGGCATACTAGCGCGGCCTTCTGTTCGAGTACTTACTTGGACAGAATGTTAGTTAGAAGACGCGACATAGATTTCTTATCTTGTCCCACGTTCACTTGGTTAGGTCATTCGGACCATAAATTGGTTATGGCCCGTTTGAATTTAAGTGATAGGCCTAGGTTAGCTGGGTACTGGAAGTTGAATACCTCCTTACTGGAGATACGTGACTTCCGGGACAAGCTAACGTTACTACTTCAGCGGAGTTTAGTGGGGGCGGTTATCGGGAGTAGTTGGTGGGTTAAAACTAAGGCTCACGTTAGACGCTTTTGTGTCCGCTATAGCCAGCGCCTCGCTCGAGATAGGGCTAAGACACAGAAGCGTGTAGAGGATAAGATGACCCGGGCGGTGGCTGGGGGGGATCCCCTAGAGATAGCCTTAATTAAGAGGGACCTCAATCGCTTGGCTAGCGAGCGATATGAAGGTCAAGTAGTTTGCGCTAGGTTAAAGAAAGTCTCTAACGAAGCTGTGAACGTTGACGCTGTTGAGCGTAAGGCTGCTTTACGTCGTGGCTCGGATGGGTACATTCGGAAGGTGAAAAACCTGGAAGGACATACCCTGGTATCGACTCGTGAGATTTGCGAGGGGTTCCGCGAGCATTTGGAGGAACGTTTCACCCAACTACCCAGACTCCGCGTCCAGGAGTTTGACAGCTATTTGGCTGGCTCGCCCCGCCTAGAGGCGGCTCGAGCGGCTGGCTGTGATGGCATGGTTACAGAGGGTGAGATCATTACTGCGTTGAAGCAGGTCGGCTTAAACAAATCTCCAGGACTCGATGGTCTGCCATACGAAGTTTACTTGAGGCTGTCGCCCATGTTTGTTCCTCTTCTGAAGGATGTGTTTAACCACTGGTTTGCTCAGGGCTCGATCCCTGGACAGGTTACCAAAGGAGTGGTCACATTGTTGAAGAAGGGGAGCCAACCTGGTGGGGGGAATCTAGATGATTACAGGCCCATAACTCTGCTAAACACAGAGTTAAAGATTTTGGCCCGTGTTCTTGCAAATCGTTTGCAGATTGTCATCGCTGATTTGATCGAGCCTGAGCAGAATTATGCTGTGAAGGGGAGGTCAATTCAAGACAACTTGCATCTGGTCCGTACGATCCTAGAGGGTATAGAAGACGACACTGAAGCCGCGCTGATCAATTTAGATCAGTCCAAGGCTTTCGATAGGGTCGACCATGGTTTTTTGGAATCTGTTTTAGAGGCTGCCGGTTTTAATCCGGACTTCCGCAAGTGGATCTCCATTCTGTATCGTCTGCCGACGGTAGCGGTGCAGGTAAACGGTAGGCTGTCGGAATCGTTCGTGGTTTCTCGTTCGGTGCGTCAGGGTTGTCCGCTGTCGCCCCTGCTTTATGTCCTGGCGTTGGAGCCCTTCCTTTGCAAATAAAGGGACGGGGCGGCTACACCAGCTCTGCGCGGAATCGCTATCCCTCCTCACTATGCGCGAGCCAGGGTTTCCGCGTATGCCGATGATGTCACCGTTTTTTTGTCCAGCCGTGAAGACATAGAAGCGGTGATTAAGGCGCTCGCTCGTTACGAAGAGGTTACAGGGGCCATTGTCAACCGCAGCAAGTCCAACGGCCTGCGGTTGGCTGCCTGGAGCGGAGAGACCGCACTTCCAGGTGACTTCAGCTGGACCGATGGCCCGGTTCGGATCCTTGGCGTTTGGTTCGGACCGGGTCTCCAGCTGGAAAAAAAATTGGTCGGAAGTACAGGCAAAGGTCGAATCGTCTGTAAGGGCTTGGATTCGAAGGAAACTTTCCTTGAAGGGGAGAGCTGAGGCGTGCGCCACTTACGTGTTTCCTCTCATACTTTACCGACTGTCTGTACTCCCTCTGCCCGCGGACCGCCTTCTTGCTTTCACGCGCTTGCTCTTTTCACTTCTGTGGAACGGGCGGAAAGCATACGTCCGCAGACAGGTCTGTACGCAACGTCCGTGCGATGGAGGCTTGGGGATGCCTGACTTGGCAAGTCATCGACATGCCGAGAGACTGGCTTTCCTGAGTCGTACTCTGACGGAGGACGCTCCGTGGGTCCCTGCGGTTGAGGACGCCTTTCCCAACCTCATACCCGACCACTCGGTCGAAGGTCGACGTAGATCGAGAGGGGAGTCCATGTTCGTCGCCGAATGCCGAGCCGCGCTTAAGGCGTTGCCGGGGTCCAGTGACCTTGCCCGGTCTAGGAAGAGACTATATCGGGATCTAGTGGAGGGGTCCGCTTCGGATCCGCTTGGGACGCGGCTTGGATTGTCGATTGAGGAGGCTCGCTCCCAGTGGAGTTGGGCGCCAGGCCAGAGTTATCTCAACAATTCTGAGTATTCTCTGACCTGGCGTTTGGTTCGAAATGCACTGCCCCTCTATGGCAGATTACGCAGGGATGGCATAAGGGACGTTCCCTTATGCCCGCGCTGTGAGGACAATGAGGAAGAAACGGCCGAGCACGTCTTCTTCACTTGCAGCAAAGTTCGTCGTCTCTGGGAGTATGTCGAAGAGGTAACGGCTCGCATCGACGCCGAGCAGCCGATGGTACTTGATGTAGCATACGTTATCAACAACGTTGCGCCGCCATGGTCTAGGGAGAAAAGAATGGTTTTTCTGGCGATCCTAGCCACAGCGAGATTAGTGACGTGGGTTACACGTCTAGATGAGGTTCATGGGGTTGGGTCTGTTTCGGATCATGATCTGGTTGTTTACTTTAAGCATCAGCTTAAAGTGAAAATCAGATGCGATTGGAAACGACTACATCGCATGGAGTTCAATAGAAGATGGGTGCACAACACTAGTTTGTGCATTCGACGAGGGTCCAGGTTTGAATACGTTTTCCCGCCTTAGCATGGCGCAGACGGTACTGGGTCCTACGGAACCCAGCCCAGTATAAAACAAAATTATTTTTTATTAGCCTAGTCGAACTATAAGCTAGTAGGAGTAAATGATGTCCTGTCCCAACTTTGTTTTTCTGCAGGCACTAGAGAGCTTCCAAAGATGCCCACTCCACATATTTATTTTGTCCTCGGCTGATGAAACCCTTGGCAATATTATCTTGGAAGACGCCATCCATTCCCGTACCCAGATCCCGATTAATTTATTTTCAGAACGCCCCGCTTTATTCCCACTCCCATTTAGGGGTCGACCTGCTTGTTTTCGGCTTTGAGCCGGAAAACAGTGGGCGGTCCGCACTTAGCAAGAGGGTAGGGAAGGGTCCTACTAACCACCCCTTATCATTTTATTTGGTTCTTTATTTTTCTTTCTTTTTGGGTGTTTTTAATGTGTATCCCAATCCCACGTTATTTCATGGTTTCATTTATCATTTTGGGGATATTTTAAGTAGGATTAAGCCATAGAGTGACTGTGAATTTTTTAGTGTGAATGTCTAGCTTAGGGTAGAGTAGGTTTTTGTCATTGTGCATTTTCTTTGCTTTTTGTCAAATAAAAAATGTCTTTGTTTTGTCTTTGTTTGAAATAAAAAATGTCAAACTGTTGTTTTTTTAAATGTCACAATGACCCCCGACCCCCACCTTCCCCCCTTCCACAGTGGGCTTTTATGCCTAAGGTGGTATGCATTCTGGGAATGTAATCTTAACTCTAGGAGTTAATGTTTTCCAGGATGCATCCATCTAAATAAATTCTTGGCCTTTTGGCTAAGATCAAAGTGTAGTATCTGTTCCGATGAATACTGAACCACATAGACTGGTATTGTCTTGGCTTTCGGGTCTTCACTGCTATTGTCTTGGCCTTCGGGTCTTCATTTACGCCGGTCTACGGGTCTGTCCTGTGCAGTTCTAGGAGGTCCACCCTCCCAGGCTTCGCCTCCCCTCTTTAGTGACGTTATTGTGAGAGGATTTTTTTCACAGTTTTCATTCATTATTTACATTACGTTGTTAAGAGAATGTTTTCTACTAAAAGTTAAAAGTAAACAAGGCATATCCGAGCTATTAGTAAATCGGTGACCATTCAGGAAAACTAAATTGCTGACTCATACTTCCGGTTAATCCGGTAGTGACGTCATCGTGAGAGGATTTTTTCACAGTTTTCATTCATTATTTACATTACGTTGTTAAGAGAATGTTTTTTACTATAAATTACAAGTAAACAAGGCATATACGAGCCATTAGTAAATCGATGACCATTTAGGAAAACTAAATTGCTGAATCATCTTTCCGGTTAGACCGGAAGTGACGTCATTTTGAGAGGATCTTTTCACATTATCAGTCTTTACATTCATTACGTTTATAAGCAAAGGTGTTTTATTGTAAATGGAAGTTAAGCAACAAATATCTCGGCCATTACTAAATGGGTAAATGATATGACGTAGGTGCCTTCAATAGCATATTTAAACATTAGTTCTTTGATATGACCGAGGCGCCTACTAATTTGGTTACATTATTTTAACTATGCATGGGGGAGGGTAAAAAAATGTTTTTTTCTTTTTCTTTTTCTCACAATATCACTATTCATGGGGAAGGGTAACAAAAAAAAAAAATTGGGGGGGGGGTAAAATTTTTTTCTTTTTTTTCTGTTTCTAACTGAAAATATAACTATTCATGGGGAAGAGTACAAAAAGAAATTTAGGGGGGGGGGGTAGATATTATTTCTTTTTTTTCTCTTTTTCTAACTGAAAATATTACTATTACGGAGAAGGGCAAAAAATAAATTGGGGGGGCGAACTTTTTTTTAAACTGAAAATATTAGTATTCTTGGGGGAGGGTGAAAAAAACTTTTGGAGGGAGTGGGTAAAAAAATGTTTTAAAAATGTTTTATTTGTTTTTAAACTAAAAATATTCTTGGTTAGAAACAAAGAAAATCGATGTCTACCCACCCAAGAAATATGACTGAGTCTCCATCGGTTTACTGGTGAGCGTTCATTTCCGACGCGGCAGCCTAGCAAAAATAGACGACCGTAGGGAGGCTATTTTGGCTAGTCCACTTATAATATAACGAACACTTTCTCTGTCAGGATGTCTGTCCGTTTTGGGGAATTTTAGTAAACGTAATTTCAGAAATAAACAATAAATAATTTAAGCGTCCAGGCTACGCTTTGAACTCGAAACCTTGACGCTAACTGCCGGACGCGCTAACCTCTACTCCACCAAGACAAGTGATAAAATCCTATTTAATTTTAATAGATAAAGAATTCGGTTTTTCTTTCAACTTCTTCCAGTTACAAATGAATGATCGTATAACTGTTCATTGGAAATACATTGGGGTCTGCGTTCACACTCGATTGTTTTTTTTGGGGGGGGGGGGGGAGAGAAGAAACCCCCCCCCATTTTTTTTTTTTTAGCGCAAAAAAAAAAAAAAATTTTCCCGCCAGAAAAAAAAAATTCTCCCCCCCCCCCCAATTTTTTTTTTCCTTTTTAAACAAAAAAAAAGTATTCGGAGACAAATTTTTTTTTCTTTGTCTCACCACCCAAGAACGCGGCAGCCTAGCAAAAATAGACGACCGTTAGGGAGTCTATTTTCGCTAGTCTAATATATAAAGGGAAAATGTCTGTCTGTCTGTATGTATGTATATATGTATGCACATATTGATGTCTACGGAATGAGAAATTGATGTCTATTAAAATACATTTAATGTTATATCATGTGTATGGTCTGTTTGGTTGAAATGTTGAGCTATTTGAATGAACGATGTGTTTTGTTTAGTAACGAGTTTGTTGGTTATTAAATATAGTATGCACACTGGGGCGGCGATAGCTACTTATATAGTATGCGCACCGGGGCGGAGATAAGTACCTATATAGAAGGTGCAGACAGAGGTAGTACTTCTTATAGAAATATGTCATATTTTTGCCCTGGGCAACGGAAGAGGAATGGTGGGGAAGTGACAGCTTTCGCAAAAGGCAAAGGGAGAAAGTAGCAGTGAAATGGGACGACCAGGGAAGAGAAAGGTAGAAAGATAAAGAAACGGCTACAGAGAGAGGGAGAGAAATAGAAGTTTGAATATAAAGATGTTACACACGCGATTTTTCTTCAATTATGTGTTTTTATGACCCCGAGCAACGCCGGGTAGCCCCGCTAGTTAAATCTAAAGGGTAATTTTGTCTCATCTGGATTTATCATATCATCATAAATTTTGGACCTTATATATACATTTATATATATTTATTCATTTGGTATAAATATTTATTTATACAAGCATTTTGGCTACACATTTGCAGGCATGTTTCAGCTCCAGCTGGAAATCAGTTGAGCTCCTTCAAGCCAAGTTCTTAGTATGAAGGTGGGGGATGAGAGAGATCGTTTGGCATAGTGACGATGGCACACCGGCACTTCCACTAATATTTATATTAAGTTTTAAGTTTATGTAAAAATGTGGAATCAATTCAAATTTTTTTTTTAAAGGTGTAGGATTACTTTAAAACAGTGTTTCCCAACCGGGATACACATGGACATCCGGGGGTTAGGGTTAGGGATACACATGAACATCCTGGGGTTCACAGAAGCTTTAAAGGAGCATAGGAAATAAAATTGTACTTTAGAGATCCATGCAAAGTAACAAAGGGTCCATATGGAAATTTGTTGAATATATATATATATATATATATATATTGCAAATATATAATAATAAAACAACATATGATATAAATAAATAAATGTAGAGCCAGGCGGTCAGACGTATGTGGCATTCAATCCTCGCTATTTCTGAGCTCATGTAGGCAAATATTTCTTATCGGTTTTCATACTTTTTATGCCATTTACAACATTTTAATCTACTTTAAATGTATGTTTATGTTCATGAACACGTTGGACATATGTTAAGAAGAATTTATTAGTAACTAGCAGAACCTGTATTCCGGCGTTGCCCGGAGGGGAAATAAAAGAATCATTTAACTTTTTAAAAATATTCGCGTATGTTAATAAGAAGTTATTAGTAATATTTGATTTAAAACAATTATATATGAGTATATAAGGGACTCTCTTCTTTAAACCAATAAAATTAGTATACCTTGCGGAGAGAGGAATCTGACCAGTAGACATTATTGCCCAAAACTGCGACCCCAACAGGCAACACCAAGTTGCCACGGATATATTCACGGTTGCCTCCGTTGTAGTTGATACGCTAAAATAGAAAAAGAAAACACTTTAGAAATAATCAGAAAAAGTGAATTTACAAGGACACTTTTGGAGTCTCTCTGGTGAAATATTTAAGAGAATTTTATCGTATATTCATATTATATTGAGTGGTTCTTTCTGTAATCCAACCATATTTGGTACAAATAAACTTCAGTCTATGTCTGATGTATCCACAAAATTTCAGTCATGAATATCTCGCCGGTTTTGTTTTATCGCCTTTAAATGATATGCGGGGATACTTTGATGATCGTCTCATCAGTAGGGTGTGTGATCCTGAATGGGCTTCAAACTCACTGTACCATAAGACCACCTTGATCTGGCATACAAAATTGTCAATAACTCTGACACACTCCTCGTTTGGCACATCTCAGACTTTGGCTGTGATGGCCCTCTTCCGTTCAGGAATTGTCTAGGGATTGTTTTGATAGACATTATCTTTGAGATAATTCCACAGATTAAAAAATCTCCGGGGGTTTAAATCCGGTGAATGTTAAGCCACTTCAAGATCACATCTACTGATGAGATGATCATCAACTTGAACTCGCTTATCCTTAAACAGTGTAAAACAAAAAATGTTGGCCTTTTGTTGTGGTTGCAAGGTTGAACCACAATTAGTGAGGAATACAATGAAGACGCAAACAACACGGAGAATGCAATAATAAGTGTATTAAAGAAAAGGTATATTTACAGTATGTACAAATGAAGGTGTCGAGTCAGAGAGTCTTGGTGGGAGGACATGTACGCTCTTCGCGTCACTTCCGGTGGCATTTAGATAACACACTCTAAGGCCAACCTAGGCTTGCCATTTATAGTGTAACGTTATTCGTATATGCAAATGAGTGGTTGCCACCACAACACCTTTCATGATCAAAAATTCGTGGACATGTCAGCCATAGACATATCAAATATAATTGGATTGCAGAAAGAATCGTGAATTTTATGAACGATTCCATGGGTGGCATTTGTTGAGGGTCACCCTATACCTTTCCAAAATGCAAACGACCAATTATTGCTATAATACTTTATATTTATCTGTGCATCCTTGTCATCCTAGGTAATCCCTTAGATATGGGCTCCCTACCATCTCTTCCCGCCCTTTCTAACATTCTCCTTCCACTCTCTATCTCATATTCTATTCATTTTAAATTTATCCAAGTTTGTCCTGAATTTGTGGCGCTCTAGATGTTGGAACCCTGGGCGATTACCTAGTGTATAGGTTCCCAACTCTGGGGTACCGACCCCTAAGTAGGGTTTATAAGTAATTAAAGATAATCATCTAATTTAAGTTATTTGATGATGTCACCGCACTCTATTCCTGGCATGAACTTAAATGCTCACTATTCCAAGATAACAACTGAATCCTTGGAAAATAAAATCCCGTCTGTAGTAAAATAAAACCAAAAATGGATTGTCACATTTAATGTGACCAAGACAAAGCCCATTTCCTTTAACAATTATAAGCAACCTTTCCAACCACCGATTGCCATGGCTAATAGCACCTTACCCGAGAGTCCAACGTTCAAAATCTTTGGCCTGACATTCTTAGGCGACATGAATTGGAATAAGTACATAGAAGATGCTTCCAAATCTGTTGCAAAGAAGGTAGGCTCCCTCTACCGTGCTAGAAAACTTCTCACACCTGCCAGTATCTTATATCTTTTATAAAGCCACCAGTCACCCATGCATGGCGTATTGTTACTACATTTGGGCTGGTGCACCAACCACTATCTTCTCCATCTTAGACAGGGTGCAAAAAAGAATTTCTAACTTATAGGTCCCGCACTGTCTGTCAAGCTCTAGCCCCTGTCACATCGCTGCAGAGTTGCATCCCTGTGCTTGTTTTACAAGAACTTCGACAGAGTGTGCTTCGATGAACTTCATGCACTTGTACCCCTCAACAAAAATACCCTCGATCCAGCCGACTTGTAGCAAAATCACACCCCTTCATTGCAGAGGTTCCTTGACGCCGGATAATTTTCTACTCTAATAGCTTCTTTCCTCAGATCGCTTACCTTTGGTATTTCCTCCCTGTTTCCACGACCGTACTAACATGCAGAACTTTAAATGTAATATGAACAAACATCTTGCTGACCAACTTTATAGGTCGCCCCCTATTAATATAACCCCTATTACGCTTCAGTGGCTATATGCTTTTGTTTGGAGTGAACAAAAGTTTAAAAAAAGAACAGAAGAATCCATTCTTATTTGAGAGAGGTGTTAATCTTAGGTAGAAATGGGTCAAGAAATCGTTTAAAATGAAAGCATTAATTCTTATTAGAGAGGGTTGTTAATCTTAGGTAGAAATGGGTCAAGAAATCGTTTAAAATGAAAGCATCCATTCTTATTTGAGAAGGGTGTTAATCTTATATAGAAATGAGTCAATAAATCGTTTAAAATGAAAGCATCCATTCTTATTTGAGAGGGGTGTTAATCTTATATAGAAATGAGTCAAGAAATCGTTTAAAATTAAAGCATCCATTCTTATTTGAGAGGGGTGTTAATCTTATGTAGAAATGGGTCAAGAAATCGTTTAAAATAAAAGCATCCAATCTTATTTGAGAGGGGTGTTAATCTTATATAGAAATGAGTCAAGAAATCGTTTAAAATTAAAGCATCCATTCTTATTTGAGAGGGGTGTTAATCTTATGTAGAAATGGGTCAAGAAATCGTTTAAAATTAAAGCATCCATTCTTATTGTAGAGGGGTGTTAATCTTATATAGAAATGAGTCAAGAAATCGTTTAAAATTAAAGCATCCATTCTTATTGTAGAGGGGTGTTAATCTTATATAGAAATGAGTCAAGAAATCGTTTAAAATTAAAGCATCCATTCTTATTTGAGAGGGGTGTTAATCTTAGGTAGAAATGGGTCAAGAAATCGTTTAAAATGAAAGCATCCATTCTTATTTGAGAGGGGTGTAAATATTATATAGAAATGAGTCAAGAAATCGTTTAAAATTAAAGCATCCATTCTTATTTGAGAGGGGTGTTAATCTTATATAGAAATGAGTCAAGAAATCGTTTAAAATTAAAGCATCCATTCTTATTTGAGAGGGGTGTTAATCTTAGGTAGAAATGGGTCAAGAAATCGTTTAAAATGAAAGCATCCATTCTTATTTGAGAGGGGTGTTAATCTTATATAGAAATGAGTCAAGAAATCGTTTAAAATGAAAGCATCCATTCTTATTTGAGAGGGGTGTTAATCTTATGTAGAAATGGGGCAAGAAATCGTTTAAAATGAAAGTATCCATTCTTATTTGAGAGAGGTGTTAATCTTATGTAGAAATGGGACAAGAAATCGTTTAAAATGAAACAACACAATAAGCTTTTTCTGTTTTCTCACAACATGTTCCATTGAACTAAATAATATAATGGATGCATAAGTCTCTATGATGGCTTATACTTCTATACAATGCAGTAAATTTAGTCTCTTTATTGTTTCGCTTCCATCGATAGCTTTCTTTCTACAAAATCAATATTTGATTCTGGTCCACCAGTTCTTCGTGTGGATCATTATCGGATGTTATTGAGAAAGATTAAAATGAAATTCAATTTAATTCCTTTAACAGAATACTTTGTCTGCCGTAGTGGATAGATGCTACTTACCTGTAAAGCATCGACTATAGCGTCAACCCAGTAGACGTCATGTGTGAGAATATCAACTGTGATGTGACGTGGACTTTCAATGCCATTCTGCACAAGGACTGTTACATTAGTACCATCCAGACGGGCCCGTATTATTGCTGGTTTTATTTTATGACCAATCCAATAAATAAACCTGTAAGAGTCAAGAAATTTTTGCATGGTGATGAGAAGAGGAGGAGGAGGAGGAGGAGGAGGAGGAGGAGGAGAAGAATAAATAATTGTGATGCAAGGTGAATAAAAATATATGTGCAGTAAAAATGCACGAGTAGATACCACCTCCCCAAATGCCACCCATGGTATCGTTAATAAAATGTACAACTCTTTCAGCAATCCAACAAAATTAGGTACAAATAAACTTCAATATATGCCTGTCCACCGATTTTCCGTCATGAATATTCAGCCATGTTTGTTTCATTGCCGTTCAATGATATGATTAAGGTCCGGTGATAGTGAAACCCTTTCAGGATCACACCTCCTACTGATGAGACGATCATCAAAGTGTCCCCACAACCATTCCAACGAGTCATTTAGAGTATGGAAAGTTACACCATCTTGTTGAAATGACTGTTCATCCCTTACGACTCATCTTGGTCTCCCTATTGATCAGTGCAGAAGTGCACATTTGGAGCATGTCATTGAACAGCGATAAAAACAAGGACTGTTGGACATTCATCACCGAGTTAGGGTGGACAAGTCAGACATAGATTGAAGTATATTTGTATCAAATACGGTTAGATTGCAAAAAGAATTATGAATTTTATTAACGATTCCAGAGGTAACACTTTTGGGGGTGCACCATGTACCTGCAAATGTACTTACCTTTTTATTGGATTAATGCAGATACTTGTAACGATCTGCCGATTTGAATGTCCGTTCACGACTTTATCGATAATGGCAAGTTGGTGTGTGCCATTCAAACGGCTCACTTTAATTTCTTGGTTCCAAAATTTGGCGGTAACAAAATATAAATTGCCTGCAGGATAAAAAGAAAAACAATCAAGAAAAAATTAAACATTATTCACACATTTCAGCCTGTTTTCCTCATCTTGATTACTGACATTTTAACATCGTTTCGGCCTTTGTACTCTCCGGCCTTCTTCAGTAACCTTCCAGGTAGATTACTATCATGCCCTTTTAGATATCTCTTATTTGCAGATCTTTTTAACACAATTTAGGCATAGAATGATTGGCAGAGCAGCCAGTCAAAACATGTGCTGTTCTTGAGCATTGGACGACTTTAGTTAAATATCGAATATCCGGAACACAACTGAATAGGGAACAGATTATCGTCTAACATTTAAAATCTCGAACAGAAGGCAACAGGGTACAGGTGGTAGTTTTGTTTTACGGCATATCAACCCTTTTTGGGTTATTTAATGCCGAATCTGGTCATTATAGTAAAAGATTTATGCTTCAAGTTCTAAAAATAAAATAAAAAAGGGGAGGGAGAAAGGGAGAGGGGCTGTTGTTTTTGTTTTTGGTTTTGTAGAACATAATTAAGTTTTACAAAAAAAAAACAAAAAAAAAAAACAAACAAAAAACGTCAATGTAGGTGAATTTCGTCTCAGGGAGCCACAGGGCAGCCTGATCTGGTATCACCAGCAACAGGGTACAAATTCTCGTCCAACACAGAGAACTATAAGAAACTTTTCCAATCACCGATTGTCATGGCCGATAGCACTCTTCCTGAGAGTTAAACCTCATTGGCTTGACATTCTCAAGTACATAGAAGATGCTACTAAGGCTGCCGCAAAGAAGGTAGGCTCCCTCTATTGGGCTAGAAAACTTCTCACATCTGCCAATATCCTATATCTCTATAAAGTCACTATTCGAATATTGGAATATTGTTGTCGCATCTAGGCTGGTGCACCAACCACTACCCTCTCCCTCTTGGACAGAGCACAAAAATAATTTCTAACCAAATAGGTCCACACTGTTTGCCAAGCTACATCCCTGTCGTACCGCTGTAGAGTTGCATCTCTATGCTTGTCTTATAAGTATTTTAACGAAATGTGCTTCAATGCACTTGTACTGCACATGTACTGCACTTGTACTGCACTTGTAACCCCCAAACAAAATTACCCCTGATCCACACGCCTAGCAGCTAAATCCCAATCTTCACTATAGAGGTTCCTAGATGTCGGACGAGTTTCTACTCTAATAGCTTATTTCCTTGGACAGCTTGCCTTAGTGATTCCCTTCCTTCTCCCTGTTTCCCAACAGTACCAACATGCAGAAATTTAAATGTAATATGAATAAACATCTTACTGCTCAAATCCCCACCTAGGTTGCCTCTATAAATCTGGTCTGTATCTCAGTAGCCCATACGCTTTAGTGGCATTAAGTCTTGTCATGGGATGAATAAAAGTACAAAAAGTATATATATAAATAAATAAATTACCTGCTATCCAGTCGACTGCGATTGAAAAAAGGGACCAAGGATGTTGATCATGAGGAAGAATCGTCTCCAGTTTACTTCCGTCGGTTTGGAGTCTCAGAAGACCTTTCATTTGTGTTGCTATATAAACATAATTTTCTTTTACATAAGGAGCCATTCGATGCATACGATACCCTAATATGTAAAAGAAGAATAAGAGGATGATATAGTTTCTTTAAGCAATATATATATATATATATATATATATATATATATATATATATATATATATATGCAATATATATATATATATATATATATATATATATATATATATATATATATATATATATGTAGAAGGATGAAAAGGAATTAGAAAAGCAAAAGTCAAATCTTTTTTCAATTCAGTTGCTCATAGCAAGGTATATTCCACAAAAAGGCAATTTATTCAAGTTAAATTTTTCCTTAAGCCAGGCTTTTCAAAGATCAAAATCTTATCATCAGAGGAAGTCGCTGGGATAGATAAGTTGGCAAAGGCCAAAAATTTAAAATTTGAGAAAGTAAAATAAAAATTGTAGGGAAAAAAACACAAGGCAAAACTCTGCCCGAGTGCAAGCAAATGTCCGATTGCAAAAAAGTCCGGTGTCAAAAAGTCCAGCGGAGAAAATGAAATGTAGATAGGTAGGTCGTTAAAAGGCACGAGAAGTGACAAGAGAGGATACAAAGTTAAATTCCAAAAAACCACATCTTCAGGTGAGGCGAAGATAGGTAGAATCCAGAGGGTAAAAGGTCCAATAAAAGGTACGTTCGTGGATGCAACAAGGCTCAGTAAACCGTGAGGTGGAAAGTATTCGCCATTTAAAAGACTTCCTGGGCTAAAATTCATGGAATAGGTTTAAAATGGCAAAAATACAGCCAATTAATATTTAAAGACAAGCCCGTTGAAAATCAAGACTAGTCTGAAGGATGGAAAAAACTCATATGCGACCAGTAGGCAGGAAAGGAAGGTGAAGGGGGTGCGAAGGGGGAGAAGGGTGCGGGTGCGGGTGCGATGAATAAGTGCGATTTAAAACTAAGAGTGTGAGTGTGGGGGGGTAGGTCGCTTAAGGTTGAAAGTGGACATTAGCGCGAATTAGGGTTTAACTAGAAATGGGATAGAAGGGTGTGGGGGCAAGTCAATGAGTGCGGGGAGAGAGAATTAAAATACCAGAATGTGTCGGGGAGGATATGAACCGGGATATGGGGTTAGGTGTTTAATCAGATGACCTTGCAAAATATATTTGAAGAGTAGAAATAAAAAAATATAAATAGTAAAAATAAAAATTAAAAGTAAAAATAGAAATAAAGATAATTAAATGAAAAAAATAATAAAATAATAATAGAATTAGTCTTAGGCTCGCAAGGATTGACCGATAAAGAAATATATAAATGAGGGAATAGTCGATAAAATTGGAATCCGGGAGTGAGTATTAGAATAAGGAAAAGGTAATTTGACCTCGAGTGAATATTCGGGATGGAAATCCCCAAAGTGTTTAAAGATTTGGGTAGAAATAAAATATGTTGTTACGGGACGCTAGTGCTTTTTGGATGTAGGAAAATTAAACTTTGAATAAAGAAATTCAGAATAAGATATATGGAAGTTAATTAAGAAAATTATTAAATAGGTTAATGATGGCAGAGAGAATTTGAGACATACCTTGGTTAAAATAGTGACAATAATTTAAACCAGAGTGAGAATGGAGATGGCAATTAAGAGTAAATATTATGGGGTTAAAAGATGTAGAATGAGGGCGGGGGTCGGGATTGAGCAGGGTCCGAGAGAAGTGAGCGAGGGGCGAAGTGAACGAGGGGGAATAATCGAGGCTATTAAAAGAGTGAGAAGAATTATTTGTTAAACAGGGGGAAAGAAACCGTAATTAGAGTGCACAGAGAAAACGGTGAGCAGTTCGATATCGAAGTGTGCAAAGGGGATTAAAAGTAGATAGGGCGAGTCATCCAGTTAATAAGAGGGCTAGGGTCTAATGCAAATATGGTGGGTTAGTTATCCGGTTGAAAAGGAAGATTAGAAGGTTGGATGTGTTGATGGGAAGCGGACGAGTGTATTAAAGGAAGTTAAAGGAAGAAGTAATAGAAATCATATAGAGGTTATACGATTAAGGAGGTTAAGTACAATGATTTAGGGGGTAGTGGGAGAAAGGTACTAAAGCTAAGGGGATTGTAAAGCTAACGGAATTCATGGGTAATTTTTTAAGTTAAGAGAAAAGCTAAAGGAATGAGGGAGATATATGCAGAGTTATAAAACAAAAGGAATAAGAACTATCGGAGAAAAAAAATCCGAGATGTAGGGAGGGTAAATCCGAGATGTAGGGAGGGTAGTTAATCAAATGGGGGAGGGGTATCTGGGGGATTACTATGGTTGCTATATTTAAATTTACGTTTATGTCTGCAACTGGAGATAAATTCATTCTTAGAATTAATGATATTTTTAGATTTAGTAGCAGTAGCTATCATAAAGGTTTCCAATGTACAAAGTTGGCAGTGGGGTGCACCCGGGGTATATGATTTGGACACTTTATATATATATATATATATATATATATATATATATATATATATATATATATATATATATATTAGAGTATCGTGTTTATGTTTGCTTCATGTTTAGATGTATATTCAGATGTATATAGGCGTCATCAGTCAACATAAAATAATAAGCGCACAAGTGGGAGAAAAAAGTATAATAATAGTGAATAAAAAATTGAGAATGAAGAAAAAATAAACGTGCAACTTACAATTTTGTGACAATTTATTGGACGATTTTAGAAGTAAAGTAAACTAAATTCCAATTTCAGTTTTTGTTTTTGTTATTTGGAGATAATCTGTAGGAAATTTTCGGGCACCATTCCCTTCTTCAAGCATTTCCTTCTTCAAGCCTTCTATGAGGTGTGAACAGAGTTCTTGAAAACGGCGAACTAAGATTAATATGATTAATATTTCTCAAACCGGCCACCAGGGTCACCTCTCAAGGTCATATATGGGGGTTCTTATTGTCTGTTTTATTTCCGGTATACATATAAATGGATAATATAAAAATCAAAAATTATATTAGATCTTATCGAGATACGGCGAAGCTCAATATAATAGTGTTCAAGTAAGAAATACAAATACAAATTCGCCTTTAAACCATGTCATTTCAAAGATAACGCTCTTATCGTCAGAAGGACTGACCAATATGAATTTAAATGATCCAAACTGTTTAGACAAAGAAGTTAAACAATGTTCTCTATTTTTTCCAAACCTTGAGTGCTCTAAAAATGGTATTTGATAATAATAAGAGCGTTATCTTTGAAAAGACATGGTTTAAAGGTCAATTTCTATTAGTATTCCTTGCTTGAACACTTGATGAGTTAATAAACTTGTAAACTATGCAAATTTTATCTATTTCATCACTTCATTATCCGTATATATACAGTATGTATTTCTTCTTTCTTATACTGCAAGCATTGCATTGCAGCATCTTCTTTAAAGAATGTATTTCGTTTCAATTTCTTTCAGAAAATATTTATTCTGGCTAGGAAGTTTGTTAGACTAGAGGCTCCTCATTGATAGATATACATATGTTTTCTTTGATATAAATGGCTAATCGAGGTATACGATAATCAGAGAGGACTAATTTTAGTATCTAGATCTTCTTTCGATTAACATTTATCAGAGGAGTATTGATTTACTCCTCTTCAGGAGTTAGGCACAAGGCCAGTTTTTATCTTACTCCCACAAGTAAGATGTGACCCAAGGTCGGGTCGGGAAAGTGGGGTTTAAAAATTGCCTAGGCAGCCCCGTCGGCATTCCCCGGTAGGGGCGCTTCAGGCAGTAAGAAATAACCTTACTCCTCCCCAAAGAGGGGAGGCAAAGCCTGGGAGGGTGGACCTCCTAGAACTGCACAGGACAGACCCATAGACCGGCGTAAATCAAGGCCCGAAGGCCAAGACAATACCAGTCTATAGGGTGCAGTATCCATCGGAACAGATACTACACTTTGATCTTAGCCAAAAGGCCAAGAAATAGAAAATCAGAGGAGTATTGTCAGAATAAATCTAATATATATCGATTTCTTACTTGAAGCATGATCTTTATACTGAAAAAATATAATTCACTCAAGTTTCTTTAAGAAAATACTTATTCCTGCAAGGAAGTTTGTTAGACTGGGGATTCCACGTTGGTAAGTATACATTTCTTATATATAAGTGGCCACTGGAGTTATATAATAATCTAATAAGTAAAATAAGAATATAGGTTAGTGAGTACATTTTAGAGAAATATTGATTGGTACAAAATAGAAACGTAGCTAATAAAAAAAAGGTTCATCTAGATCTTTTTTCGACTAATATTTATCCGAGGAGTATCGTCAGAATCAATCTAATATATATATATATATATATATATATATATATATATATATATATATATATATATATATATATATATATATATATATATAGTCTCGGAAGTTTCTCAACCATTAAAACTATATAAGAAAAAAAACAAAAAAACTTTTTAGTCCCAAGTCGTTCAGTGGAAAATCACTCATGTAAGTCACTTTATTTTTTACAGTTATTATATTAGTTATTATTAAAAACTGTTTCGCGAATTTAAAAACAAGACAGTATTTAATTTCATATATATATATATATATATATATATATAACATTAAGTGGATCGGATTTTCCAAATTAGACCTAAGTGGTAATGCAACTGATACATTTGATTCCGACTAGCAGTTTCTTCCTTCTCATACTAACAGCATTTTCTTTATACTAAAAAATATATTCCGCTTAAGTTTCTTATACCTATCCCGGCTCAGAAATGTGTTACACTGGGGACTCCTCGTTAATAGATATAACTACATTTTTAATAAGTCGCTACTTAAGTAATATAATAATCTTATTGGATTATTATATTACTATTATTCCAAGAAGAATATCAGTTAATGATTAAATTTTGATTGTTACAAAATGTAAAAAATAGCCAATAAAAAAGGAATCATGTAGATCTTCTTTTGGCTGAAATTTATCAGAGGAGTATCGTCAGAATAAATCTATTATATCTAATATATAACATTAAGTCAGTCAAATTATCCATGTTAGACCTAAATAGCAATGCATCTGACATATCGATATTTGATTCAAACTAGTTATTTCTTCTTCATCATCATCATCATCATCATCATCATCATCATCATCATCATCATCATCATCATCATCATCATCATCATCATCATCATCATCATCATCCGGTTTATTTGTTAAATCAGGCCACAATTATTCCTCTGATGAGGGTGGGGCCTAATTGTCTAGTCGTGTTTTGACTAGACATAGTTTTTAAGGCAGTTTTACATCTGGATGCCTATCCTTCACCAACTTGAACACTTTTGCCAGTCTAAGACTTATGACGTTCCCATCTAACTAGGGCTGATATGGTTTCTACTTGAGTATGCACTGATGTCACATATTACCTGTGAGTTGTCGCATACACTACTGTCACCCAGTTTGTGACAGGCCATCCAAATATAGCACTTGCCACATGCCCTGTGGCCAGGGATTGGATTGGTAAGTGTCGGAACGTATCCACATACCAGTAGGCCCTGCACACTGCACCTCTAGGGCTCCAATCTACTCCGAGATCTCTAGTCAATTAGCCTGGAGCTACAAGGTGCCCAATATCCATGGTGTACCACGGGGAGGTTAGGCCACAGTATTGTCGGTGGAGAGGTTATATACCGACACTTTGCCTTTGCACTGAAAAAATGTATTTCACTTTAGTTTCTTTAGAAAATACTTTTTCCGACTAGGAAGTTTGTTAAACTTGAGATCCCTCGTTGATAGATATACATTTTTCTTTTATATGAGTGGTCACTTGAGTTATATCATAATCTAATAAGTAAAAGAAAAACATAATGTAATGATTAAATTTCAAAGAATTGTTGACAAAATGTAAAATAATGTAAAAAATAGCTAATAAAAGGGGGCTTATTTTAGTATCTAGATCTTCTTTCGACTAAAATTTATCAGAAAAGTATCGTCAAAATAAATCTAATATATATCTAACTTATGAAATTAGGTCGGTCTGACCTAAATAGCAGCGTATCTGACATTTCAATATTTGATTCATACTAGCGATTTCTCCCTTCTTATACTTGCAGCATGTTCTTTACACTGGAAAATGTATTTCGATTTAGTTTATTTCAGAAAATACTTATTCCGGTTAGGAAATTTTAGTAAGTTTTCACCTAAGAAAATCTTTTAACTAACATTCATCAGAGTAGAATGATGGTGTGGCTAACTTGTTGAGATAGACCCTTTTAACAAGTCTGTACTGTATGTTTTCCATGCAGCAAGAGAGCCTCTTTCTTTTCTATTCGTGTGACGTCACAGGCAAACATGAGTTATTACCAAGTCTGATTATTATCTTCTGACAACACTACAGATAGTCATACGGACAAATTAATAGGAGATCTATCTCCAATTCAATGAGATTTTCAGAATTTATTTACAAAATTATATATTATACCAGTGTACATACAGGAAAAAAATTATGCTTCGCTAATGTACACACTAATATTAACATAAAATCATGGAATTACGTGAGTAAATTAATTTTTCATATATTAATTATTATTATTTCTGATGAGTTAAAGAAGCAAAATATTTTTTGGCTTTTTATTTAGAGTGGAGAATTTGTTCCTGAATTCATTTCAGATGGTGGGGGTGTTTGATTTGCTGTTTGATTTCCAATGAAAGTCTTTCTAATGCCTTTTTGTAATCATAATTTATATATGAATAATATGATTTCTGACAAAATTCTATGATTTTATATGAATATTAGTGTAAACACTGGCGAAGCATAATATTTTTTCCATTATTTTTGACAGAGTGTATACACTAGTATCTATATATTTTGGTAAGAAGCTGATGAAACCTAAAACAGAAAGGGACACAAATCTTTATTAGCCTTGTTATGCTAAATTCTCTGGTATGCATTGCATTGTGGGACATTGTCGGAGATTGTTGTGATGAACACACAGTTATCTCCATGTGCGGATTCTTAATCAAATGCTTAAAGTTTATTATATATATATATATTACTTTTTTGATTCCAATGAACATTTCTTTATTAACCTTTAAATAAAAACATACAACATGACGGTCCGTTTTGTCTACACATGAATAGCCAAATATAGAGATATACATTCTGTATTTTTAATACATGCGACTTTTCAGAAGTCCAAATATCGTGTCCAGAAACACCAGAAAAAATAAAAGACAAAAAACAACACTTGCATTGTTATAGGATTATTCATAAATACAATTTCAAAAATTAATGTGAGATTCTTTTTAGTTATTGGACTCCATCTTTTATACTAACAGAGCTAGGAAAAGATACTTATAACTTACTTAAATATTATGTCGTAAATAGCCTTACGTGAATGAAATCTCTCTCTCTCTCTCTCTCTCTCTCTCTCTCTCTCTCTCTATATATATATATATATATATATATATATATATAGGAATAAGCAGGTAAGTATTCCATAGAGAGTCTGAAATTTTGTTAATAAGAATTATTGTTAAATTTGAAATTAGTCATGTGATTGATTAATCTGATTATTTCTATTAGAATGTTTGAAGGAAACAGTTAATATTGATCTTTTCTAGATGTTTATGGAGTAAATTGAAACATTTGTTAACGGGACAAAGATATTATGTCAAAACTGTGTATGGTTTTGTTTTATACATTAATGTTTTTCATTTTATTCAATAAATCTCCGGAGTTTTTTATGTGTGAACTGCTGATAGTACTCATTAGCAGGGGTAGAATATTAGCTATGGCTCGTGTGATCCTGTGTGTTGCACTCCCGATACCAGATATTATGAGGCGCATAGGGATGTCCGGTTTGGGAGTTTTATGGGTTCATATAGTGTGGCAATATTGGAGTGGTATTCAATTTTTATCGTTTTTAATAAGGTTTTTGAAAGATTTAAAAAAGTTTCAATGCATTTGCTTATAGTTTCTAAGTCTGTGTTTGTGTAGATATTTTCTTTAAATATGTGCTTATATATATATATATATATATATATATATATATATATATATATATATATATATATATATATAGTCTTGGAAGTTTCTCAACCATTAAAACTATATTTAAAAAACCCAAAAAAAACCTTAAGTCCCAAGTCGTTCAGTGGAAAATCACTCATGTAAGTCAATTTAACTTTTACAGTTATATTAGTTTGCTTCTAACATTATTTAAGGGATCATCAATTGTTTACCATGAAAAACTGTTTCGATATATATATATATATATATATATATATATATATATATATATATATATATATATATATGCCTGAACATTGAACTGTAATAAAATTTTATTCGCACCTTATTTTATTCTTTCACTTTATCTATTGCTATTAATGTTCTATCCAGTATATTGAGATTCATTTTTATCCGGATGTTCACTAATTAAAGATATTAGTTGCCTCTTATATCGTTTGTTGTATTAATCTTATATATATATATATATATATATATATATATATATATATATATATATATATATATATATATATATATATAAGCACACAAGTAGGCGAAAAATGAAAAAAATAAGTATGTAGCTTACTATTACGTTCTGAGGGGGTTGGACAATTTTAGAAGCAAGGTAAATTTAAATTTTTCTTTTCGTTTTTTTTTTCGTTAAGATATTCTTTAAGGTAATATTTGGGAGCCTCTTTCGTCTTCTCACCTTCTATGAAGTGTGAACAGAAGTTAAAAAAATAGTCGGTGAACCCTATGGAGTATTTTCAGATTTAGCCGCTAGAGCAAATTGGGGCATTTTGGTGTGGGTGTGAACTTCCATATTCATTCTGAGTCCTTTAGGTATGAGGTTAAAGTTTATTGCAATGGTTTGGAAAAATTACGTCTAATTTACTTTGTGCGAGTTTCACTAGGTTAATTTCAAGTACCCTTCACGTGTGAAGTGGTGGTCCATCCAGATGAGGTCCAA
Source organism: Sepiola atlantica (assembly GCA_963556195.1). Lineage (NCBI taxonomy): Eukaryota > Metazoa > Mollusca > Cephalopoda > Sepiida > Sepiolidae > Sepiola > Sepiola atlantica. The sequence continues at coordinate 28,101,022 of OY744542.1, forward strand.
GGTACATTTTAGAGTATGTTATGTGATTTAGGAGGAATGACCATGCAGGTCTCAATTACATTTGTAAGAGTTTAATATATTTATTATTATTATTATCATAATACACAGTGGAAATTCAATTAGCTATTGATACCACCAGTTTCAGAAGGTGTGGGAAATCTGGCAAGTTGGGCTAGGAAGTACTCTATGCAGTGGACGATGCGAATATACTAAGATTGGGGGAGAATAAGTAACAGCTAAGCCTGGGAGCATGAAGGCAAGAATGGTTACAATAAGGTGCTACGAGGGGCGTTCAATAAGTAATGCCCCTGACCCATTTTCCCATAGCAGTAGATTAATGAAACTTGGCACAGTTATTAGTATTTCTCTACATAGGAACCACCCAGAGTTATGCATTTCTCCCATTGTTTGATACAGCTCTGGACACCGTTTTTGTAGAACATCCAAGGTTGGTCCTCCAACCACGTCATAAGTTCATAAATCAAGGCTGCATCATCTGGGAAACGCTTTCCTTTCAAAAACAACTTCATAGCTGGGAAGAGATGAAAGTCAGAGGGTGCAAGGTCAGGAGAGTAAGGGGTGTGTGGAAGGATTTCATAGCCACACGCCCGTGCTTCTGATCTGGCGACATGCGAGTTGTTGACCGGAGCATTGTCCTGCAGGCGGAGGATACCTTTGCTGATCTTGCCCCGCCTCTTGATTTTGATAACTTCTCTTAATTTCATCAAAAGTGAAGCGTAATAGGCTCCTGTAATTGTGGTACCCTTTGCCAGGAAATCTGTCATCATTACTCCATCCTGGTCCCAGAAGACTGTGAACATGACTTTACCAGCGGGGGCTGCACCCTTGCCTTCTTTGGAGGTGGTGAGTCCAAGTGCTTCCACTGCATTGACTGGGCTTTGGTCTCTGGGTCATAGTGATGGACCCAAGTTTCATCCTGTGTAATCAGTCGTTTGAAAAACTTTGACTCATCTTCTTGGCACATCTCCAAATTGATCCTTGAGCACTCAACGCGTTATTGCTTCTGGAAAGGTGTGAGCAACCTGGGAATCCATCTGGCAGACACCTTATGCATATGCAAATGGTCATGAATGATAGTTTCCACAGACCCTGTACTAATCTCGACCTCTTGGGCTATTTGGCGAATAGTAATGCGTCGATCTTCCAAAATGGCAGCCTCAACTTAATGGACAGATGCCTCGTCAATGGCAGAAGAGGGACGACCAGGTCTGGGAGCTGTTTCCACAGACTTCCGGCCATGTTTGAATTCACAATGCCAGCGTTTTACAAGGTCATATGATGGGGCATCATCACCATAAGTTTTTTCATTTCATCAAAGTTTCCTTTGATGTGCGTCCTTTCAAATACAAAAACCGGATCACTGCGCAACACTCAACTGGCTCCATTTCACATTTAACTCAGTTCAAACACCTGTAAATCAGAAACCAACATTTTTGCAACATAACCCATACAGATATAAATCATTACACATGCAAAGCTTCATCTAGATCAGACAACTGGAAGTGGGTCAGGGGCATTACTTATTGAACGTCCCTCGTGTGTGTGTGTATATATATATATATATATGTATAAGATGTAAATAGACTCACGAAGAATAGCAATTTAGTTGCAATAGGTATTACCCACAAGATTGAAGGATGTGTCCGCTAATAATAAAACTAATATATATATATATATATATATATATATATATATATATATATATATATATATATATATATTTTTTGATTTTATTCCATTAATTGCGACAAAACCTGTTTTGTCGCAATTAATGGAATAAAATCAAAAAATATATATTTTGCTCTGAATTTTCATTGAGCACTCTCATAAACCCGGTTTCAACTTCCTTCGGATTCATACCCCCTGGATATTTGTAACAAGTTAATTATATATATATATATATATATATATATATATATATATATATATATATATATATGTGTGTGTGTGTGTGTGTGTGTGTGTGTGTGTGTGTGTGTGTGTGTGTGTGTGAGTGTGTATATATGTGTGTGTGTGTATATATAGTAAGGTATGAAAATGTAATAATAGCAATTAAGCTACATGTATAAGAAGCTTATAAATCATAATAGTTAATGGTGAAATAAAAATAAAAATGAGATAAAAATTGAATTTAAATTAAAGATTAAATTAAAGTATTTGGAGAAAAAAGGAAAAGACTGTTTGAACAAATATTTAAATTGTTACAATAAAAAACAAACTTAAAACGTAAACGAAATGTTTAGCTGACACAAGTCTTTTTATGTTTCGAGATTTTAACTTTTCTTATCGACGAAATGTTTTGCCAAAAATACTGCCTCGTCTCGTGACCTCGTCTCGTGACCTCGTCTCGTCTGTCAACGGTCTAATAAAGCTATAACGTATTACAGCTCGCTATCTGGCTGAGAAGTCGCCGCCATTGGTAACATTGGTTGGGGTCGTCCTAATCTTCTTTCACATATAGCAGCTTTGTAAAGAAACGTCCGTTTGGTAACAATTACGGATAATCTGACGACAGACATATGTGTGTTTCGCTAAGCGATAGAACTTGAACTGAAAAAAAAAGATGAGGATGGTGGCGGTTTTAATAAACATACAGGCACAAGTGTGCTACGCGTATGCAAATGAATGGCCAGAGTCTACCGACAAATAACTGTCTTGTGCTAAGACGACCCCCTCCTTTGTTTCAAATATTGCAAGAAGAGAGAGAAAGAGGTTAATAAAGAACCGTGGAACCGGCTGGTTATGATAAAACTTGTAGATTTTTCATCTTACTATTTGTGGCAAATGGAACCATGGCATCTTGGTGATCGTTGGATTCCAAAGAGTAGCCTCGGATAGAATATGTAGTGGAGACAATTAGTAATGAAGAGCCAGCTAAAAAGAAAAAACAAAGAATTTTTACATAATATATATATTTATATATATATATATATATATATATATATATATATATATATATAAATATATATATATATATATATATATATATATATATATATATATATATATATATATATATATATATACATGTTGTTAGTAATGCTTGCTTTCATAGTGGGTCCTATATTTTTGTTAATAATACAATTTTTCAAATTTAAAAGTTAGTCTAGAATACATTATATTATGTTTATAAATGTGTATGTACAGGATTCAGTCCTGAACTAATTAGCCGATCATTATGAATTTTTGGATAGGTATTTTTCTAGTTATATATAAAGTAAAATCGATCCCCCCCCCTATTTCTTTAGCTTAGTACCTTTGTTAATAAAAACTACACACTTAAAACAGTTCAGTCAGTCCGTTTTGGCAAATATTAGTCCGTGTTCTTAAAAAGAAAAAAAGAATAATTTCCAATCGATTTAATCCGCTCCCTGTAAACTATTAACAGCGAAAACTCATTTAGCTACAGCAGCTCTAAATAATGTTCCTCTCTTCCTTTGTATATTTGGAAAAACTCATTTAGCTACAGCAGTTCTAAATAATGTTGCTTTTTTCCTTTGTATATTTGGAAAAACTCATTTAGCTACAGCAGCTCTAAATAATGTTCCTTTCTTCCTTTGTATATTTGGAAAAACTCATTTAGCTACAGCAGCTCTAAATAATGTTCCTTTCTTCCTTTGTATATTTGGAAAAGCTCATTTAGCTACAGCAGCTCTAAATAATGTTCCTTTCTTCCTTTGTATATTTGGAAAAACTCATTTAGCTACAGCAGCTCTAAATAATGTTCCTTTCTTCCTTTGTATATTTGGAAAAACTCATTTAGCTACAGCAGCTCTAAATAATGTTCCTTTCTTCCTTTGTATATTTGGAAAAACTCATTTAGCTACAGCAGCTCTAAATAATGTTCCTTTCTTCCTTTGTATATTTAGAAAAACTAATTTAGCTACAGCAGCTCTACATAATGTTCCTTTCTTTCTTTTGTATATTTGGAAAAACTCATTTAGCTACAGCAGCTCTAAATAATGTTCCTTTCTTCCTTTGTATATTTGGAAAAACTCATTTAGCTACAGCAGTTCTAAATAATGTTCCTTTTTTACTTTGTATGTTTGGAAAAAACTCATTTAGCTACAGCAGCTCTAAATAATGTTCCTTTCTTTCTTTTGTATATTTGGAAAAACTCATTTAGCTACAGCAGCTCTAAATAAGGTTCCTTTTTTCCTTTGTATATTTGGAAAAACTCATTTAGCTACAGCAGCTCTAAATAAGGTTCCTTTTTTCCTTTGTATATTTGGAAAAACTTATTTAGCTACAGTAGCTCTAAATAATGTTCCTTTTTTCCTTTGTATATTTGGAAAAACTCATTTAGCTACAGCAGCTCTAAATAATGTTCCTTTCTTCCTTTGTATATTTGGAAAAACTCATTTAGCTACAGCAGTTCTAAATAATGTTCCTTTTTTACTTTGTATGTTTGGAAAAACTCATTTAGCTACAGCAGCTCTAAATAATGTTCCTTTCTTTCTTATGTATATTTTGAAAAACTCATTTAGCTACAGCAGCTCTAAATAAGGTTCCTTTTTTCCTTTGTATATTTGGAAAAACTCATTTAGCTACAGCAGCTCTAAATAAGGTTCCTTTTTTCCTTTGTATATTTGGAAAAACTTATTTAGCTACAGTAGCTCTAAATAATGTTCCTTTTTTCCTTTGTATATTTGGAAAAACTCATTTAGCTACAGTAGCTCTAAATAAGGTTCCTTTTTTCCTTTGTCTATTTGGAAAAACTCATTTAGCTACAGCAGCTCTAAATAATGTTCCTTTTTTGCTTTGTATATTTGGAAAAACTCATTTAGCTACAGCAGCTCTAAATAAGGTTCCTTTTTTCCTTTGTATATTTGGAAAAACTCATTTAGCTACAGTAGCTCTAAATAAGGTTCCTTTTTTCCTTTGTATATTTGGAAAAACTCATTTAGCTACAGTAGCTCTAAATAATGTTCCTTTTTTCCTTTGTATATTTGGAAAAACTCATTTAGCTACAGTAGCTCTAAATAAGGTTCCTTTTTTCCTTTGTATATTTGGAAAAACTCATTTAGCTACAGTAGCTCTAAATAAGGTTCCTTTTTTCCTTTGTATATTTGGAAAAACTCATTTAGCTACAGCAGCTCTAAATAAGGTTCCTTTTTTCCTTTGTATATTTGGAAAAACTCATTTAGCTACAGTAGCTCTAAATAAGGTTCCTTTTTTCCTTTGTATATTTGGAAAAACTCATTTAGCTACAGTAGCTCTAAATAAGGTTCCTTTCTTCCTTTGTATATTTGGAAAAACTCATTTAGCTACAGCAGTTCTAAATAATGTTCCTTTTTTACTTTGTATGTTTGGAAAAAACTCATTTAGCTACAGCAGCTCTAAATAAGGTTCCTTTTTTCCTTTGTATATTTGGAAAAACTCATTTAGCTACAGCAGCTCTAAATAATGTTCCTTTCTTCCTTTGTATATTTGGAAAAACTCATTTAGCTACAGCAGCTCTAAATAATGTTCCTTTCTTTCTTTTGTATATTTGGAAAAACTCATTTAGCTACAGCAGCTCTAAATAATGTTCCTTTCTTCCTTTGTATATTTGGAAAAACTCATTTAGCTACAGCAGCTCTAAATAATGTTCCTTTCTTCCTTTGTATATTTGGAAAAACTCATTTAGCTACAGCAGCTCTAAATAATGTTCCTTTCTTCCTTTGTATATTTGGAAAAACTCATTTAGCTACAGCAGCTCTTAATAATGTTCCTTTCTTCCTTTGTATATTTAGAAAAACTAATTAAGCTACAGCAGCTCTAAATAATGTTCCTTTCTTTCTTTTGTATATTTGGAAAAACTCATTTAGCTACAGCAGCTCTAAATAATGTTCCTTTCTTCCTTTGTATATTTGGAAAAACTCATTTAGCTACAGCAGTTCTAAATAATGTTCCTTTTTTACTTTGTATGTTTGGAAAAAACTCATTTAGCTACAGCAGCTCTAAATAATGTTCCTTTCTTTCTTTTGTATATTTGGAAAAACTCATTTAGCTACAGCAGCTCTAAATAAGGTTCCTTTTTTCCTTTGTATATTTGGAAAAACTCATTTAGCTACAGCAGCTCTAAATAAGGTTCCTTTTTTCCTTTGTATATTTGGAAAAACTTATTTAGCTACAGTAGCTCTAAATAATGTTCCTTTTTTCCTTTGTATATTTGGAAAAACTCATTTAGCTACAGCAGCTCTAAATAATGTTCCTTTCTTCCTTTGTATATTTGGAAAAACTCATTTAGCTACAGCAGTTCTAAATAATGTTCCTTTTTTACTTTGTATGTTTGGAAAAAACTCATTTAGCTACAGCAGCTCTAAATAATGTTCCTTTCTTTCTTTTGTATATTTGGAAAAACTCATTTAGCTACAGCAGCTCTAAATAAGGTTCCTTTATTCCTTTGTATATTTGGAAAAACTCATTTAGCTACAGCAGCTCTAAATAAGGTTCCTTTTTTCCTTTGTATATTTGGAAAAACTTATTTAGCTACAGTAGCTCTAAATAATGTTCCTTTTTTCCTTTGTATATTTGGAAAAACTCATTTAGCTACAGTAGCTCTAAATAATGTTCCTTTTTTCCTTTGTCTATTTGGAAAAACTCATTTAGCTACAGCAGCTCTAAATAAGGTTCCTTTTTTCCTTTGTATATTTGGAAAAACTCATTTAGCTACAGCAGCTCTAAATAAGGTTCCTTTTTTCCTTTGTATATTTGGAAAAACTCATTTAGCTACAGTAGCTCTAAATAAGGTTCCTTTTTTCCTTTGTATATTTGGAAAAACTCATTTAGCTACAGTAGCTCTAAATAAGGTTCCTTTTTTCCTTTGTATATTTGGAAAAACTCATTTAGCTACAGTAGCTCTAAATAAGGTTCCTTTTTTCCTTTGTATATTTGGAAAAACTCATTTAGCTACAGTAGCTCTAAATAAGGTTCCTTTTTTCCTTTGTATATTTGGAAAAACTCATTTAGCTACAGCAGCTCTAAATAAGGTTCCTTTTTTCCTTTGTATATTTGGAAAAACTCATTTAGCTACAGTAGCTCTAAATAAGGTTCCTTTTTTCCTTTGTATATTTGGAAAAACTCATTTAGCTACAGTAGCTCTAAATAAGGTTCCTTTCTTCCTTTGTATATTTGGAAAAACTCATTTAGCTACAGCAGTTCTAAATAATGTTCCTTTTTTACTTTGTATGTTTGGAAAAAACTCATTTAGCTACAGCAGCTCTAAATAAGGTTCCTTTTTTCCTTTGTATATTTGGAAAAACTCATTTAGCTACAGCAGCTCTAAATAATGTTCCTTTCTTCCTTTGTATATTTGGAAAAACTCATTTAGCTACAGCAGCTCTAAATAATGTTCCTTTCTTTCTTTTGTATATTTGGAAAACCTCATTTAGCTACAGCAGCTCTAAATAATGTTCCTTTCTTCCTTTGTATATTTGGAAAAACTCATTTAGCTACAGCAGTTCTAAATAATGTTCCTTTTTTACTTTGTATGTTTGGAAAAAACTCATTTAGCTACAGCAGCTCTAAATAATGTTCCTTTCTTTCTTTTGTATATTTGGAAAAACTCATTTAGCTACAGCAGCTCTAAATAAGGTTCCTTTTTTCCATTTGTATATTTGGAAAAACTCATTTAGCTACAGCAGCTCTAAATAAGGTTCCTTTTTTCCTTTGTATATTTGGAAAAACTTATTTAGCTACAGTAGCTCTAAATAATGTTCCTTTTTTCCTTTGTATATTTGGAAAAACTCATTTAGCTACAGCAGCTCTAAATAATGTTCCTTTCTTCCTTTGTATATTTGGAAAAACTTATTTAGCTACAGCAGTTCTAAATAATGTTCCTTTTTTACTTTGTATGTTTGGAAAAAACTCATTTAGCTACAGCAGCTCTAAATAATGTTCCTTTCTTTCTTTTGTATATTTGGAAAAACTCATTTAGCTACAGCAGCTCTAAATAATGTTCCTTTCTTTCTTTTGTATATTTGGAAAAACTCATTTAGCTACAGCAGCTCTAAATAAGGTTCCTTTTTTCCTTTGTATATTTGGAAAAACTCATTTAGCTACAGCAGCTCTAAATAAGGTTCCTTTTTTCCGTTGTATATTTGGAAAAACCTATTTAGCTACAGTAGCTCTAAATAAGGTTCCTTTTTTCCTTTGTATATTTGGAAAAACTCATTTAGCTACAGTAGCTCTAAATAATGTTCCTTTTTTCCTTTGTATATTTGGAAAAACTCATTTAGCTACAGTAGCTCTAAATAATGTTCCTTTTTTCCTTTGTATATTTGGAAAAACTCATTTAGCTACAGCAGCTCTAAATAAGGTTCCTTTTTTCCTTTGTATATTTGGAAAAACTCATTTAGCTACAGTAGCTCTAAATAAGGTTCCTTTTTTTCTTTTGTATATTTGGAAAAATTCATTTAGCTACAGCAGCTCTAAATAATGTTCCTTTCTTCCTTTGTATATTTGGAAAAACTCATTTAGCTACAGCAGCTCTAAATAAGGTTCCTTTTTTCCGTTGTATATTTGGAAAAACCTATTTAGCTACAGTAGCTCTAAATAAGGTTCCTTTTTTCCTTTGTATATTTGGAAAAACTCATTTAGCTACAGTAGCTCTAAATAAGGTTCCTTTTTTCCTTTGTATATTTGGAAAAACTCATTTAGCTACAGTAGCTCTAAATAATGTTCCTTTTTTCCTTTGTATATTTGGAAAAACTCATTTAGCTACAGCAGCTCTAAATAAGGTTCCTTTTTTCCTTTGTATATTTGGAAAAACTCATTTAGCTACAGTAGCTCTAAATAAGGTTCCTTTTTTTCTTTTGTATATTTGGAAAAATTCATTTAGCTACAGCAGCTCTAAATAATGTTCCTTTCTTCCTTTGTATATTTGGAAAAACTCATTTAGCTACAGCAGTTCTAAATAATGTTCCTTTTTTACTTTGTATGTTTGGAAAAAACTCATTTAGCTACAGCAGCTCTAAATAAGGTTCCTTTTTTCCTTTGTATATTTGGAAAAACTCATTTAGCTACAGCAGCTCTAAATAATGTTCCTTTTTTCCTTTGTATATTTGGAGCTAAACAGAACTTCAATGAGTAGAGTTTCTTTATAAGAACTACTCGTATGTGAAACACAAACCACGAGGCTGCTTCCCAGCTGACTACAACATGGTCGTTTTCTAGTACAATGTAGACGAATTCTTGTTGAGCCGTCCTCTTGAATAATAAAATTCTGTCCAGTTTGTTTCACCGTCCACCTGATAAACTTATTAACCCTTATCCTCGAGTGGCGTTTGCGCCTTGATAAGCGGTGACTCACTAGTACAAAAGCAAACAAAAACCAAACATCTGAAATCATTTTTTACCTTTGCAATTTCCTTGGTCATCTTTAACCAGTCCTGTGTTGCATTCACACTTGTGAGAATGCTCTCCATCCGGGAGGCACAGCTGTTTGCAGCCACCATAATTTGCTCCGGAACATGGATAAGTATCATCTGCAATCATAAAGAAATATTTTCGCCTATTCTTTGGATAAATCGCTGTGTTTACTGGTATGGACTGTGAGCTGGTGTGCTGTGTTAAGGTATTGAAGTGACATACAAATCATACACGCCTCAAAATTACACCCCAAAAAGATACCACATTTTTGTACAAAAATGGGGAAAAGGGTGGCTGGTTGCTTTTCATACGTCTAAAACCAAGCTTCTCTTCTTTCACCACCAACGCTCGGATCCTCACTTTACTCCAATTTAAATGAATTATAAGCTTCTGGAACTAACCTTCACTTCAGACTTGAAATGGAAGACTTACATCAAATCCGTTACTAAGGTTGCTAGAAAAATGGTTGGATCATTCTACCGCTCCAGAAAGTATCTAACACCTGACGCAAGCCTCTACCTGTATAAGAGTCAAATATGTCCTAAGATGGAGTACGGTTGCCACATCTGGGGAGGTGCCGCTCATAGCACCCTTTCCTGCCTTAACAGAGTACAAAATGTTGCTAGTCTCTCTCTCCTTTATCGTTATTTTCATGGTAGGTGCTCGACTGAGCTCCAATCTATGGCTCCCCTCTGTAAAATAGTCACAACAAAACTCGTCTAGCTACAACCACTGTCAATAATTTCTCGTTCTCCCTCTGTGTAACTAAAACTAAACAGAGCTTCTATTTTTTTCCTAGAACTACCTGTCTCTCGAACACAATATTGCGGGGTTGCTTCCCAGTTGGCTACAACATAGTCGTTTTCAAGTCTAATGTAAACAATTTTTTGTTGAGCTGTCCTTTTAGATAATCAAATTCTGCCCAATTTCAACAATCGTTACTAATCATCACGGTGTTATCTTACTGTACACCTGACAAACTCATTAACTCTTATCCGCGAGTCGCCCTTAGGCCTTGATAAGTGGTGCCTCTTTAGTAAAAAAAAAAAGAAGCAAAAACAGAGTTTCTAACCAGCTAAAAGCGAAATTATAAAAATAACAATTCACGTGACCGTCAACAGTTATGTTCGCAGACTAAAATTCTTTTACCTGCCAAAAAGAAACAAGCTTCATGGAGCTGGGTTTTTTTTTTCAGATAAAAAAAAAAATTAACATAGCCAGTCGAAGCAAAGCTGGTCAAAAGAGGGGACACAACTAGCTACTAACTGGGTGAAGGGAAGAATGAAATTGATATGAACTTTTCAAACACACACATACACATACACACACACACACACACACACACACTTCTTACTTGATTTATTCCATTTGCCCCATTCTATAAACAATTTAACTGTCTGAACTTACAAACACAAATGAACAATTCACTCATACAAAATACTTACATACCTTAAAACTTTGTAAATATATGAATATGTTGTGTTTAATTAATTCTGTTTTTAACTTCTTCTTTTAACATACTTTCTTTTTATTTATATTTATGAACCTGCCAAATTTCGCCGTCCGAGCAGTTCACATGGTGAAACTGAAAGAGGCATAAAATTGGAGCTTACCAAGAAAACTATTTTTTAAGAATAAAAACAATTAAGAATTACATTTCGTCACTAAATAAAATTTCTTGATAATAAAAGTTTTGTTAAATAAAAAAATTAAAGTTTTGTTAAATAATAAAATGAAAGACACCAAAGAAAACGGATTTTATTTTAGTTCCACTAATTTTCAAAATGTGTATTTGTTAATTTCAATTTTGCTTACTGAAACAAAATCAACTTCCCAATCGCGTGGGGGATGATCTCTTCTCTATAGCCCCTTTCTCACAGAAGAGACATATCTATGAACAGAATTTCTTTCCAAAAACTTCTCATCTGTGGAACACGATGCCACAGGATTGCGGCACTGCTGGCGTCAATATGGTCGTCTTCAATTCTCATTAAGTACTTGTCATAAATTTTATCTAAATATGCAACACGTTTTCTTATATATAAAGTAGAGACGATTTTTCCCCTGTACCTTCTCGGAGAATCGGAAAATAACCACATGCATCACAGGCTACTAAACTCACCACTATATTACACTTATTCACTCGAGCATGTTTTAGTAAATTTGTTATTATTTTTTTTCCAGCTAACACTAAATATTACATTTGGCCCACCATCCACGTCTCTCCGCCAAACCAACTCCATATAGGTGGTAGCAACAACTTTTCTCCCTAACAATTCTGTACTGTCACTCCACTCATCGACACCGGGAGCTAATAAACACAGTTTAATTTTCACAAAAGACTCCGTTCTTATTTATTATTTGCCTTGTATTAATTTACTAAATAATATAAAGCAATACGCAAAGACTTAATGACCGCTCCCGTTCACTCCGATGATTTTCCGCGAATATCAGATTACGTTATTTCTATTTCTACCTATGACTTCTATATTTATATTCATTCCGGAATTAAGCGAATGAAATTAACGAACACAGTTCTTGCAACATTTAATTATTCAACATAGCGGCTACAATTTCTTGATCGAACCGACTTCCTATTTAATTCAATAAGCACCAAGATACTCGTAGACCCCGATACATTTACATTTTCAAAATCATACACCTTTAACACGCATATTATAGAAAACTTGCCCAAATCCATTTCTTTCATCAACTACAAATGACCTAAACCGTGTCATTGTTGAACTTTATATTTGGTCGGCAGAAGCTAAATCTTAACATAACACGCATGCCAATAAACAAACTTAGCTTAATTGGCCTATTTTCAAATGTATTTTTAACTCGAAACCGTGGTGCAGTCATTGTGAAGGCAGGTTTCATGACCGCCAGTTTTAGCGTTCGATCCCATTCTACTCTACCACTTTTTTCTTTATTTTTTAATTCAAAACATTTGCCAACACGGTAGAGGGGGGAAGAGAAAGAACAATAGGCCGTTTCTTTTTTTATTCAACGTCATGCAATAGGTAGTACTTTCTCCCGTGCAACGCCGGGCGACGGGTTCCGCTAGTTATTAATATTTTTCTATTGTATGCACAGAATAAACAAAGAGACAGACAGACAGACAGACAGACAGACAGACAGACAGACAGACAGACAGACAGACAGAATAAACAAAGAGACAGACAGACAGACAGAGACTAATGCTTTATATATGAGGCGCCTAGAGGTGTAATATGCTATGCACCAGACATATCGAAATCCGTTTTATTATAGCATTTTACTCCCCTAAGGTTCCCCTACCCCGAGAGCTTCTCAGGTGGCCAATTTGGTACTGACAACAAGGTCGAAATTTGTTTTATGTTGAGGGGTATGTTTGACCGCACGGACACCACAGAGCTTGTGCTTGGGGAGCAGCAAACCTTGTCTATGCCACGCCTCTCCAGCGGTATTGCTGACTATAAAAGAAAAATGTGGGTGTATAACCTTTGTATACACGATCTGAAAGAAAACGTGTCAAAGTTTAATGTGTGGGACAAAGTGACAGGTGGCAGTGGCTCCGCAGAAATTGCGTGGACAAGGAATACGCTGCACATGACTTTGGCAATCTTGTTGTGTCAACAGTGGGGGCCATTAATGTAGTTCTAAATTACCTTCATCTCCTTCATCAAAGCAAGATATCGTTCATTACTTCCTAATGCCTGGCCATAGTTACATGGCATGTGACCTGGCCTTTGGAAACATAGAAAAGACAATACAGGCAACAGGTGATGTCTACAGTAAGCAGGAATATTGCGACATCATCAAGAGGCCTGTGTATGACATGTACCAGGTCATCAAGTTGGTGAGGGATGACATATTGGATTTTGATAAACTGAAGCCGTATGTTGTTCAGCGCAAACCTCGTAACCCCTACAAATTCCAGGATGCACGAAAGTTTGCGTTCTGTCTCGGTTATCGTGAAGGATATCTCCTGGGCATGGAGTACCGTGACGATGTCTCCATTCTTGGCAGTGTTCGCTTGATGCCTGGGAAAGGTGCCTACAGAATGTCTAAGTTTAATCTTAGTAATGTTGTCCTTTCCCCAAAATATGACACGCCGCTGCTGTTGAAGCTAGACAAGATAGCTGACCTCAAAATTGTTGCCACCTACATCAGGCAACCTCACTGTATCTGCAGCAGCTTTTTCGTGAGCAAGAGGACCTACAACAACAGCAGGATGCTGCAGCTACAGCACAGGCTTCCCAACGGCTTTAGGACGACGCAGACAACGATTTATTGAACTGCGACGATAAATGACTACCTCGATCACGTAATGCATTAATGCGTAATTGATGCATTAATAACCATCGTCGGTTGTGGGTGGGGCTATGGACAATCGACACAAGGGTATCGCGTTTATGATTTATTTTCTTTAAACTGCCATTTATTTTTGGCCATTACAGTCAGACAACATGAAAATACATGCTTTCTGCTCCATTTAAAAAAACACTCAAATATCTTTATTCATTCGATAGTTATGGCAGTTTTAATGTTGATAAATTTCACACGCGGCTTACTCACTTTTAAAAAAGTGATGCTTGACACGTTACTCATCTAGGCGCCTCATGTATATTAGAACATTCTATAATTAAAAAAAGTCTGATTTTCATATCTAAATGCTTGTAGGAAACAAATGGCACATCAATACTTTTTGGGTCATTTAATAATTTCTCTTTGACAAGTTAAGAAAGAAAAATCTTACTTGATAAATGCCGTGCATAAAAGACAATAAGATTTCTAAGTCCTCTGATACCCCGTTTCAAGGTTACCCCACCATTCTCAAAAGAAGTTAAGGGGATGTATCTTATCTCCTGAAGGTCAGCCTCAGTGTAATATAGAAATCCGTTGTAGACTGCAACGCCCTTGGGGTTGGCAAGGTTTTCTAGTACAACCTCACGGCGATTCTGAGAGATGTCGTAGCGCATGATCTGAAAAAAAAAAATTCAACACACCAATCAGGGAAAGTTTTAGATTTAGCACCCCAATTATACTCTGAAAAGAACGTGTTTTGCATGATACTCTATATAATGTTACTAAAACCTCACGTATAGATTGCAACACCCCTGGGTTTGGCAAGGTTCTTCAGTACGACGTCATGCTAATTCCGAGAAATGTTGTAGCACATTATTTGAAATTCAAAAACAGAAAATTCAACACACCAATCAGGGAAAGTTTTAGATTTAGCACCCCAATTATACTCTGAAAAGAACGGGTTTAGCATGACATGCTATCTGACGTCACTAAAACCTTATGACTTTTCAGATTTGACATGTCCTTACCTCTCTACTGTCATTATAGCCTACTCCAAATGTACGAGATGCTTATGCCTCAGCCTGTATATAGATGAAAGATAAAATTCTTACCTTTCTTTCTATTTATCTAAAGAACTTTTTCAAAGTAACAAAAAAAATTCTTAATCACTTTTGTATAAGAGATTGGTATTTCTTGAGGCAGGTAGGTGAGTTCATATTCAAGGAGGTGGTACGATGGAGAAAGAAGCTTAAGTGAATGCGGAGAGAAAGTTGTAGGGGAGACAGAACAATGTTTAATGATGAATGAAGGAAAAAGAGAGGCTAGAATTGGTGATTGCGTCAGATAGTGAAAACAGTAGGTTTATTGAGTTGCACGTCGCTAATCACGTTAAAATTAATTACATAATAATTAATCATGTCAAGCTGTGGTGGGGAAAGAAAAAGGGTTGAGTAAAGGTGCGAAGAAAGTAGCAGACGGAAAATGGAAATGTTTGATGATGAATAGAGGAAAAAAAGAATTAGTGATTGCATAAGAAAGAGGAGAGTTCTTATATGTGAGATGATCACTATTCCATTTATTTTTATCTACATATATATTGTTATAATAATTGATGAAGAAAAGTAAAATGATAGAGCCAAGCTATCAAATGTGACCTGCCCATTCCTCTACTCAGCTTGCACAGTGCCTACTCCAAATGTTGGAGATCTTCATGCCCCACCTTATATATATATATATATATATATATATATATATATATATATATATAATAAAATTGAAATAAGCCAAATTAGCAATACAAGATTAATTAATTTTTTTTTTCTTACATTAATCCTATCGATTACGGAATAAAATTCCTTCCTCAGGGGTGACCAGTATTGAGTCATTTTTTTTTTTTTTTCATCAAAAAACAAGAATAAAGAAACTTATTTCTTTGTTAATTTGATAAACGTCAATGATGGTACGACGTCATCGCCTTGCTGTTATGAATGGCGGGTAGAATTAAAAAAACTGGTGTCGAACGAAGAATGCGTTGGCACGCTATCAAGTAATGTGTGTGTGTTTATCGTTCAAGTTTCAAAGTATTGCATGGAAAGTTAATAAAATTGAAGTATAAGCCAAATTAGCAATACAAGATTAATTAATTTTTTTTTTTTCTTACATTAATCCTATCGATTACGGAATAAAATTCCTTCCTCAGGGGTGACCAGTATTGAGTCATTTTTTTTTTTTTTTTTCATCAAAAAACAAGAATAAAGAAACTTATTTCTTTGTTAATTTGATAAACGTCAATGATGGTACGACGTCATCGTCTTGCTGTTATGAATGGCGGGTAGAATTAAAAAAACTGGTGTCGAACGAAGAATGCGTTGGCACGCTATCAAGTAATGTGTGTGTGTTTATCGTTCAAGTTTCAAAGTATTGCATGGAAAGTTAATAAAATTTTATTAACTTTCCATGCAATACTTTGAAACTTGAACGATAAACACACACACATTATATATATATATATATATATATATATATATATATATATATATATATATATATATATATATAAGATAAAGCAGGAATGCTACGGAAAGTAAAGTAAATGTTACCAAGACCAATATGATGATTAGTGGCTGTAGTGTTAAAAAGCCCCCAGAAAAAAAAGGTCTCCTGCTCAGTGAGTGGAAATGGAGATGTGAGCAACTTAATTTTTTGTGGTATTTGTTTGTTTGTTTGTTTGTTGGGTTTTAACGACCTTTCAACCCTTATAAGGTCATCTCAGGTCAATGTGGTATTTGTAAGCATTGGGTACACAGGAAGCGCAGTGGAATTACAGGTAGGTTGAGAGATGATAAACAGTTTGTGTGAAAGAAGTGGAAGAAAATGGAGACCAACACGAACTCAAAGGTGGAGAAAGTCTATTTGGATGGCAAGGCTATTGAGGGTGTCCAGAATTTTTGTTACCTTGGTGATACCATTAGAGCACAGGGTGGAGCAGGTGCTTGTGTGATTGCAAGAGTTATGAGTGTATGGATTAAGTTCAGGGAACTTCTTTCATTACTAACCAGCAAAGCATTACCACTATCGACTAAGCGGAAAGTCTATCAGGCATGTATACACAGTGTGATGATGTATAGAAGTGAAATCTGGCCACTGAGGGTTGAGGACATGCGTTGCATGGAGAAAAATTATATGAGAATGATATGATGGATAAGTAATAATCTGAAGATCTGTGAGGAAGATTAAATCTCGACAGAACAGGAGACTTTGTTGGTTTGGTCACATTGAAGGAATGGATTACAGTTCTTGGGTTAGTAGAGTAGAACAGCTGAGGTAACGAGGTCAGTTGGCAGGAAAAGGTGAATGCAAAGATGGAAGAACTTGATAAGAATGGATTTGAAAAAAGAGGGATAAATAAAGGCTTGGCCAGAGATATGCCAGTTTGGAAGTCAATTTTTAAAAGCCGTCCAACACATGCCAGCATGTAAAACAGACGTTAAACCGACTATGATGATGATGATGATGATGATTATGATGAAATTCTTACCTTTCCTAAGTAGCTCTCCGACCAGTAGAGAACAGACGCTGATGGATCTTTTGTGAGATAATTCGGAGAATTCAGATTGTCTTTTATAAGAATCCTGGAACCTGTTCCGTCCATTTTAACTTCCGCTATCTTTTTGGGAACAAAGCCTCCACCAAGATCGGACCAGTAGACATATCTGCAATAAGACAAAAAAATCTGTAATTCAAAGTTTAGCATACACATTTGTGGGGCCTGTGAAGATTCCACGGTTGATTAAAGAAAATTAGTTTTCATCTTATTTATAAAACGAGTGTACCCCTTCAGTCAAAAATAATGAAAAAAAAATTGCTTCGCCAATGTTCACACTAATATTCATATAAAATAACGTCTTTATCGGTAAAATTAAAAAACAACTAGAGAGAAAGATAGAAAACGTCTCCAACTGGAAAGTTTATGAAATGAAAAAAGAAAGAAAGAAAAACGTATTAATCGGTATAAAAAGAAGAAAGAAAGAAAAGGAAAGAAAACGCTTCAGTATGGAAGCAGAGGAGGGGATTTCTTTCCGAATTTATTTCAGATGGCAAGGATTGCTATTTTCTTTCTCCCTTCCCCTAAACACTTGAAATGGTTTTATCCGGCACATTTTTCACTTGCGTCTTTATTATGGAGTGGATAATTATCTCATCAGATATCATGTGTGAAACAAAGAAGAATTAGCGTCCAATAATTATTTCAGATCTGTATCCTTTTTTTCAACTATTAAAATGATTGACTTGTCTACGAAGAAACCGAAGTGCATTCTGCTGTATTTAATTTCGTAATTAATCATCACAAGTCGTCTATACCCCTGGAGGTCTAGTATATTACTAAAACTCCGTGGATCTTGCTTGTTTCTTTGTTTGTCCCCATGTACACTGGATATTGTGAAATAAGGATGACGTCATAAATGATGACGTCACAAAAAGATGGCATAATAAAGAACGACGTCATCAATTAAAACAGAGATTTGGAGATAACCATGCGCAGTGGATAACGTCAAAAAACTGATGACGTCATCCATCAAATCAGAGATGAGGGATAACGGTTGATCTAGACGACCCATAGACCAAAGGGTTACGGATCGTCTAGAACTCAGCAGATCTTTTTATTCTGTTTGTTTGTTATCTTTTTTGTTTGTTTGTCTCCGTGCACACTGGATGTTATCACAAAAATGTAATCATCCATTCAAACAGAGATGAGAAATAACCGTTCACAGTAGATGATGTCATTTTATTGTCTACTAGTATGCTACTAAAACTCTGTGGATTTTGTTTGTTATTTTTTTAAATTATTTATCATAGATATTTACAATGGCAAAAAAAAAAAGTGGTTAGATCAAAATAGAAACAACAAGAAAATACATCATATTAAAGAAAAACAAAAAGCAGGACTGGAAAGAACTATATCACCTGGTCCAGTTCTGCTACCACAAGCCACTAGGGAAATGATCGTCAATGCTGCAATTTTACATTTAGGTTTAGAAAAAAAAAAAATATTAAGAAAAAAAAAGAAAGAAAAAAAAGAAAAAAGAAAAAAAAAAGAATGACAAATGTTTGGGGAAAAAGATGTGTACGACATAAATGCATATCAAGAGGGAAAATGCGAGAGAGAGAGAGAGAGAGAGAGAGAGAGAGAGAGAGAGAGAGAGAGAGAGATAGGCTGACCACTGCAACATGACGGTTGAGGAAGTGAAAGGGTGAGACTGGATCAGTTTTTAGCATTAGAGTAGGCTTCACTATATTTAAAGCGCTCTGCTTTATTTAAAAAAGATATTGTTTCCAATAGAATATTATGGTTTTGGGCGTGGCTAAATCTAGGGTCTCCGTAAAGTAGTGTTGAGGTTAGTTCGGTATCGTTAAGTTGGGTGTTGTCCACATTAGCTATATTAAAAATATTAACAAACAATAAGTGGCGTGCTTGTAAATGGTTCCGGCATTTTATAATGAAGTGCGTAGTTGTTTCATTCTCAATTCCACATGAACAAAGTGGGGATGTGCAGTTAAAGTGATGTCTAAAACGATAATCACGTAAGTCGCTAAAATCGCATCGCAGGCGGGTAAGGAGCTTGAGGCCTGTATTGTCGGAAACGTAGTAAGTTAGGCTCCTCTGCGGGCGATAGAGATGAAAGATATGTTTTTTGAAAAGTGGGAAGCTCCCTATGCTACGTATAAAATTTGGAAGAGCAAACCAATGTGAAATGCAGTATGGATAAAAGGACTTAGAATACCGTTGTGTTGGGGAAGTTCGCAAATGTTGATGGACGTAGTTTAAATAAGAAGGAGCAATACCATACAGAATTTTATAAAAGAGGCAAAGTCTACGACAATGTCGTCTATTATAAAGTGATCCCATCCTAACTCAGAATACAACTTAAGTTTGTTTGTTCCTTTCCAACATCCGGATACCACTAGCGCAGCGTTATATTGAACCGATTCCAACAAACCTGAGAATTTGTTGTGCTGGTCGTGGTAAATTATATCTCCATAGTCAAGATGAGGTCTGACATGCAGTTTATATAACGTACCCAAAGTTTCCCTATTGACAAATCTTGCCAAAAATTTCAACAGGCTAATACCCTTATTTGCCACACCGATTTTTTCAACAATATGTTTGCGAAAATTAAGTTTATTGTCCAGGACCATTCCTAGATGCTTAACTAGCTTGTCTCTGTTAACTGGGACACCGTTGAAGACAATTTGGGGGTGAGTAGGTTTATTTTGTTTTTGAGAGAAGATGACCTCTGTGTTATTTTGCTGGTTGGCTTATCCCATACACAATTGATGACGTCGTAAAGGATGATGCCATCCATTAAAATAGGGAGGGATGACGTCAGGATTTATGACGTCATAAAGGCACAAAACGATGACATCGTTCATTAAAAAACAGTTAAGGATAACCATGCACTGTGGATGACGTCACTAAAGGGGTGTCACAAAAGGCGAATGACGTCATCCATCAAGCCAGAAAGAGAGGTGGAAAAAGATACTTTATGATGTTTTATCTAGACCAAAGGGTCACATGTCATTTACTACATGAATCGTCCAGTTATTATTATTATTATTATTATTATTATTTTTACTCACAAGTTGGCGTCAGTGATTGCTCACTGATAATAACCAGGGGTGTTCCCTAGAGTCTGAGTGACAACGAGTCTCCCAAGATTTCCAGTACTCTCCACCTATTTTCGATAACCATTGCAAATGACTTTGCTGTATCACAGCAACCGCTAACCATTGATTTCTTGCTGATAACGACCATTGGTCGCTTCTGGGAGTTGAGTGGCAATAAGCCTCCCCAAGGTCCAAGTACTCTCTGCACTCTTCCAGTTGAGGTCTGGTTAGTGCTCTCCTTCCTCCTCCTCCTCCTTCCTCCTCCTCCTCCTCCTCCTTCTCCTCCTCCTCCTTCTCCTCCTCCATCATCATCATCATCATCATCATCATCATCATCATCATCATCATCATCATCATCATCATCACCACCACCACCACCACCACCACCACCACCACCACCACCACCATCATCATCATCATCATCATCATCATCATCATCATCATCATCATCATCACTACTACTACTACTACTACTACTACTACTACTACTACTACTACTACTACTACTACTACTACTATTATTGCTGTATATTTTATTACTATTATTGCTGTATATTTTATTACTATGAAATCGACAATGCCGAGTTCAAATCTTAGTAGATCTGCTGAGGTAATTTATGCACTGATACTGTTGGGGAATGTATGAGCGCAAATAGGTAGGTAGCTATGTAGATGGATATTGTATCTATTTCATTCAGTCTGTTAATATCCGTTCACTGTTAAGTTAAGTGCGATGTCAACGGAAAGTCTGCAATCAACACTGGTGTTAAAATATTCTCTGGTTTTGGGATTGAGTTATGTTTTAGAAAATCCATTTTAATTGTTCTTATTAGCCGTTATTTGCCATTTATTAACGAAGTCACCAATATCTTATTAAGTTTCTGTCTATTACTCTCACCCTCTCTCACTCTATGTTGTTTGACCTCTCGATCTGATCACGATTTGACCACTAACATGGGAGATGAGTAATTTTTGTACAATTTCGGTTTTCTCTGGACGTATGGCTCGTTAATCAAATGGTTCAAGATGATGCCCATGTTAGACACTCGCTCATTTGAGACACAGGTTCGATTCATGTACGACTCTCATTTTTAACTTTGTGGTATTCTTTGTTTATATCGAGTCCCGTGGACTAAATACATCATTTTTTTTCGTAATATTATCTGCACAAACAATAACATCAACCAAAAAGCTGTGGTGTCCTTCTCGATCCCCACAATGCATCTTTCTCTTCATCAGAATTAGCTGATTCTATTTCTGTAGTCGCAGTGGTGATGTGGCAGCCGAAATTGTCACCTTCTCTTCTCTATCATTCTTCTTCTCATTAATAACTTTCATAAATGTTATTAATAAAGAAACAGACAAATGAAATTTAAAAATAACTTTGGGGTGTGATTCTTTCTTCATAGCATACATATATATGCATAAAACACCCAACCCCATACTCTATGGGGGAGAACAGTAGCTATCCAAATCCACTTCTCTCTCTCTCTCTCTCTCTCTCTTAACTGGTTCAGTCTAAAGAGAACGATCTCCCCTGCTCATTCGCCATGTAAGACTGCTGGCTTCCTATCTGTGTGACGACACATAGCCTTACTCGAATTCTAATTGGAAAATGCTACCTAATTTTTAACCTTACGTGGACATTTACCATACTAATCCTATATTTTATACTTGACTTAACTTGACTTTTTTGCATACTCTAGAGAGCTTCGCCATATGCTTGAAAACAAAATCCCGCAACTTATCATGGTCTTTGGTTGGCCAGTCTTTCAGTTATCAGGAGCGGCATGCCAGTCTCAACCCTTATCTGATGGGCCCATCTTTTTGGGGGTCGTCTTCTTGATCTTTCTTAAATGACATCTTCCTGATAGGATTTATTTTCCATTGCTGGAATCTGGTGGCCGGGAAACTTGTCCAAACCATGTTAATCTCTTTTTTCAAATAACACTTGATTGATCTATTAATATTAAGCTTCTTTCGCATATCTGCAGTTCTTCGTCCATCTTGCAAAGTTATTTTTAGGATAGTTCTTAAACCTTTGATTTCAAACTCATTGAACTTCCTTTGCTGCTCTGCCAATATAGTCCACGTTTCACTTGAATAAACAGCAAACTGTCAATGCATTGTAAAGTCTTAACTGCTCCATATATTTTCTTTTAGTCGTCCAAATGCAGAAGTTTCTATTCCTATTCTTCTGCTAATGTTAAATGAAGATCCTGAAACAACTGAGCCAAGAAACACAAAATCTTTATTTTTTCAACCGTTTTGTTGTCTATTGAAATATTATCTCCAGAAGATGAAAAAATGTATATTTTATATTCCATGTCTATACCCCAATTGTCACTGCTTATCACGGTCTTTAGCCAGTCTTTCAGCTGTCAGCAACGGCATGCCAGTATCAACCCCATCTATTTGGTGGTCGCTGGGAAACATATCCAAACCAAGTTAATCTCTTTTTTTTTTTAAATAACGCCGTCGGTACATATGTTAATATTAAGCTTCTTTCTAATATCTTTATTTCTTCGTTTATCTCACAAAGTTACTACAAGGAGTTCTTGAATATTTCATTTAAAAGTCATTGATCTTCCTCTCATTCTCTACAAGTATAGTCAATGTCCCACTTGCATATACAGCAATAGGAACTATTCATACATTGATATGCTTCATATCTTTTCTTTTAGTCGTCCAAATGCAGAAGTTGCTATTCCTATTCTTCTGCTAATGTCAGATAATGAGCCTGAAACGATTGAACCAAGAAACACAAAATCTTTGTTTTTCAATTGTTTTGTTGTCTATTGAGATATTATCTCCAGAAGATGAAAATTTTTTGCAATTAACTGGGTTCACTTTAACCCCCCATTTTGTCACAAGAGGCTTCAAGCTGAGAAGTAGAGCGCTTCAAGAAGGCAGCAGTAACGAGGGCCGTGCCATCAGCATAACGGATATTAGTAGAGAGCTGAAGATACTGTTTTTTTTTTATATGTCCGATCTGTAGATCCGTGCACTGAAACGCATGTGTACAAAATGAGATTTAAATTTTACTACAGTTTAGAATTAAAAAAAAACAGTATCTTCATAACACCAGAAGATGAAAAAAAAGAGGAAAAAAATATTGTCTGTACCATGAATAAGGTTTTTGAAAATCGAAAATTTAGATTTATAAAAAAAAATGATTTAATAAATATTTCATTTGTTTCACAAAATCTCGCGTCATGTTAATTGATTCTAAAATTTCAAAGTTATCGTTCCAAACGGCGCTTCTAAACTGTAGTAAAATTTAAATCTCATTTTATATATATATATATATATATATATATATATATATATATATATATGTAAAATGAGATTTAAATATATATATATATATATATATATATATATATATATATATATATATATATATATATATATATATATATATATATATATGAGAAAGGAAGGATGAGAGTAATCCGACGTAATGGGAAATGAAAAAGGAAAAACCAAGAGATATTTTTTATATATTCATCAACGTTTCGTCTTTATTTGTAAGACTTCCTCAGGATGATAATTTTAAGAAAATGTTATGCAAGTACATCGAAATGTTGGGTTGACATGATGGGTTGATGAGAAAAAGTAGTATATATATATATATATATATATATATATATATATATATATATATATATATATATATGATGATTTGAATCAAAAGAATTTTGACTGCCCGGTTATTTCTGATTCACTCTGTATGCCTCCACTTTAGTTAAGTGTGACATCAATAGGCACATAAGTAGTCAGGTAGGTACGCGTGTAAGTAGTGATAATAGTATTAATATATATGTAGCAAGGTTATGTGTGGGTGATGTGAAAATAATGTTTAAAACTCTATTTTCTATGTAAAGTTATGGTAGTGGAAAATCATATTAGACGTGGAAAGTTTATAGTTAGGGTTACATATCAGGATATTGGATCATAGACAGGAAGTCGGCAGAAACACGTAGTGGATAAACTGAAAAAATCTTTCTCTGTTTTACTGGACTGTAAGAGAAAGCGATCGGCGTTTGGGACAGCTGTCCCATCCCCCATAGGGGACGTGTTAGGGGTTCGATGTAAGTATACTGTATACCGGAAAAGAAAAATAATAACCCTTAAAGCATTGTTAAACCTCAAATGATTGTGTGCTGTTAGCATTATTTACAACTGCCACTATTAATCAACATGCATCACGGAAAAAGTGGTTTTGTAACACTCGGACTTATACTTGAGTCTTTGGAGCATACAATCAAGGTGTTGGCCTCATGCTTCACCAGGGCATAACCAGACTTCTGCATGCCACTGCTGTCACAATGAAGTTTGAAATAGTATTTTAACCACTAAACGCATTCTACATTTAAATGCGTCTAGGCACCTCTATAAAAAGCTCTGTCAGTATGTTAGATGGTCGGTTTGTTATTCCCTATTTTGAAAAGATAGACTGCATCTACTTACCCTCTTTTGGGATCCAGGCAAATGGAATTTGGTTTAAAGACTCCCGTTGGCTGATCGTTGTTTCCAAGTATTTTCCTGTAATAAGTAGTATCGCCATCCAATCTTATCACTTCAATAGCGGGTGATTCGTCGCTAATCCAGAACAAATTCCGAGAAATGCTATCAATTGCAATACCGACAGGAATGTTCAAAAAATCGTGAGGCCAGGCATTTGTGAAATTTGAACCAGAGAACGATATTCTCTTTAGGCTTGTCTAAAAAGAATATGAAAAACGTCTTTTAAGGTTACACAATTTTGAGATTTCCTTCATGTGTGGATACATAAGGACTGCTTACCTATCGTGCAACATTTTGAAATTGCCTTCATGTGTGTATACATAAGGACTTCCTATCTATGGTACAACATTTTGAAATTGCCTTCATGCGTGGATACACAAGGACTGCGTACCTAGGGTACACAATTTTTAAATTGCCTTCATGTGTGGATACATAAGGACTACTTACTTAAAGTATAACTTTTTAAAAGTTCCTCCATGCGTGAATACATAAGGGCTGCTTACAATGAAAAAAAAACTGAGATTAGATAATGTAATTAAATGGGTCTATGCCAACTAGTACAACAAAGGACAAATTATCATCGCTAACCGAATATTCAGAACACAATTTCTCATTCATCACCAAGAATACCTTTCAAATATACAAGGTAAATCCCCCCCCCCCCCGAATGCCACCTATGGAATCGTTAATAAAATTCACATTACTTTCTGCAATGCAAATAAACTTCAGTCTATGTTAGACTTGTTCATTAGGTTTCAGACATGCATTTCTTTGTGTTATCATCGTGTGACTTTCTAGATACAAACCGGGAGATATTGGCTAAGATACTACAAGACTGTTCGTCCTCTAAAGTTAGTAAAATGACGCTAAGAGACAACTGTATCTTCAAGCAAATACTGGACGAAGCCAGGGCCATTGAACTTGCCCACACACGTGCTGCAGACATGGAACGAAAGGAAGTCCATGCTCTTTCATCCTACAACAACAACAACGAAAGTCAGAAGCGGTGCACATGCAGAAACGAAGTCAGTAAAAGTACCAACAACTCCAATAGCGAACGCCACCATGAATACACACAAAATAGTAACCGCCATTTTACTCCAAGACCCCGCCCACGTGGCAGACAAAATAAAGATGGCGGACAGGCCTGCCATTCGTGTCCCACCATGTACATTTAACTTTAACACCGTGCATAAAACTTTTCTATCCCTCTCCTCCTTTCTCCCTCCCCCAACATTCAATCGCCCAGACAATAGCGTACTTAGTTCTATTGTAAACAATTCCAACCAACTAAAGATTTATGCACATTCATCTTCCAGACACAAGTAAAACAACATTAAATATTTACATACACATATTATAGGGGAAAATTAGTAATGGTATACACACATTCATTCACTCATTTCCCCACATTCATATTACTGGGTTAAATATATATATATATATATATATATATATATATATATACAATAATATTTTTTTTTTTAATAAATATTAAATATTTAAATACCTAGAGACATCGATGTTTCATGCTAACGCAATCTTCAGTCTAGGAACTAATTCCCGACGGTCGGTGGACGCGAACCCCGAACACAAATCGCCACTGATTCGTAGTCGGTGATCTTAACCAAAGGGCCATCGTCAATTAGTTAGTGAATATAGAGTAACTTTAACTGTAAATAGCGACACGTGGCCGCCATTTACCAGGCAGCTTAGAGTGATCTTACGAAACGGTGTTCGGATCTCGCATATAGCTATTAGTACTGCTTGTTATTAAAGCTACTCGAAAGTGCCCAGCCCTTGTGGGAAGGGGGGCTGATAAACAATAATATATATTTTTTTAAATAAATATTAAATATTTAAATACCTAGAGACATCGATGTTTCATGCTAACGCAATCTTCAGTCTATATATATATATATATATATATATATATGTAGTATATATATGTAGTATATATATATATATATATATATATATATATATATATATATATATATATATATATATGTGTGTAGTAAGTTATGAAAATATATTTATGGCAATTAAGCTACACAGAGGCTCCCGCGTTTCATCCCCTGGGGGGGGGGGAACCTTCAGGCTAAAATTCGCGGGAGCCTCAGTGTAGCTTAATTGCCATAAATATATTTTCATAACTTACTACCTAGCTCTATTTACGCATCGAGCACTGTTGAAGTAAATACTGAAAATTGATACATAAAAAATTATATCTCCTTATAAAATTTTATGCGGATACATGAAATAGTAATATATATATATATATATATATATATATATATATATATATATATATATATATATATATATATATATATATATAATGAATTTAATATACTACTATTTTCAAACTTATGATAACTAGAAAATTAGTACTTTTTAATTTATAAAGTTATAAAATTATAATTTTATCAGTAAAACCAATATAATACTTAATTAAAAAAGTTCCCAAATAAACTATACTTTCAGCTAAACATTTCTCTTGTAACCGGCATTCATTTTTATCTCTACACTCATTACTGTTGGTATTATTATCTTGTGTATTATTAATTATGTCGGTGTTATTACGGTTTAATATATGTCTATTATGGCCCTTAATTATTTTTTCTAGTTTATTTGTACAGCTAGAACTAAGTTTAACAGTATTTTTATTAAATATTTTATGGAAAATGCCGACTTGAAAGATCAACAAACATGTCCAATTTTGGATTTAACTAGCAAATTAAATGGGAAGGTGTACCAAATAATTTTACGGCTTCTATTTTCCTTCTGTTATTATTGTTGTGAAACTCAATGTTAGTGTTAACATAACCACTGTTTTTAAAGCGTTGTTGTATGTGTAACTATTGTTATTGAACATTTCTTCAGTAAAGAAATTATTGCTAATTATATGGCCAATTGATATTGGGATATGTTTAATAATAGAATGGAGATGATTTGACTTTAGATTAACATATATTGGGTCATAATTTTCCTTGATATATGGTTTATATGTGCCATAGTTAAGGTTAAATGTAACATCTAAGAAACTGGTAATTTTAATTCCTGCTGTGATCTCAACTTTAAATCGTAAGTTTTTCATAGTTTCGTATATAAACTTTTTAATTCTTTCAGCTTTGGGGTAGTAGTATTTCTAATAATAGCCAGTCAATCATCCCTATACAGGAAATGGGACAGCTGGGTTTTCCAGTTTAAACCCTCCATGGTGGTGGTGTAGATATACTTGTTTAAAGTTCCCAGAAACCGTTCGGTCTCCCCATTTGCCTCGGCCCACAAATCCGACATTTCTGTGACAGAATCATGACTGGGTGGCAAAGTCTTTGAATTCCTGCCCTTGAAAGGGGGGACCATTGTCAGACATGACAGTATCAGGGTCGCCTTGTCTGGCAAAGATTGCATTGAGGCAAGGAATAACCACTCTTACTGATAGTGAGAGAAGTAATCTACCCCCGGGAACCTTCTGTAATCGTCTAGGGCAGTGGGAAGTGGTATGGTGTGGTGCATATAGGTTCACGGTGTGATGATGTCGGGTTGGAAGCCTGGCAGGGAATGCAGTTGTGCACTGTCTCTTCCACTAGTTTGTCGATTCCAGGGAATTAGACCTTTTTCCTCACTAGCTGCTTTGTCTTGACAATATCCTGGTGTGCACGGTGGCCTCGATGGATAAAACCATCATGTGCGGATAATTTGTTGTTAAAGTGTGAAACTGGATACCTGCGGGTCATTCCAATTACCGTCTAAAAGTGCGGCTATCACTTTCTGTAGTGGGGGTCTTCTCCTGTGGGTAACTTCACTTCTTCAAGGATGATGGATTTTGTTATGGCATGTTATATATAACTCAGATGCATTGTCTCTCTTGGGTTTGTGATGAGGATGTCGGCCAAGATAGTTGGCTGGGTTTAGGTCATATTTTCCAGGCTGGTACACCAAGCTGTATTCATATGGCATGAGATGCAGACACCAGCATTCAATTCTGATCGTGGCTGGCTTGAGACTTTTAACGATTCTGAGAAGTGGTCGATGGTCAGTGGTGAATGTGAACCTCGACCCATATAAATAGAGGTGAAAATGTTCAGCAGCATATACCATGGCTAAAATCTCTATTTCAGTCTGTGAGTATCGTTGTTCCACATCTGTGAGGGCACGGCTGGCATAGCATAATATCTTCCCGTTTCGTGTAAGCGTGGCACCTAATCTGACAGGGCTTGCATCCACAAGGATATTTGTTTCCTTGTTCGTCTCAAAATAGATCATCACCTCAGCTCCAGTCAGGGCTTCCTTTAACTGGCTCACTGCCTTTTCTTTTGTCTCTGGCCACCTCCATTCTGTATCTTTTCTCATGAGTTGTCGGAGTGTGGGATTAATCTGGGTTCATACTGGAACATGCCCAGATATGAGCGGACTTCCCCAGCGTTGGTGGCGAAGTTGCAGTTAGCAATTGCTGCAATCTTTTCTGGGTCTGGTGATACCCTATTCTCATTGAAGGTGTGTTCGAAGAAAGTGAGTTGTATCACTGAGAAAGGGCATTTTCCCCTGTTTAGCCTGGCCCTGGCATTTTGTAGATTCTTCAGCGTGAACCTCAAGCTGTTATCATGTGAGGCTTAATTACGTCCATAGATTATAGTGTCATCTGAGAGGTTTGAGATCCCTGGAATGCCTCTCAATGCAATGGCCTTTTGGAATATCTCTGAGGCAGCATTTACTTCAAAAAGTAGTCGTTTGTGTCGGAATAGTCCAGCATCTGCGGTGAATGTGGTGATATATTTGCTAGATTCACCCAGCTTTAATTTGCAGTACACACTCGACAGATCCAGTTTACTAAACACTGTTGAGTGGTTTAAAGCCGCAATCAAGTCGTTCACGGTCGGCATGGTATGTTTAACTCTTTGGATGGATTCGTTTGATTTTCTCATGTCTATGCAGATTCGTACACCACTCATTTTGGGGAGGGACTATTACCACAAGACTTACCCAGGGAGTAGGCCCTGTAACATCGTCAATTACGTCCATTTCCTTGAAGCGTTTTAATTCCGGCCCAACGTCCTTCTTCACATGAAAAAGTATCCTACAGTGTCGCTATTTCACTGGTGGGACAGAAGGGTCGATATGGAGGTTAATGGTAAGTCCGGAAATCTTTCCCATCTTTCCGTCGAATAGTTAGGGGAATTCGTCAGGGATAGATGCTGTCATGCGAAACGTGAAATTAAAAGTTATCATACGCAGTGCCTTCGCAGAGTGGGCACTGAGTAGATTTTGTAGTTCATATCTAAATACAAGGTCTTCATTATCGACGACGACGAATATTTTCACCCTGCAGAATTTTTCTCTAAATTTAACCGTGGCGATAATACATCCATGAACGGGCATGGCTTACTGAGATCGATATGCAAATATCTGTGTAACTGTTTTATGTATTGTTGGTCTGTGCTGCAGACCGTCATACGTGCGTCCAGAAAGTATGTTACCAGTGCCTAAAACAAAAGTCACTGGGGAGTAATTAATAAGAATAGTGGCTATGGGTGTCTCTTACTGATGTAAGAATTTTCACTGTGAACACAGTTTCATCACTTGACGTAGAAGGGGATACAATCTCATTAGGATACGAGTAAGAAATTTTTCTTATCGGCTTGGAATTGCAGACTTTGGCGAAGTGATTTCTTTTAAGGTAGTTCCTACACTCCTGCCCCTTGACAGGACATGTCACATGTGTTGCCGAATATCCGCAGTAGTGGCAGGCCTGTCCACAACCTTTATTTTGTGTCCTATGTTGGCGAGGTCTGGAAGTAAAATGGCGGCTACTATTTTGTGTGTATCTGTGGTGGCGTTTGCTGTTGGAGTTGACTTCGTTTCTGCATGTGTACCGCTTCTGACTTTCGTTGTTGTTGTTGTTGTAGGATGAAAGAGCATGGACTTCCTTTCGTTCCATGTCTGCAGCACGTGTGTGGGCGAGTTCAATGGCCCTGGCTTCGTCCAGTATTTGCTTGTGGGTAGAGTTGTCTCTTAGCGTCATTTTACTAATCTTAGAGGATGAACAGCCTAGTAGTATCTGAATGCGCATGCCCTGTAGTCTGTTAGCTTCCAATATGCAAAGGGAGGCAAATAATGACGACACTAAACGGGCCTAAGTATAAGAATAGTAGTAATATATATATATATATATATATATATATACCCAAATAATTTATTTTAAAAAATATACGTTACATATTTCAGAGTCGTATTGCGGTTTCATCTAGATGGATTGGCTTTATATATATATATATATATATATATATATATATATATATATATATATATATATATATATATATAAATAGTATTTAATTATTATTATTATTATATATATATATGTATATATATATATATATATATATATATATGTGTGTGTGTGTGTATATATATATATATAAATAGTATTTAATTATTTAATTATTATATATATATATATATATATATATATATATATATATATGTGTGTGTGTGTGTGTATATATATATATATATATATATAAATAGTATTTAATTATTTAATTATTATTATATATATATATATATATATATATATATATATATATATATATATATATATATATTTCAAATGTCAAATCGGCAGTTGATTACCGGTTTTGTGTTTCGTATAATTTAAGCAATATTGGACCCTCTTTTAATTTACATAGGGATCTACCTGGTCTGGAATTTTTTAATATTGACATGATAACAATAATATCTTGTGCAAATACTCTATTATTGATCTTGAAATAACATTATCAGTAAAAATCTACACCTATTGGCTTGATACTTATTTTTTAATCTATACTCCTGAGCGATTTTAATCTAAAATTATTTGCCTTTTATTTTTCTATTTTTCAAATTTCCTTCGGATAATATTTTTTCTTTTTCTTTGATGTATTCCTTTTTTATTTTTTATAAATTTGTTTCGTTTTTATGTCAAAGCGCTTTTAAATATATATATATATATATATATATATATATATATATATATATATATATATATATATATATATATATATATATATAAAATGTATGTAGATTTAATTCTACATGTGTGTTTTTATATGTGTATATATATATATATATATATATATATATATATATATATATGTCTTTATTAACCCTGATATATAGAATATATTGTAACATTTTGTCTATTACTGCTTAATTATTTTTATTATTTATTTATTTTTACTTTTATTCTTATTTTAATTATTTCTCATCATCATTATTATTATTTATTTATTTTCATTATTTTTAATTATTTTTCTTCATTATTTACTTATTTATTTATATTTTATATTTTTCCATTTTATATTTCTCTTATTTTTACTTAAAGAAATATTTTTGTGATAAAAATTTAAAAAGATTTTTTTTTCTATTTTTATTCTTTGAAATTGTTTTTTCCTCTTTGAAGTGACTTAGTTTTATTCTTCTACTCATCATTATTATTTTACCGTATTTTTCTTATACTGGTATATATTTTTTCTTATAATAACATTTATATTTTTGAGTTGTTTTGTGATATCTTTGGATATTTGTACATTCTATATTATCAACTTTTTGTCTTCTAATTATTTTAATTTTATTCATTATTTTAACCTCCACTCTATCTTGTTTGTTTTTATAATTTTATTAATTTTATTAATTTTATTAATTTTATTAATTTTATTAATTTCATAATTTTATTAATTTTATTAATTTTATAATTTTATTAATTTTATTAATTTTATTAATTTTATAATTTTATTAATTTTATTAATTTTATAATTTTATTAATTTTATTGATTTTATAATTTTATTAATTTTATTAATTTTATTAATTTTATAATTTTATTAATTTTATTAATTTTATAATTTTATTAATTTTATTAATTCATTTATTCTAATTATTTATCCTCTTTTATTCTCTTTTTATTATTATATAACATAATATTTTATTACATATTCTATTCTATATAATTATTATTTATAATTAATTACCTCTTATTATGTTTGTTTCTTCATTTTATATCTTCATTTTCATTTTATTTTTCGCCCTGTTTAATTCTGTATTGTAAATATTTGTTATGTATTTTTATATGTATTTTCATTGCTATTATCATCTTTGAACTTACGGATGAAGTAATATATGGTGGCTTAATAGGAGGTTTTGTCTCCATTATTGACTGGATATATGTGGTTTTGTAATAATACTGACCTTTGAAGCTTTTTCTTAAATGATTTCTGTATGTGATGCTGTAAAGAGCGCTGATGAAGAGACTATTTGCAGTCATCAAAAGTATAACACAAAATAATTTTCCGAATCATATACTAAATAATTGTTGTGTTTGAATTCTCGGAACTGATATAAATGATATTCTAATTTTTTTATCTCAACTTACCTTATATATATATTGAAATATTATATATATATATATATATATATATATATATATATATATATATATATATATATAATGTTTAATTATATATATATATATAATGTTTAATTATATATATATATATATAATGTTTAATTATATATATATATATATAATATTTAATTATATATATATATATATATAATATTTAATTATATATATATATATATATAATATTTAATTATATATATATATATATATAATATTTAATTATATATATATATATATATATAATATTTAATTATATATATATATATAATATTTAATTATATATATATATATATATATAATATTTAATTATATATATATATATAATATTTTAATTATATATATTTATATATATATATAATATTTAATTATATATATATATGATATTTAATTATATATATATATATATATATATATAATATTTAATTATATATATATATATAATATTTAATTATATATATATATAATATTTAATTATATATATATATATATATATATATATATATATATATATATATATATATATATATATATATAATGGTGTTCTAATCTATTATTTATAATTATTGGTTTCCATATAGTATTAAATTCTATACTAGGTCTACTTAGGAGGTCATTGTTGCCCAACATATGCGCTGCTTCTTTGAGATGTCCACCGTTCTTCTCTATAATGTTCAGTTCATCCCACAAATTTTCCTTTTCCCTCCCTCCAAGATGAAAATCGTAGTCTAAATAATGTAGATTATCAATCGGCATCTTAAAAATTTAATAGGGAAAAGCTTACTCACCTTACGTGAAAAGTCGAAAAAGTACAAGTAGCGATTCTCGTAGTCGTAGTCAAGGGTTGAATAACTACTAGAGTAGTGATAGTTGAGGATAGGAATGAAAGAGGTTTTTGTGCGGTTGTCCCATGCAAGAGGATTGATAGAATTGCTATCCATGTAGATCAAGAACTCAGAATTAACTGAAAAAAAGAAAAACAAACAAACGAAGAATTACTTAGTAAGAAAGTAGAGTTGTCCTCCCCCCCCCCCCCACCCCGCAATCACTACTCCTTAAGTAATGTTGGATTTTGGAGATGTTTCCTCCTCCTGGTTCGGCAATCACTCTGGGCGGAAATATTGAATTCATAAACGAAAGGTTCAATTGTTAAGTTTAAGACTTGGAGGTACTTTTCGGTCGGCTTTCTTTGACTGTTTACGTAAACAGCCAGAAGATTCCAAAGTGCTTATCAAATCAAAAAGTGAGAAAATCAGGTGACCAGATAACTTGTAAATTGATTAAATCGTAAATTGGCGCTTGTCAATAATTTCAAGCAGAGAAAAAAAGGGTACGAAAAAACAACAAATAATCGACAAATAACTGTTACCAAAGGCAATAAAATAGGTTAGAGTTAGTTTTAGGTTTGCTTAGGGTTAGTTTAGGGTTTGAGTTTTTAAACAAAAACGGTTTGGTTTTTGTCTGCATTTAAAAAAAAAAAAATTAACTTTTGCATGAAAAGAAAATGATAAAAATGGTTTCAGTAATTTTCTTCGTCGAAAAATAAATAATTTATCATAAAAATAAATATACGGTGAGTGTTTTTCATGCTTTAAATGTTTTATTATATTTTGTTGTTATAATTTTGATGCTGGTTTGTTTTCATTCGTCCTTTTCTAGCTGTTTACATAATTCTGCATCAGCGTAAGTCGGTTTTGTCTTTTCTTTTTGTTTTTTATCATTTAAGTTTATCCAGTACGCTTGACTGGACCGTTTTTGATAAAAGTGATAAAAACGAAAAAGAAAGAAGCAGCGCGAATGTGTAATTGGATATGAATCTTGCCAGATTAATTAGGCATCCATCCCCTCCCAACCAGGGCAATACTCAAAGTAAGGAAGTTTGTTATTTCTCATTTCATTTTTTCGTAAGGTCTGAGGAAGTTGGCTCTCGAAAGAGAGCGCAACTGAAATATGTATGCACATATGTAACCAAAAGTGTTTGTATAAATAAAAAAATTTTTATATATATATATATATATATATATATATATATGTATATATATATATATATGTATATAGTATACATTTTTATTTATACAAACATTATCGGTTACATATGTGCATACATGTTTCAGTTGTTCTCTGCAATAGAGAGTTAACTTCTTCAGACTGAAATAGAAATTCAACATTTTTTTAAAATTTCTATTTCAGTCTGAAGAAGTTGCAGAGGACAACTGAAACATGTATGCACATATGTAACCAACAATGTTTGTATAAATAAAAATGTATACTAAATACAGCTCTACTTGTTATTGAGCATTGTTTATAAACACTGGAGTTTCAATGAATTAACATCTATAGAAACAAATATAATACATGTACTAATATATATATATATATATATATATATATATATATATATATATATATATATATATATATATATATATCATTTTCTAATTTAATTTTATTTCTATTTTTATTTTTATTTTGTTTTTATTTTTTACTTTTATTTTTATTTTTATTTTATTTCTTTATTTTTATTGTATTTTTATTGTATTTTTATTCTTTTTAACTTTTAAGAAATTTTATTCTTATTCATTCTTTATTAATTTTATTTTTATTTTTATTTCTATTTTTATTTTAATTGTTTTCACTACTCCTCTGACAAAAGAATTTTTAATTTTAATTATTTTTTGCACACATTTGAAAGGGTATTTCTTCTAATATATATATATATATATATATATATATATATATATATATATATATATATATATATATATATATATATAATGGGGGAGTGTGTACTTAAAAGATACGGAACATTTATATACTAATTTAATCGGAATATCAAATGGATTATTCAGAAAATCGAAATAAATAAATTAAAAAAGCAATAGTCACTGAATGGTGTCTCTAGATTGTCTGAGAAGATTGAAAGACGAAGGAATGAAACATTTGTAATTTTATTCTCCTATTTCCTATATATATGCAATAGTTTCGTCGATGTTAATTAATTAATTAAAGTGATTTAATAACAAAAGGATAAATTACTAAACATTTCTTAAAATATTTGGTGATTAATTTTCAAGGGAGGTAATTTAAATTAAACTAACTAAAAAGAAAGATATACGAGACATAAGCAAGAGTTCAGAAAGGGGAGAAGGTGATTGATCATTTGCCCCCCCCCCCATTAGCGACTCAACATAGAGATAGGAGAGAGGGTGATTGACTGCTACCTTTCTCTATCTCTATCTCTCTCTCTCCATCCCCCCCTCTCGTTAGCGACGCCACATTTTCTTTTTTATCGTTTTTAAATCAGATGACATTTTTTTATTCACAGATGTTAGCCTTATCTCTATGAATTTAAACAAAAGCTTTCTGAGCAATGGCGAGTCTCTCTAATAATAAAATATAGATATAAAATATGGATACGTACACTTGACACATTTTTTCCCGTCGGTGGCTAATTCCATGTAAATGGGGCATGCGCATTTATATCCAGGATTTATTGGTGACAGCAGGCAAAGATGACTACAGGTTGACTGGAGACAAGGATTTGAGCCTGAAATGTAAACATTTATGATGAGTGTTTGAAAAGAAACAGGACAAATATCAGAAAAATTAATTTTAATTCTCAACAATAAACTACATGATTAGAATTTTATTTTTAAATAAAGCGGTGGGGGGTATTTCCCTTGGTTACATATTATGAATATAGAGTTGGCGACAATATAGTGTTGTATATCTGGTCTGGTGTACGGAAAATAGCACCGGGCAACAATAAATAAAACCTACTTGACACGGACACACACCAGGCAGCAATAAATAAAACCTACTTGATTGACACCAAGATATAGCTGGCCAGAAAGGTGATGTCTGGCGAATTGTTGTGGGAACCTCAGCAAAGGTCATCTGCAAAGGTTATCTGCAGACGGGAATTTACCTGTCGCTAAATAAACAATAAAATGGATGGAAGCCATGCCATAAGGAGCATGGCTACATTGATGGCAAAGGCGAAATCTTAGAATGAGTGTTTTTAGGTAGATGCGTGGGTGTCCAAAAATGTTATATAAACGAACCCAAATTGAAATCCAGAAGAGTCTGCTGGCTAGCGAGTTCAAGAGATCAACCTCTGTCAATTTCTTGGTTTCCACTACCTCTCTTTGTTTCTCTCACTCCACACGTTCACCACAAATATACCATTATATTTTTTATACATCACTGTTTGTCATCATTCTTTCAAGCAGAGCAGTATCCCCCTGAAGTCCAACCGTTTCTCACTTCCATGGTAGAAGTGGTGGCCATGTGGTAGTGTCAGAGCTACTTAGCTAACAGGGTTCTGGTGAAAATCGGTATCAGGATCCGTCATTCTCTGGTCGTCTTTGCCTCTGCATGCAGCAAGCAAAGACGTATCAGGTGGTGACCCGCAAATCAATGGAGTGAAAGTGGCAACGTTGCTTTTTGGACAAACCTTCCCCGACTTCGTATGCAACCGCTGAGCCTTGCTGTTCTTAGTGTCAGGGGTAAACACCTGCAATCCTGGAGGTCAATGAATAGCTGCAACCAACAAATATGACTTCATTTAGATCGGGCAATCCTGAAGCATTATGTTCGTGAGCTCTATGCCGTAGTCCGACTCACTTAACAAACAAACAAACCAACAAACAAACAAACAAGCAAACAAGCAAGCAAGCAAGTAAGACAACAATAGTGTATTTTCCAACATTCATTAACATTTTGTATTATATGGATTATTCGGCCTACTATTCTCATTTTGGTTGTTATTTTCACAACGTTTCGGTCGATGTAACCTCCGATCTTCTTCAACTGCATTTTTTCAAACTTGAGAATCTGTTTGTTGAACTCAGAAACCTATACGGAATTTCGAACTGTACCTTTTATTTAACACATGGTGGTAGATTGTTCTCGTTCTCTCAGCAATGATCAAGTGGAAGCCACTGTTTTCGAAAGTCACCAACACCTGCTATTCAGAGATGTTAGTCTTACGACAAAGGCTGCCTGCCCCCCTCTCTCTCTCTCTCTCTCTTTCTTTTCCGCCTCCCGTTAGCAACGCCATATAGAGAAAGGAAGGAGGGTGACTGACTGCTAACTCTCTCTCTCTCTCGCTCTCACTCGCTCTCTCTCTCTCTTCATTCCCCACTCCCGTTAGCGATACCACATTTTCTTTTTTACAGTCAGAGGGTTATATTTCTGGTAATGAATAGATAAAATAGCAAAAACATACGTCCAGCAGATAGAGCATATATTTGCTAGTATTAAATTATTTTCAATATTAAAAAATGTGAGAATATGAAATAATATCTTTGAGAACTGTGGTTAAATATTGGACACATAGAAACGAAACGACATTCACCCTGGGCAGAGTTGAGCTGGCTTCCTCTAAATTAGGAAGTTTCTAGGGAATATTAAATTCACAAGTGGTCTCCAGTCGCATGTATATCCCGATTAGGTGAGATGACGATATTAGGTATTTTCTGTTCTTGCAGAGAGGTGCCGACGTCCTCCCACATACACCACCTGAGATTCCCAAATGGTCACCCATCTGGTACTGACCAAGATCAACGTCACTTAACTTCAGATCAAACAAGAACCGGTGTGTCAACGTGATTATGTTGTACTATGGATAGATCAACTAGTATATAATTTAGTTAGTTGAGAATAACAGAAAATGGGAACCGCTGGGAGGTCAGCCAAGGTCAACTTAATGACCTCAAGTTGAAGGTTGCTTAGGCAGTGGGAATCTACTAGAAACGGATATGACGTCACCTGGCTCAAAGATAGGGGAAGAATAGAGAAGGGAGTCCAGGGAAGCATACGGTGTGTTCGGACAGGTAAATGAAATAAGTTGACAACATATGATTAAACAGTTGTTATCTCTCCCTCCTTCTCTCTCTCTCTCTCTCTCTCTCTCTCTCTCTCTATCTCTATTACTCTCACTCACTCTCTCTCTCCCTCCCCCTCTCTCTCTGTCTTTCTGTCATTGGTCAGTGATTTGGAACGAAGATTAAGTTGAATAAATCTCCTTTGTCTTCCATCAGTTTTGTCTCAAGTTAGTCCTTTTGAAAGTATAGATAAGGAGCTTTGATTTCAGGATAGCAACCTGAAAGGATCACAAGGATACACATACAGAAAGAACAACCAGCAACAAGGTATGACAAAAGGTTGAGAACTCAACATTATGACATAGTTTTGTAAGGGGCTACTGTGATAGGGGTAAACCTGGGTGGGGAGTTGGGCAGCAAGATGTTTGTTCACATTACATTTACATTCCTGCATATTGGTGCGATCGGGGAAACAGGGAGCAAGAAGAGAATTCCAAAGGCAAGCAGTCTAGTAGAAAATCTTCCAGCATCTAGGAACCTCTATAGTGAAGGGGTGAGATTTTGCTGCTAGTCGGGTGGGTCGGGGTATTTTTGTTGAGTGGATTTTTGAACCTTGAATAAGCACAACATTTCAAACTTCGAAAAACATGTTGCTAAATTGTAAAAATAGAGCTTACACAACTGTTTACATAAAGTTGAAACATAATCTACCTTAGCGTTAAGAGATTTACCCCTAATTTTTGGCCCCACTTACCTCTCACGTTATACCTCCAACATGCATTTTCCCATTCCTATCCGCATTCGACATTTTATTAGGTTTTATTGTTATTATTTCTGACGTTTTCTTCTGAAGAGGGTCAGACGAAAAGGCTTTTAAGAGTTTTACTTTTTCTCTCATTTATTTATGTGTTCTCCCCTTTTCATTGATAAAATATGTTTCCTCTAAAATTATTTCTACCTTATTGTTGTACCAAGAATCAGTTATATATATATATATATATATATATATATATATATATATATATATATATATATATATATATATATATATATATACTAGAAGAATACCCGTCTGAGAACCGGTAAAATTAATTTCCCAAAACAGGGAAAGCTTTGGACCACTTTTATGTCCCCTCATGGAGATCAAAATCAAAATTTAATGCCACTAAACCTAATGTCTAGAATCCTTATTCGAATTTTGATTCTACAAAATATCTCAAATTTAAGGGGTCGTAAAATTAAATTTAAATTCAGGGGATCTTGCTTAATTAGTGTTTACTGACTATCTATCAAATTCAATGCAAATCTGAAATATTTGAATTTTCAAATGAGAGGTTGTGCCTATACCATGCCCCCTAAAACCCTTTAAATGTTCCAAAGAAACTGAAATTTGGGATAATATTTATTAATTGATGTCTAATACCTATTGTTAAAATTTCACAAAAATCGGAGGTATCTGAATTTTCATGAAAGGGTTTCTCCGCATTTTTACCCTTTTACGTAAAGCTAAATTAAACTAAATATAACCAACATTTGGACCTCTTACGTCTAGCAGCCATGTTTAAAAAATGATAATGATCGGTTAATTAGTTTAGGAGTGAATCCTGTACATACAACTATATAAACATATAAACATACCTAACTATATATATATTTTTATTATTAATTTTATATGTACATAAAAGTAATCCATGGACACATGTTTTTGGCTCACAGTCGTCATAAGCATGGTTAACTTAGACAAGGATCGAACCTGCAATATTGATGTCTGTAGTCCAGCGTCTTACCAAGTTAACCATGCTGATGACGGCTGTGAGCCAGAAACACGTGTCCATGGATTACTCTTATGCACATATAAAATTAATAAAAAAAAATATATATTAACGAAAAATACGTCCTATAAAGTTATGGGCGACTAATCACACAGGGAGTGAAACAATCGAAATAGTAGTAGTAAGCAAAAACAACGAACGCTGCGATCACCAATAAAAACAATTACATAAAAATACATTAAATATTTGGGTGATAAAAATCGTACATATTTCTAGGCACGGCGTTGTAATCCATTGGTAAGACGCTGGACTATAGACATCAATACCGAATATATATATATATATATATATATATATATATATATATATGAAGTAATTCTAATTCCTTTTCCAACAGTCTTATCTATCTCCCAGACTCGCAGTTACCCGTTTTTACCTTAACCTATACTGACATTCCATGATAAATGCCAGTATACTGAAATCATATGCCCTTAATAGGGTTAAGATGAAAATTCATATACACTAAATGTACAAAAGCAAGGACATTCCTAAATTTTTACACTTTTATTGTCATTAATTAAGGGTATGACTACATATCAACCAAACCATTTCATTATCACATCACTACAGTATAAATCTCTATGCATGAGTGGATGAAGTGTGTGAGGTGTGCTGAAGAAAAATTCCTACTAGTAAAATACATAGCCCTGTTGTGTTCGCATACCCTTAATGACAATAAAAGTGTAAAAATTTGGGAATTTCCTTGCTTTTGTACATTTAGTGTATATGAATTTTCATCTTAACCCTATTAAGGGCATATGATTTAAGTATACTGGCATTTATCATGGAATGTCACTACTTTTGTAAAGGTTATGCCTCAATACAATGGTCATTTTTAAGGTGTTTTTGAATTTTCTGGAAAACTAAGGTATATGGTAAACTGAAATTAAAATGCCATCAACTAGACCCTAAAACCTCTATCTCTGCCAAAAATCAGCTGAATCCATCAAATAGTTGATGAGATACAGTGTGGCACATACGTACGTACGTACGGATAACATGATTTCATGATTGAACTTTCTGGATCTCTGGGTTGCCTTGACTAATGATGCTAAAATTCTACACACTTATAGAACCTATCAAATAAAAATTTTGTGCAAAGTTTTAACTAATTTGGTTTATTGGTTTTTGAGTTATGATTGATCAAAGAAATGAGATTTCCAGCATAGGCCATTCTTGAAGTCTATTAAGGGATAGAGCGCTCTCGCGCCTCCCTTGATTTATCCTTTCCATATTTACTTGTCTATCAAGAAAATTATTGTTCATAATTTATCCATGTGTCCGGCATGTTTTGCTTTTTGACACTTCAGCAAATCGTCATCCCTATACCAGGCTCGAGTATCTTAGTCATATATTTAACCCTGCATTCCTCATGGAATATTAACTCTACATTCCTCATGTAATATTATCTTCATATTCCTCATATAATATCAACTCCACATTCCTCATGTTATATTAACCTCTCATTCCTTCTGAGATATTAACCTCAGATTCTCCATGTAATATTAACTCCATATTCTTCATGAAATATTCATCGCACATTCCTCATGAAATATTAATCTCATATTCCTTATGAAATATTAACTCCACATATCCCATGTTATATTAACTCCATATTTCTCATGAAATATTGATCTTACATTCCCCATGAAATATTAACTCCACATTCCTCATGTAATATTAACTCCACATTAAAAAAAAATCCTTCATTCCCCCTGAAATATTAACCTCAGATTCCCCATGAAATAGTAACCCCACATTCCTCATGAAATATAACTCCACATTCCCCATGTGTTATTAACTCAGCATTCTTCATAAAATATTTATCCCACATGCCTCATGAAATATTCACTCTTTCTTCTTCATGAAATACTCACTCTACATTCCTCATGAAATATGAACTCCCAATCCCTGCTGAAATATTAACGCCACATTCCCTATGAAATATTAACCCCACATACCCTATGTAATATTAACTCTATATTTCTTATGAAATATTCATCGCACATTCCCCATGTAATATTAACCACACAGTCCTCATGAAATATTAACCCCACATTCCCTATGAAATATTAACCCCACATACCCTATGTAATATTAACCCCACATACCCTATGTAATATTAACTCTATATTTCTCATGAAATATTCATTGCACATTCCCCATGTAATATTAACCACACAGTCCTCATGAAATATTAACCCCACATTCCCTATGAAATATTAACCCCACATACCCTATGTAATATTAACCCCACATACCCTATGTAATATTAACTCTATATTTCTCATGAAATATTCATTGCACATTCCCCATGTAATATTAACCACACAGTCCTCATGAAATATTAACCCCACATTCCCTATGAAATATTAACCCCACATACCCTATGTAATATTAACTCTATATTTCTCATGAAATATTCATCCCACATATATTTTATAAAATGGCATATATTTTATAGAAAGGCATGTATTTTATAAAAAAAATAGTTTGTAAACGATAGTTTATATTTAACCTATAGCTTGCATCTCGGATCGACACCTTGACATGGTGATGGAGCTTATGTGCTTCCTTGATCCTGAGAACAATGCCATCAAAGGTGCAAGCCTCTGACAAGGCCACCCATGGGGGTAAAGTCTCGGGTAAGGAGCCAGACACAGATCAATCAAACCGTCAAGTTCCAATGGTGTTCCGGACAGAAGAACCTAACAAAACCAATTGTCGGGTCAGCAGATGAGTGCTGTAACTTATCCATCTACTCCAGTCATCTCGTATCTCCCCGCCATTGGATAAAGCTCATGGATTTGTGAAGGAATGTGTGTGCTCTGGATTGCGACATAGCATACACTTGTAAAAAAACAAACGAACCAGAACATGACTACCATTAAAGCAGAATAGGACCACCATCCTCGCCGATGAGGTGCCACTATGATGATAATGAGATATGATTCTGGCAGGTATTACCTCTCTGTGTCAGTGGTAACTAAAGGTGGGCCAACACTCACCAAAGCTCCTAATTGGGAAATAAGGAAAGCAGCTGGAAAAGATGGGGTTCGAGGTAGTGGAATGGAATACAGGTGAACATCTTGCCTAACTTTGTCCGAAGATGTTTAGTGTCATGTCGAGGGAAAATTCTAGTTAACACATAGATGGGACGTTGACAAGTACGACTAGGCGAACACTCGACATGGGTGTGACGGTAACTAAAAGGTAACATGATATTCCTGAAAGCTTCCAAATTGAGGCCTGACCACTTTACGGACGAAGAGTTAAAAGAGGAAAAGCGATACTCACTTGAGGGTTGGCTCACTTTGGAGTAACTAGCAATATCCCAAACTCTCTTAGCAGGAGTACTGACAATCGTTTTAGTACCACAGTTGTATTTATTGCAGTGATACATGTTTCCAGTATAAAATTCAATCCAATAAATCCGGTCCTCGATCACAGT
The DNA here is from genome assembly GCA_963556195.1 of Sepiola atlantica. Lineage (NCBI taxonomy): Eukaryota > Metazoa > Mollusca > Cephalopoda > Sepiida > Sepiolidae > Sepiola > Sepiola atlantica. Next base: position 28,145,435 of record OY744542.1, read on the forward strand.
CAAACCATGTATCCTGTTAAGGAGCTGAAACAAAAAGAACATTTTCTAAAATATAATGGCAAGATAGATGTGTGTCTCTATCTATAGTGGGACTCCCTAAAGTGACAGCCATGAAATCTATATGTTTAAAACTCAATGTATGTGTGTATGTGTGATATTTGTATGTTCTCTATAGAAAGAAAGGTTAGAGAATCTACATAAAATCTAAAAGTGTATTCTTATGTAAAATTTACTGGGGAAAAATAATGAAAGTATTCCCAAATCTCTAAGTGTACCTCTAAAGAGGCTATGAAGACATAACCCCCTTTAAACTTCAAATATATACTATTTTTATGAAATTTATATGATATGTATAAAATTCTCCGGGGGAAACAATGAAAGTGTTCCTGAATCTCTACGTTAGCCTTTATGTGCTGAATATCCCACGTGTCCCTCATGTCTATGGGATCCATAGGGACAGAACCCCCTTAAAATTGCAAATACTTATATCTGATTTAGATGAAATTTAAACCATATGTATAAGACACTGATTCAGAAAGTTTTCCAACATTTCAGCTTCTTCTGACTATATTAGGGGGCGAAACGGGGGGGGGGGGGCAGTAAAAACAAAGAAAGTAATATGGTGTTGAGGAGTGAAAACGTACATAGTAGTGATCCTTATTCAATCCCAAGCAACTTCGAGTCTCCCTGCTAGTCGTTAATAAAATTCACAATCGTTTCTGCAATGCAACCATATGCCAAATATGGTTATGACTAGCAGGTTCTTCCTTTTTATTCTTGTAGCATGTTCTTTATAGTAAAAAGTGTAATTCGCCCAAGTTTCTTTCCAAAAATAATTATCCCGGCAAGAAAGATTATTACAATAGAGACAATTTTAAATAATGACGTAAAAGGTTCAAAATGTAAGGGAAGTAATTCCTATTTTTAGCTTAAAGGTAAAAATATCAGTTATCTTCTTTACATTTTTAACTTTCTTTTCTCCATCTCTTCATTTTTAAAAATTAAACTTAAATAACATTGATGAATCCCGGGTTACACCGGGTAGGTACACTTAGTATTAAAGAGATTTTTTTTACTATTGGTGTCACCACTTATCAAGACTAAGAGCCACTTGAGAATAAAAGATGAGGAACACTATGGGAGTTCTAACATTGTTCAATGGTATGAACTGCGTTTGATTACTTATGGGGTGGTTTATGACAAGAATTTGTTGACATTGGATTTGAAGACGACTAAGTTGCAATCAGCAGTGAAGCAGTCCTGCGGTAATGTGTTCCACAGGTGGGAAGCCCTTGCACAGAAGTTCTGTCTATGGAAATTCCGTCTGATGCTAGGCACATCGAAGGAGAAAGGAACGTCTTGTTTCGTTGTGGTAGAAAAACGCGTTCTTGCTGTGAATATCTTACAAGGGAGAACCAAAAACTGGAGCTCAGTCGAGCACCTTCCGAGTAGAGAGAGACTAGCAACATCTGTTCTGTGAGAAAGGGATTGTAGGGAAGAGAAGAGTTCCCTCCACTAGATTTTGTACTTTGTCAAGACGATAAAGTGTGCTTTGTATGGCCCCTCTCCAGATGTGGCGGCAGTATTCCATCTTTGGATGCATCTGACTCTTATATAGGTAGAAGATCGTCGCATCTGGAGTCAGGTGTTTTCCAACATGTAGAAATTTAAATGTAATGTGAATAAACATCTTGCTGCACAATTCCTCACTTAGGGTGCTCTCTATGGATTACAACTCAATGTTCACCTTCTATTTTCTTCCTCTGTCCGATCCCTTAGATATTTAAAGGGACACATTATAAAAATCTGGCCCTTAATTCTCAGTAGTCCCTTACGTCTCAGTGGCAACATGACCCCTTGTTTGGGGTGAATAAAAGTTTTTAAAAAAATATGCGAACAAAATTAGATATACCTATTAGTAAACTATTTTTTGCGTCAAGTTTTAATGAATGCCTAATGGAAATAAACATCTTTTTCATTCATGCCTTCGTCTCCGGTGTAAATCTCAACAATGCACAGCCTAAAATATCATCACATGGTGCCCCTATTTACTTGCCTCCCCACGAGGGCAGAGTTAGACACAAGGTCGGTTTTTAATGCGGGGGATATCCATTTCCCCCAAATGAGGAACTCTGGAATACAAAAACAAAATGTCTGAGTCGAGAAAGATTTCTTCTTTACTGACCGAGGACAGAAAAGATGAAGTGCAGTATCAGAACAGATACTGCGCTTTGCTCTTAGTGTACTAGCTTTTCAAAACCACACCTGACCCTGTGTCTAACTCCCTTGAGAGAAGGTAAATAAAATACTTAAATGGTTATATATGATATCTGAAACACAAAAATGTCAATTAATATAAAATATTGATGTTTTAAACTTTTCCTGCTGCTTTGTACAGCTCCGAGTGCTGGCCGTCAACGAAGGAAGCAAAAACTTTAAACGTGTATGAATTATTTTTGTGATGTGTCTTTTTGCTTCTGTCATATCAGTGTACAAAAAGGTTAAACAGATTCTGTTAATAAAAGTTAACTTAATAAAAATAACTTAATAAAAGTTAACTTAATAAAAATTAACATAATAAAAAATAACTTAATAAAAGTTAACTTAATAAAAAATAACTTAATAAAAATAACTTAATAAAAATAACTTAATGAAAACAATAACTGCGTACATTTGTACTTGAGAGGAGCCGGTGCCTGTGTTTCCCGTCGTAATCGCAAAAATCGATATAATTGAGGAAGCTATCGGCAAAGTAAATATATTTGTTAGGGTAATCGATGGTCATGTCAGTGATCCAGCGGATTTTGCCTGTTATGATCTGTGTACGATTACTTCCATCCATTCCAACTCGAGATATGCCATACATGAATACCTCCGTCCAAAACAAAAAACGGTTTCTGTAAAAGAAAAAAAAATTTAATGGGAATAAATTGCATGTGCACACTTACAAAACAGAGCGGAAAAATAAAAGCATGGAAGGTATGGGACATTTCTCTGATACGCAAATAAACGTTGCATGCTTATCTGGTATGCAAAGAAACCATGCATGCTTCTCGGGTACGTAAACAAACCACGCATGCTTATCTGTAAAGCAAATAAACCACGTATGCTTCTCTGGTATCTAAAAAAACCATGCATGCTTCTCGGGTACGTAAACAAACCACGCATGCTTTTCTGTAAAGCAAATAAACCACGTATGCTTCTCTGGTATTTAAACAAACCATGCATGCTTCTACAGGACGTAAACAAACCATGCATCCTTATCTAGTACGCAAACGAACCATTTATGTTTCTCTAGTATGTAAACAAACCATGCAAGCTTATCTGGTACGCAAACAAAACATGCATGCTTATCAGGTACGCAAAAAAACATTTATGTTTCTCTAGTATGTAAACAAACCATGCATGCTTCTCTGGTATGCAAACAAAACATGCATGCTTATTAGGTACGCAAAAAAACATTTATGCGTCTCTAGTATGTAAACAAACCATGCATGCTTCTCTGGTACGCAAACAAAACATGCATGCTTATTAGGTACGCAAAAAACATTTATGCGTCTCTAGTATGTAAATCAACCATGCATGCTTCTCTGGTACGCAAACAAAACATGCATGCTTATTAGGTACGCAAAAAACATTTATGCGTCTCTAGTATGTAAACAAAACATGCATGCTTCTCTGGTACGCAAACAAAACATGCATGCTTATTAGGTACGCAAAAAAACATTTATGTTTCTCTAGTATGTAAACAAACCATGCATGCTTCTCTGGTACGCAAACAAAACATGCATGCTTATTAGGTACGCAAAAACACATTTATGTTTCTCTAGTATGTAAACAAACCATGCATGCTTCTCTGGTATGCAAACAAAACATGCATGCTTATTAGGTACGCAAAAACACATTTATGTTTCTCTAGTATGTAAACAAACCATGCATGCTTCTCTGGTACGCAAACAAAACATGCATGCTTATTAGGTACGCAAAAACACATTTATGTTTCTCTAGTATGTAAACAAACCATGCATGCTTCTCTGGTACGCAAACAAAACATGCATGCTTATTAGGTACGCAAAAAACATTTATGCGTCTCTAGTATGTAAACAAACCATGCATGCTTCTCTGGTACGCAAACAAAACATGCATGCTTATTAGGTACGCAAAAAAACATTTATGTTTCTCTAGTATGTAAACAAACCATGCATGCTTCTCTGGTACGCAAACAAAACATGCATGCTTATTAGGTACGCAAAAAAACATTTATGTTTCTCTAGTATGTAAACAAACCATGCATGCTTCTCTAGTACGCAAACAAAACATGCATGCTTATTAGGTACGCAAAAAAACATTTATGCGTCTCTAGTATGTAAACAAACCATGCATGCTTCTCTGGTACGCAAACAAAACATGCATGCTTATTAGGTACGAAAAAAAACATTTATGCGTCTCTAGTATGTAAACAAACCATGCATGCTTCTCTGGTACGCAAACAAAACATGCATGCTTATTAGGTACGCAAAAAAACATTTATGCGTCTCTAGTACGTAAACAAACTATGCAAGCTTATCTGGTTTGCAAACAAACTATGCATGCTTATTGGGTACGCAAACAAACAATTTATGCTTCTGTTGTACGCAAACAAAATACGTATGCTTATCTGGTACCCAAACAAACCATGCATGTTTATCTGGTACATAAAGAAAACAATGTGCGCTACTCTGGTACCTAAACAAACCAAGCATTCTTATCTGGTACACAAAAAAACATGTATGCTTCTCTGTTCTAGTATGCAAACGCACTAGGCATGTTTCTTTGGTACGCAAACAAACTATGTATTCATCTCTGGTACATACACTGATATAACTTGGTTAGAAGTTATAATAATAAAAATAATTAGAGTGTAAGGTCTTTAAAAGAGGATGGTTTATTACAACGTACATATTGTACAAAAACAATAGCACTACAGGTAATCCAATAGGATTAACCTAATACATTCCAATACCATTGAATACAGTCGAATACAGTTCACCATATCTACTACTGTTCATAGTATATATATATATATATATATATATATATATATATATATATATATATATATATATACTACAGACTAATACACTTATCAGCCTTGAAGGTAGTCAGGTATCCCATCCCAACATAAACAAACAATTCATGTTTAGTACCTAAACAAATCATGCATGCTTATATCGTACTTAAACAAACCACACAAGCTTATCTAGTACGCAAACGGGCCATGTATTCTTCTCTGGTACATGCACAAACCATACAAGCTTATCCTGTAAGCAAAGAAATGCATGCTTATCTGATACGACAACAAATTATGTATGATTCTTTCGTTCCTAAACAAACCATTCATGCTTATCTGGTACACAAAAAAACATGGATACTGGAACTTAAACAAACTATGCATGTTTATCTGGTACCTAAACAAGCCATGCATGCTTATTTGGTACGCAAACAAACAATGTACGCTTCTCTGGTACCTAAACAAACCATGCATTCTTCTCTGTATGTAAACAACTCATTCAAGCTTATCCGGTACTCAAACAAACCATGTATGCTTATGTAAAATAATGATGCAGACATGTTGAGTAATAAAGCATAAGACGTCATGGGAGGCTAAGGGCATGACCCTGCAACAATGAAGAAAAGCTGAAGACTAGATAGATTGTCAATTAGGCTAAAATAACAACAGAAATAAATCGGTGACCTTTGAACGAGCCCAGGTGTGTGAGTTCAACGAGTTCATTTCAGAGTATGACGTCGTAAAAAGAAAACGACTCGGTAATCTTTAAAAGAGTCAGGTGCACGAGGCCACAAGAAGAAGGCACCCGGGGTGCAAAGTCAGAAATTAAAACGGCGGTTTTTTAACGAAGGAAAAAGGAGCGCTTACATAGCAGAGATCGAGTTGGGAGGATATAGAGAAAAACTTGTCGTGGGTCAGCCCCGAAGAGAGGTACCTCTACCATGGCCGAACTGCCGTAAACAACTGACGTGGGGATCACAAGCCTCCCCTAGATTCCGGGAGAAGACTGCTACAGAACGTATTGTCGTGTTTCCCTCTAGGTTGCAAGGTAAATCACTCTGCCTGGTTTTCGTGAAAATAACCTACGTTGGGTAGAGTCGAAAATAAACCGCCGTCGAGGTAAAGGAAGAGGTTTCTTCGTAAGACAAGGGAAAGAACAATAATGCCAAAGGACTTTTGCTAACAAAGAAATATTTAATTATATATATGTGTATGCCCTACTTACACCAGCTGGTGGTGAGGAATAAAGAAACAGAGTTTCTTGAGTACGTCCTTGTCTTTATCGATTGTTTTGTTTGATGCTACCGGGTCCCCTGAAGGAACGGGTATTGCAACACTTATCTGGTACTTAAACACACCATGCATGCTTCTTTGTTACATAAATAAACGTGCATGCTTATCTTGCACGCAAACAAACTATGTATTTTCTTTGGTACGTAAAAAAAACACGCATGCTTATCTGGTACACAAACAAACTATGTATGCTTCTCTGGCACGTAAACGATCCATATTTTGTACGCAAACAAATATGTATAATCTCTGGTACGTAAGTAAACCATGCATGCTTATCTTGTACGGAAACAAACCATATTTGCTTCTTCGCTACAAAAACAAACCATGCATGTTCTCTAGTATGTAAAAAAACATACATGTATATCCTGTACGCAAACAAATCATGTATGCTTTTTTGTTACTGTAATATTACGTATTTGTAGTACTTGCGTATGGACTTCCATACACCTTCACGTATTTGCAGTACTTGTGTGTGGGCTTCCATACACACCACGTATTTGTAGTACTTGTGTGTGGGCTTCCATACACACCACCGGAACCGGAAGTCGTCCAGGTGACTTGTATTAAAGCTGGCCATGTGCGACACCATTTGTAAAACAGTTCTTTAGTTGAATAAAGCTTGACTTCAAGTAAGAAGTATTTTTGTGTTAGTACAATTTATTCAACTAAATTTTGCACGTTTACCTTAATACTAAAATACGGATGTGACATGGAAACCGAAATGCCTAGACATTGATCCCAGCCTACTAACAGCTTCAAAGGAATACCGACACTCTTGGCTAATGACCCCGGGACCCGTATTGCTAAGGAAGTTTGTAAGGAACGACAAAAACGAACCCAATGTAAATCAAGTTGAGCTCTTTAAGAGTATTTATTTACTCCTCTCCAGGAGTTAGGCACAAGGCCCGTTTTATCTTACTCCCACAAGTAAGATGTGACCCAAGGTCGGGTCGGGAAAGTGGGGTTTGAAAAGCCAGCGACCGAGAGGTGAGCACTCTGGCCATTAAAAATTGCCTGAGCAGCCCCGTCGGCATTCCCCGGTAGGGGCGCCTCAGGCAGTAAGCAATAAACTTACTCCTCCTCAAAGAAGGGAGGCGAATCCTGGGAGGGTGGACCTCATAGAACTGCACAGGACCGACCCATAGACCGGCGTAAATCAAGCTCCGAAGGCCAAGACAATACCAGTTTATGGGGTGTAGTATCCATCGGAACAGATACTACACTTAGCCAAAAAGAGTAACTCGACCTATGCAAACATTAAGTACCCAGATGGACGAAATTCTGTTCGTGACTTAGCACCTTGTCGCGAAGCTCGGACAATCTCAAGGTAACCTATTAAGGAACAAGATAAGAGGAACATTTTAAGTAAGAAGTATTTTTGTGTTAGTACAGGTACGTAAATAAACCATGTATGCTTCTCTTGTACCTAAACAAACCATACATGCTTATCTGGTATGCAAAAAAAAACATGTATGCTGCTCTGGTACGCAAATAAACATTGCTTGCTTCTCTGGTATCTAAACAAACAATGCATACTTCTTTGCTACCTAAACAAACCATGTTTGCTTATCTAGTATGCAAAGAAACCATACATGCATATCTGGTAAGCAAGCCTATCTAGTATGCAAATAAACCATGTATGCTTCTCTGGCACGTGCACAAACCATACATGCTTATCTGGTACGCAAAGAAACATGTATGCTTTTTGTTCTACACTAACAAACAATGCATGCTTATCTGGTACGCCAACAAACAATGTATGCTTCTCTGGTATGTAAACAAACCATACATGCTTCTCTTGTACCTACAAAAACCATGCATGATAATCTGGTACGCAAACAAACCATATACAGTTCTCTGGTACGAAAACACACTGGGCAAGTTACTCCGGTATGCAAACCAACTATGCATGCTTCTCTGGTACGTAAACAAACAATGCATGCTTCTTTGGTACATAAACTAACCATGCATGCTTATATGGTTCCTAAACAAACCATACATGCTTATGTTGTACGCAAACAAACCATACATGCGTATCTAGTACGCAAACCAACGATGTGTACTTCTCTGGTACGTACACAAACAATACATACTTATATTGTACGCAAAGAAACCATGTATACTTCTTTGATATGCAAACAAACAATACATGCTTATCTGATACGCCAACAAATCATGCATGCTTCTCTGGTACCTTAAAAAATATGCATGCTGATCTGGTACCTAAACATGTAGTTCATGTTTATCTGGTACACAAACAAACAAATTGCGCTTCTTTGGTTCCTCAACAAACCATGCATGCTTATCTGGTATGCTTTTCTGGTACGCAAACGCACTGGGAATTTTTCTCTGGTATGCAAAAAAAAAACATGTATGTTATCTAGTACGTAAACAAACTATGCATGTTATCTGATACGCAAACAAACCATGTACGCTTCTTATGTATGTAAATAAAACGTGCATGCATCTCTTGTTAGTAAATGAACTATGCATGCTTCTCTGTTATGCAAACAAACATATATGCTTTTATGAGACATAAATACACCATACATAATTATCTGGTATGCAAACAAACCATATATCCTTTTATTTACGCAAACAAACCATGCATCCATTTTTATTTACGCAAACAAACCATGTATCATTCTATTGTACGCAAACAAACCATGTATCCTTCTATTGTACGCAAACAAACCATGTATCCTTCTATAGTACACAAACAAACTATGTATCTTTCTATTGTACGCAAACAAACCATTTATCTTTCTATTGTACGCAAACAAACTATGTATCCTTCTATTGTACACAAATAAACCATGTATCTTTCTATTGTACGCAAACAAACTATGTATCCTTCTATTGTACGCAAATAAACCATGTATCTTTCTATTGTACGCAAACAAACTATGTATCTATATTGAAACGAAGCAAGTGCGAATTCCTTCTTGAGGAAATAACCTATCGAGGGTTCAAGGTCAGCAAGGATGGTACAGCTCCTCTACCAGAGAAAGTAGCTGCGATGGCAAGAGCCCCTACACCCAGGAATGTTAGAGTTGAAAGCCTATCTTGGGGCAGTAAATTATTATTGCAGCCATTTACCAAATTTGTCCACACGACTTGAGCCACTGCACAGTCTAATGAGGACAGGCACAGTTTGGAAGTGGGAAGCCTGCCAACAAAAAGCTTTTGAAGAGATAAAGAAAATGCTGTGTACAGCACCCCTTCTGGCTCATTTTGACTCGTCCAAGCCCACACTTGTGCAAGTGGATGCTTCTCCTTATGGCTTGGGAGCTGTGTTGGCTCATAGGATGGAAGATGACAGTGAAAAGCCAGTATGTTACATCTCCCGAACGCTCTCAGATGCTGAATGGAATTATGCACACATTGAAAAGGAAGGGCTAGCACTGATTTTGCAGTGAAGAGGTTACATCAATATCTGTTTAGAAACCCCTTCACGATGTTCACCGATCACAAACCGTTGTTGGGTCTATTTGCAGAGAACAAGCCAATTCCTGCTATGGCAGCTGCCCGAGTACAGCGTTGGGCTCTATTCTTGGCTGTCTATAATTACAAACTAGAATATCGAACTGGAGCCCTCAATAGTAATGTGGACTGTTTGAGTCGTCTTCCACTAGAGGCTCAGGAAAAAGGTATATCTAAATCCACTAATGAAATATTCATGATGGATCTTGTGGAAGCTCCAGTGAAGGTTGAAGCTGTGAGAGCAGAGACTAAGAAAGATCCGATCTTGAGTCAGGTATACAAATTCACCATTTCAATAAACGGGAGGAACTGACCTGCGAAGATGGTGTGTTACTGTGGGGAAGCAGGATTATTATTCCTCCTAAGTTGAGAGGAAAAGTTCTGCAGCAATTACACCAGACTCATATAGGCATTGTGAGGATGAAAGCATTAGCTAGAAGCTATGTATGGTGGCCAAAACTGAATGAAGATATTGAGTGAACCACCAAGGAGTGTGAAAGTTGTGTGCTAAATCAGAAACAGCCCAACAGAACTCCGATTCATTGTTGGGAATATCCAAGTCAGCCCTGGGAAAGGATTCACATAGACTATGCTGGTCCAGTTTTTGGACACATGTTCTTAATAGTGGTTGATGCATACTCCAAATGGATGGAGGTTTGCATAATGAAGACATCCACTGCTGCAGCTACCATTGAGAAATTGAGGGGAATCTTTGCGATTCATGGGTTGCCTCTGCTGGTTGTGAGTGACAACGGCCCTTGTTTCTCCAGTGATGAATTCAGGAGGTTTTTAGAGGCAAATGGGGTTAAACACATATTCACGGCTCCTTACCATCCCTCTTCCAATGGGCAGGCTGAACGCAGTGTGCATAAATTCAATGAAGAGGATGGGCAAAGAAACGGAAGCATCTCTTGAAACAAAAGTCAACAGATTCCTTTTTAACTACAGGACAGCTCCACACACAGCCTTTCATCTGTTACAGCCAAACAAGTTTAAGAGCAGGGTGTACAACTACAAAATGGAGAAAGTTACTAAGATCATGACACCATGCCGAAATCATGGGGTGAATGATCCAGTCCTTGTGAGGAATTTTGGCCCTGGTCATAGGTGGCTGGAGGGCATCATTACGAGGCAGTTGGGTAATGTCAATTTTGAGGTAGAGACCGAGAGAGGAGTTACACGGAGACATTCAGACTAGATCATTAAAAGGACAATCCTGGTCCCAGAGGAGAATATGACTGATATGAATGATGCTGCAGATGACACAGTGACAACCAGCACAAGGGAGTCTACCGAGGATGAAGGAGTACCAGAATTAATAAGACAGGATGAAGCTGAGGTAGAACCTATAGACTTCGGACAGAAAGCATCGCCTATTTCTCAAAGATCTGAGCATGTAAGGAGAGCTCCATTTAAGTTAAGAGACTATGTTTTTTGATGCATCTAAGAATGGAGGGATGTAATGCATCAAATTACGGCCCTTGGGTGAAGTTTTTCATCCGGCCCAGAGGGCGCCTTTGTTGTGATTATGGTTGTTGTTTTGAATATATAAAGAAGGGCTTTAACAGGTGTGGACTTGCTTGTGTCTTGACACTCAGTGAACGGTACAGACTTAATACTTTTCAGGTAAGCAAACAACCCATGGGTGCTTCTCTGGTACCTAAACAAACAATGCATGCTTATCTGGTACGCAAAGAAAATATGTATGCTTCTCTGGTACGTAACCAAACCATAGAAATGCTTATCTGGTACACAGGTAATAATTACATATTAACTAGTACCTAAACAAAACATACATGCTTCACTTGTACCTCAACAAACCATGCATGCTTCACTTGTACCTCAACAAACCATACATGCTTCTCTGGTACGCAAGCAAACCATGTATGCTTCTCTGGTACGTAAATAAACGATGCATGCTTATCTGGTATGGAAACAAATGATGTACTCTTCTCTGGAACCGAAAAAAACATGCTGCTTATTTGGTACACAAACAGACTATACATCATTCTCTGGTATGCAAACAAACAATGCCTGTTTCTCTGGTACGCAAACAAACTATGTATGCTTCTCTGGAGACCTAAACAAAGAATGCATCCTTCTCCGGTAGGTAACAAACTATGTTTACTTCTCTGGTATACAAACAAACTATGCATGCTTCTCTAGTATGCAAACAAACTATGCATGCTTCTCTAGTATGCAAACAAACTATGCATGCTTCTCTAGTATGCAAACAAACTATGCATGCTTCTCTAGTATTCAAACAAACTATGCATGCTTCTCTAGTATACAAACAAACTATGCATGCTTCTCTGGTATACAAACAAACTATGCATGCTTCTCTGGTATACAAACAAACTATGCATGCTTCTCTAGTATGCAAACAAACTATGCATGCTTCTCTAGTATGCAAACAAACTATGCATGCTTCTCTAGTATGCAAACAAACTATGCATGCTTCTCTAGTATGCAAACAAACTATGCATGCTTCTCTAGTATACAAACAAACTATGCATGCTTCTCTAGTATGCAAACAAACTATGCATGCTTCTCTAGTATGCAAACAAACTATGCATGCTTCTCTAGTATGCAAACAAACCATGTGTGTTTATTTTGTTAGTAAAAAAACAACATGTATGCTTCTATTGTACCTAAACACAACATGCATGTATATCTGGTACCTAAACAAGCTAACCATGTTTCTCTAGTACGCAAACAAACCATGTATGCTTCTCTGGTATGTAACTAACTATGTACTCTTCTGTGGTACGCAAACAAACCATGAAGGTATCTCTGGTAAGCAAACAAGCTATATATGCTCCTCTTGTACTTAAAAAAACAATGCAGGCTTATCTGGTATGCAAACAAACCATACCTGCTTATCTATTACGCAAATAAACAATGTATGCTTCTCTGTACACAAATAATACATGCATGCTTCTCTGAAACCTAAAGAAACCATGTACGTTTATCTGGTATGCAAACAAGCGATGTATGTTTCTTTGGTACCTAAAAGAACAATTCCTGCTTATCTAGTATGCAAACAAACCATGTATGTTCTATGGAACGTGAACAAACCATGCAAGTTATCTGGTAAAGCAACAAACCATGTACGCTTCCTGTACACAAACAAATAATGTATATTTCTCTGGAACCTTAACAATCAACACAATAGAAGTTATGTATGCTTATCTAGTATTTTACATACTAGATAAGCATACATGGTTTGTTCGCGTCTTTTGATAAGATGCCTTGTATTCATCGTACCAGAGAACATATATGGTTTGTTTGCGTGTCAAATAAGCATGTCTGGTTTGTTTAGGTACCAGAGAAGCATACATGATTTGTTTGCATACGAGATGAGAATGTTTGCATAATGGTTGTTTAGATATAGAGAAGCATGTGGCGTTTATTTAGGTACCATATATGTTTTTTTAAGTACCAGAAAAGCATGAATTGTTTGTTTACGTACCAGATAAATATGCAATATATTTGCGTACCAGAGATACATGCCTCGTATATTTACATACCAGAGTTAGTTTCCGTATAGAACTTTGAAACGCAAATAAGCATTACATGCTTCTCTGCTACGTCAACAAACCATGTACGCTATTCTGGTACGTAAATAAAACATGCATAGTTCTCTGGTACGTAAACAAACTATGCATGCTTTTCTAGTACCTAAACAAACCATGCATGCTTTTCTGGTATCTAAACAAACCATGCATGCTTTTCTAGTACCTAAGCAAACCATGCATGCTTTTCTGGTATCTAAACAAACTATGCATGCTTTTCTAGTACCTAAACAAACCATGCATGCTTTTCTGGTATCTAAACAAACCATGCATGCTTATCTGGTACGAGAATAAAATATCTATGTTTCTCTAATACGTAACCAAACCATGCCTGCTTATCTCGTACATAAATAAACCATGTATGCTTCTCTGGTACCTAAATAAACGATGCATGCTTCTCCCGAACTGAAAATACAATGTATGCTTCTCTGGTACCTAAACAAACCAGACATGCTTATTTGAAATGCAAACAAACCATGCATACTTATTTGAAACGCAAACAAACCATGCATGCTTATCTGGTATGCAAACAAACCCTGCATGCTTATTTGAAACGCAAACAAACCATGCATGCTTATTTGGTAACAAACAAACCCTGCATGCTTATTTGAAACGCAAACTAACCATGCATGCTTATTTGGTAACAAACAAACCCTGCATGCTTATTTGAAACGCAAACAAACCATGCATGCTTATTTGGTAACAAATAAACCCTGCATGCTTATTTGAAACGCAAACAAACCATGCATGCTTATTTGGTAACAAACAAACCCTGCATGCTTATTTGAAACGCAAACAAACCATGCATGCTTATCTGGTAACAAACAAACCCTGCATGCTTATTTGAAACGCAAACAAACCATGCATGCTTATTTGGTAACAAACAAACCCTGCATGCTTATTTGAAACGCAAACAAACCATGCATGCTTATTTGGTAACAAACAAACCCTGCATGCTTGTTTGAAACGCAAACAAACCATGCATGCTTATTTGGTAACAAACAAACCCTGCATGCTTATTTGAAACGCAAACAAACCATGCATGCTTATCTGGTAACACACAAACCCTGCATGCTTATTTGAAACGCAAACAAACCATGCATGCTTATTGGTAACAAACAAACCCTGCATGCTTATTTGAAACGCAAACAAACCATGCATGCTTATTTGGTAACAAACAAACCCTGCATGCTTATTTGAAACGCAAACAAACCATGCATGCTTATCTGGTAACAAACAAACCCTGCATGCTTATTTGAAACGCAAACAAACCATGCATGCTTATTTGGTAACAAACAAACCCTGCATGCTTATTGGAAACGCAAACAAACCATGCATGCTTATCTGGTAACAAACAAACCCTGCATGCTTATTTGAAACGCAAACAAACCATGCATGCTTATTTGGTAACAAACAAACCCTGCATGCTTATTTGAAACGCAAACAAACTATGCATGCTTATCTGGTAACAAACAAACCCTGCATGCTTATTTGAAACGCAAACAAACCATGCATGCTTATTTGGTAACAAACAAACCCTGCATGCTTATTTGAAACGCAAACAAACCATGCATGCTTATCTGGTAACAAACAAACCCTGCATGCTTATTTGAAACGCAAACAAACCATGCATGCTTATTTGGTAACAAACAAACCCTGCATGCTTATTGGAAACGCAAACAAACCATGCATGCTTATCTGGTAACAAAGAAACCCTGCATGCTTATTTGAAACGCAAACAAACCATGCATGCTTATCTGGTAACAATCTATGCATGCTTATTCAGTCTTAACATGAATCGGATCGTGTTCCTTTCTTTAAAAGAAGTGCAATTTCTAAAGTTTCTGAAACTTATTTGTAAGCTAGCATTCCCTTTCGACTACTGCATGTATTGTTTTGCTTTTTTTGCGAATTTAATACTTCGATTATATTGTCATTTACTATTTTAAAAAATAAACTGGCTTACCAAAAAGTAAGATTTTTTTTCTTCAAACTTTAGGGGACAGTTTCTTTTTGAAAATTTTGACTGGTATTTTTTATTATTATTACTATTGCACTCTTACGCCTGAAACTTTTTGGTTAACTTTTTACAAAGATTTTCTAATTATTGTTCTACTTACGTAGATTTGTTATTGTGTTAAAAAATTCAAATTTTAAATAAAACTGTCATTTGTTTTTGTTTAAAATTTAGTCTGAACATTTTTGTAAGAAGTAAATAAATTTTTTTTTTCAAGCTTAAGAGAGAATATAAAAATAAACTTTTGATTTCATATAATCGTTATCGCTGAAAGTTGTGACGGGCCGATATTGCCTTGAATATGATGAAAAGGTTGGCTGGCTGACGTTCCTACATTTCTAAAAACGCAGCAGCAGCCGCTAGTGGTCATGCCTTGGTCGCACCTTAATTAGTCGTACATAAAAAAAAAAAAAAAAAAACATGGTTGAGGTTAGTCCTCAGAAGCCTGTCCCAGCTGGTTAAGCGGTGCCAGGAAACGGAATTGAAGTCACATACCCTGGCATAAATTAAACCTCAAATACTCCAGGCCTGGGAGCTTCTACTCAAAGAGCTGGAGAATACATTTGCAAAGCAGACATTTACATAACTACAGACATACCAGAGACCTGTCCAAACAAATAAGAGACCTGTCCAGACACACCAGACCTATCTAGACACACCAAAGACCTGTTCAGACTAACCAGAGACCTGCCCATACACACCAGAGACCTGTGCAGACACACCAGAGACCTGTCAAGACACACCAGAGACATGCCAAGACACACCAGAGACTTGCTGAGACACACCAGAGACCTATCCAGAAACACCAAAGACTTGTCCAGACCCACCAGAGATCTATCCAGACACACCAGAGACTTATCCAGACACACCAGAGACCTGCCCAGACACACCAGATACCTATCTAGACACACTAGAGACCTTCCCAAACCCACCAGAGATATATCCAGAAACACCAGATACCTATACAAACACACTAGAAACCTGCCCATACACACCAGAAACCTGTCCATAAACACCAGAGACCTGCCCAGACCCACCAGAGATATATCTAGACACACCAGAAATCTGCCGAGACATACCAGAGACCTTCCAAGACACACCAGAGACTTGCCAAGACACACCAGAGACGTATCCAGAAACACCAAAGACTTGTCCAGACCCACCAGAGATCTGCCCAAACTCACCAGAGATATATCCAGACACACCAGAGACCTATACAAACACACTACAGACCTGCCCATACCCACCAGAGATATATCCAGACACACCAGAGACCTGCCCAGACTTATCAGAGACCTGTCCAGACTCACTAGAGACCTGCCCATACACACCAGAAACCTGCCCATAAACACCAGAGACCTGTCCAGACACACCAGAGATATAGCCAGACACACCAGAGACCTGCCGAGACATACCAGAGACCTGCCAAGACACACCAGAGACCTGCCGAGACACACCAGAGACGTATCCAGAAACACCAAAGACTTGTCCAGACCCACAAGAGACCGGCTCAGACACACCAGAGACCTATCTGGACACACTAGAGACCTGCCCAAACCCACCAGAGATATATCCAGACACACCAGAGACCTATACAAACACACTAGAGACCTGCCCATACCTGCCAGAGACCTATCCAGACACACTAGACACCTGCCCATGTACACTAGAGACCTATCCAGACACACCAGAGACCTGCCGAGACCCACCAGAGACCTATCCAGACACACCAGAGACCTGCTGAGACACACCAAAGACCAATCCAGACACACCAGAGATCTATCCGGACACCTATCCAAACTCACCAGAGACCTGCTCATACACACCAGAAACCTGCCTATAAACACCAGAGACCTGTCCAGACACACCAGAGATATAGCCAGACACACCAGAGACCTGCCGAGACATACCAGAGACCTACTAAGACACACCAGAGACTTGCCGAGACACACCAGAGACGTATCCAGAAACACCAAAGACTTGTCCAGACCCACCAGAGATCTATTTAGACACACCAGAGACTTGTCTAGACACACCAGATACCTGCCCAGACACACCGGATACCTATCTAGACACACTAGAGACCTTCCCAAACCCACCAGAGACCTATCTGAACACACTAGAGACCTGCCCAAACCCACCAGAGATATATCCAGACACACCAGAGACCTATACAAACACACTAGAGACCTGCCCATACCCGCCAGAGACCTATCCAGACACACTAGAGATCTGCCCATGTACACTAGAGACCTATCCAGACACACCAGAGACCTGCCCAGACCCACCAGATACCTATCCAGACACACCAGAGACCTGCTGAGACACATCAGAGACCTGCTGAGACACACCAAAGACCAATCCTGACACACCAGAGATCTATCCGGACACCTATCCAGGCACACCAGAGACCTGCCTAGACATACCAGAGATCTATCCAAACACACCAGAGATCTGTCCAGACACACCAGAGACCTGCCCAGACCTATGCAAACACACCAGAGACCTGTCGAGACCTATCCAGACACACCAGACATCTGTTCAGATGTACCCTAATGAGTTACATACCCTTCTCTGGGATCCAAAACAACATTTTTTGGCCGTGATATATTGTTTTTTAACAAAATCATTCGATTGGTTCCGTCGAGACTCATAACTTCTATTGTGTCGAACTTCTGATCCGTCCAATAAAGATTCCGACCAATCCAATCAACAGCCAAACCTCCCAAATAACCAATTCCATTAGATAGTATCTTCAAATATATCGAAAAACAAAACAAAAACAAAAAAAAATAGTTATACATCATAGTTTTCAAATTTAAAAAATAATATTTGATATTTGTATTTGTATGTTTTATAGTGGCACACGTGTTGGGGCCTTTTCTCCAGCAGGGTCACAGGGGAAGGCCAAGGAAAACATGAGAGGAAGTGATAAGGATGGACTCGAGAGAAAGAGATATAAAAACTTGTTCAGATGTAGATTAGTATGAAAATCAATTTTTAAAAGCCATGCAAAACACATGTCAGCATGTAAAACAGACGTTAAACCAGATGATGATGATGCTGATGATGCTGATGATGATGATGATGATGATGCTGATGATGATGATGATGATGATGATGATGATGATGATGATGATGCTGATGATGCTGATAATGATGATGATGATGATGATGATGATGATGATGATGATGATGATGATGATGATGCTGCTGCTGCTGCTGCTGCTGCTGCTGATGATGATGATGATGATGATGATGATGATGATGATGATGATGATGATGATGATGATGATGATGATGATGACGACGACGACGACGACGACGACGACTTTCCATTGTACAAATAGCTAACTGAACTTAGTTTTGTTTATCTCTCTCCCAGACATGAAGAGAAAATTCTGAGCGGCTCAATATCTGAAAATCTTTTCCATATATCAATGTAAATTTGTGTCGAATTGGGTGCCCCACTATTAGTGGCCAATTCTTTTTGTTTATTTTATTACCAAAATGTTTTGTAAATACAATATTTTATTTGTGCAAAATTACTTTCAAAGATTTACTCAACTTCATAGGATAGTTAGAGCATTCATTTATACTATATATATATAAATGTTCGTTATAAGGACTACTGACGAAACAATTTTGATTGAATAATAGATGAAACTGATCACATCCTTCCACTCTAGATTTTCACAGTATACTGAAAATTGAGAAATCAGTGTTGCCAATATACATCAAACAGTAAGTGTAATATTTGAAAAATCCTCCAATCTTTATGATTAAGTATAGATATCTTAGAAAAAACAAATGGCTAATTATCCTCCGGACCCTAAAAAGGGTTCATGGTTACTAATGGGTCATAATAGCATTTTGCTTGGTCTGCCAGGCTTTTAGATTCTAAGAGGCTTTTTCATTCGTCAGTCGATCGACCCCGTTTAAGTTTGAAATCGCTAACACATTCCTCCAAGACAGATTCATGAGACCGAGCCACTCATTGACATTTTAATAAGTGCCAAAGAGTTGGGCACTCTCATACCTCAAAGTCAACTTAAACAATAGTCGGACAATAGTTCGAACCATGGCGTTTTATATTAAAGGCCAACTCTTGATGAAACCGATATTCAAACCTAGAGGCCATTTTCAAAAGAACTTTTCACTTCTTCGAAACTATAATTATTTATTGCATGGATTTAAGTTGATATATTTATCCATGATATTGTTATTCCTAATCTCTATACATATTTTCACAGTATACTGAAAACTGAGACACCAATATTGCCAATATACATGAGACAGTAGGTCTAATATTTGAAAGCCACTCCAATCTTTATGACTAACTATAGATATTTCTGAAAAATATAGACGTTGCTAAAATATGCTTAATTAGCCTTCTGATCCTAAAAAAAGGGACTATGGGCGCTAATGGGTTAATAAAAAAAATGGTTGGTGTTGATGAGCAAAACAAACATGAAAGTAAAAGACTGCCGGGCAGCGCCGGGTTGGAACAGATAGTTTATTATTTAATAATTCCATTTTATAAGGGAAACCATTTTAAAAAAAAACATAAAAAAGAAAATTCTTACTTACCGTTTTGATTTTGACCCCTTCAAAACTAAATTTGTAAATTTGTCTCTCGAAACGACTTGAAAGATACATCGACGAGTTTTTCACGTCAACGGCGATCGTTCTTATCCAGTGCCCTCTTGGAATCGGTATTATCGTCGTCGTTGTAGTGTCCAGATTAGTTTTCATGATTTTACGATACGAAATGCCGATTATGTAAGGCACTGTGTCGTCTGATTAAAGAAAACAAAAAAATTAATTAAATTCATGTTCAGCTGAGTAATTGTTTCATTCATAAATGTCCAACAGTTTTTGTTTTATCACCCTTCAATGATATGCGGGGTCACTTAGGTTATCTTCTTATCAGTCGGAGGTTGGGTCATGAATGGGCTTCACACTCACCGAACCATAAGCTCCCAGATTTTCATATGTGGCTTTATCTCAAAGATAATGTCTATCGAAAAAATCCCCAGACTATGAAATTAGTATTTCAAATGAAAATTTAAAGAAAAATGCCTTGAATTGCCAGCACTTTATTAAACATCGTTTAGATAAATACCATTTCATTGGTTTTTAAAACATATTTTTTCTATTCACATTGTAACTTATAAAAGAATATTATATATAGGGGGATCTCTCCTCCCCCAAACAAAATGCGATCCATGGAATCGTTAATAGAATTCACAATCCTATCTACAACTCAACTATATTTGATACAAATAAACTTAAGTCTATGCCTGACTTGCCCACCCAGTTTAAGCAATGAATGTCCAACAGTCTTTGTTTTATCGCTATTCAATGATAGGTGGGGACACTTTAGTGATCGTCTCATCATTATGAGGTGTAATCCTGAATTGGCTTCACACTCACCAGACCTTACCTCCCAGATTTTCATCTGTCGGGTTAAACGACTCTTGATCTGAAGAGGGTCATCACAGCCAAAATCAGGACAGTACCAAGGGAGGAGTGTGACGTCAGAGATATTGACAATTTTGTACGTCGTATACAGGTGTGCTTTTCATTGGAACAGTGTCTTGGCATGGAAAATTGAATGTATAGGGTGACCCTCCCCCCCCCCCCAAATGCCAATCCATGAAATCGTTAATAAAATTCACAGCCTTTTCTGCAGTTTAACCATATTTGTTACAAATAAAGTTCAGTCTGTACTTGACTTGTACACCAAGTCAGAGTCATGAATTTCCATCTTGCTGATAAATCACACTAGCCATACCCATTTTCATGGTTAATTTTCATAGAAATAATAACAATAAAAATAATAACAATAAAATAATAACAATAAAAATAATAACAATAAAAAAATGGACACATTTTTCGAACCACCCTGCAATATCTAATAGCAACATTTTAAATTGCATATCTTTGTAACAATATTGGATGGGCGAGTGTGAAAATTATGTATTAAACGGAATGTTCCACATAAGGATAGATTAAGTGAAGAGAAGATTCCAATATTTTCCCCAATTCCAATGCAATTACAAATTATGTTCTAAATTCCCGATTCCGATACAATTACTGATCTTGATTCTTTTTAAATTTCTAAATATTTAGCTATAGAGTTTTTTTTGTTTTTTTTTAAATTTTCGGATTACCGTAAAAACCCATGTAATATCTGCATATATTTTTGCAAACGTAAAAATACACTTGTGAGGGATGATCTATAGATTTAACTTTTACTGGTAGTTTAAAATTAATGAATATTTATTATTTTATCATTAGTGCCAACAATGGAAAATGAAGTTTTAAACAAAAACAAAAAAACAAAAACAATTTAAAGAATCGTTTTTGGCACAAATTTTTCCGATACCGATACCTCCAAAAATTCTGAATTTTCCAATTCCTGATTCTGATTAATCATCCCAACTAATTAGGACTACGTGTTCAGGATGTTGAATCACAAGCAGGAAGTTTACAGTGACACGTAGTGATAACCTGATAAAATCTTTCTCTAGTTTCTGAACCATGAAGTAGAGCGGTCGTGTTTGGACACCTGCTCCCTCCCCGTTTGGAAAAACCTGCAAAGTATTGCATTCCGTAAAATGAAAAAGTAAACGCCCCAAAATAAGGGCTAAACACAAAATTATCATGTGCTCTCATTATTAATAGCTTTTATAATCATTGCTATTAAAAAGAAAGAGAGGGTTGCAACAAAAAAAAGGAAACAATTATAAAAAAAAGAAAGAGAAAAAAAAAGAGAAAAAGAAAGCGAGCAACATCACTGTGACCCCTACTACTGCTAATCATTTACACAACAATGCTCCAGCTGTTTACATGATGACTCACTGTCCGGATAATGTACTGGAGTAAAAACATTCGTTCACATCTTATGGCAATATGGAACACAGCATGGAATATTTAATAGCAATATGTAACACTACATGATAATATGTAACACTACATGACAATATGTAACACTACATAACAATATGTAATACTACATGACAAATGTAACATTACATGACTATATGTAACACTACATGAAAATATGTAATACTACATAACAATATATAATACTGCATGATAAAATGTAACACTACATAACAATATGTAACACTGCATAACAAATGTAACATTACATGACAAATGTAACATTACATGACAATATCTAACACTACATGACAAATGTAACATTACATGACAAAATGTAACACTGCATGGCAATATGTAACACTGCATGACAAATGTAACATTACATGACAATATCTAACACTACATGACAAATGTAACATTACATGACAATATCTAACACTACATGACAAATGTAACACTGCATGACAAATGTAACATTATATGACAATATGTAACACTGCGTGACAATATGTAACATTACATGGCAATATGTAACACTACATGACAAATGTAACATTACATGACAATATCTAACACTACATGACAAATGTAACACTGCATGACAAATGTAACATTATATGACAATATGTAATACTGCGTGACAAATGTAACATTACATGACAATATCTAACACTACATGACAAATGTAACACTGCATGACAAATGTAACATTACATGACAAAATGTAACACTACATGGCAATATGTAACACTGCATGACAAATGTAACATTACATGACAATATGTAATACTGCGTGACAAATGTAACATTACATGACAATATCTAACACTACATGACAAATGTAACACTGCATGACAAATGTAACATTATATGACAATATGTAACACTGCGTGACAATATGTAACATTACATGGCAATATGTAACACTACATGACAAATGTAACATTACATGACAATATCTAACACTACATGACAAATGTAACACTGCATGACAAATGTAACATTATATGACAATATGTAACACTGCGTGACAATATGTAACATTACATGACAATATGTAACACTACATGACAATACGTAACACTGCATAAAATATCTAATGGCAGCATGTAACACTGTTGTATACTGAAAATCTTT
Source organism: Sepiola atlantica (assembly GCA_963556195.1). Classification (NCBI taxonomy): domain Eukaryota; kingdom Metazoa; phylum Mollusca; class Cephalopoda; order Sepiida; family Sepiolidae; genus Sepiola; species Sepiola atlantica. Next base: position 28,168,884 of record OY744542.1, read on the forward strand.
TCTGATTCAGACGTCTTTTGTGCTGTAACGAATAGAACACCAAAATAACATGGTGTCGTAGAAAAAGAATGTTGTTGGTGTTTTTTTTAATTGACCAAACGAAAGAGAAAAACAAAGAAATTTCTGATTTGATATCTCTACTACTACAGACAGACGTCACTACTCATTGAGCTAACTATGTACAACGTGTCAACAGTCTGCCGTAGTCCAAGAATTGGTCGACCGTAACACTACATAACAATATCTAATGGCAGCGATAGAAGACACTACTAGTAGAATACCAGTGCCACGATGGATAAAATTAATTCCTCAAATGGAACAGTTTTGCACCACTTCTATGCCCTCTTACAAAGATTAAAATCAAAATATAATGATGCTAAACCGAGAATCATATTCTAATTTGTCTAGAATCATTATTCTAATCTTGATCAAAATCTATTACATAATTTTGATTCTAGAAAATATGTAAGATTTACGGCTTAAGCTTAAGGGGTCTTAAGAAGAAATTAAAATTCAGGGAATCTTGCTTAATTGGTGTTCAATAACTATGGATCAAATACTATGCAAATTTAATATATTCAAATTTTCAAATGGGAGGCTGCACACCTATATTATGACCCCTAAAAAAAACTTTAAGATATACCAAAGGACCTGTTGCGTAACGGATAAAGTACTAAGTAAAATTCAGTTCTAAGTGACGTCACTCTTCTAGAGATTGAAGGTTCGATCCTCAGTGCGGGTGATACTAAGAATACAATTGCGAATTACTCTAGACTTCAACCCGGTCATGGCTGTGGATTAAATACAGGGTTTTGTCTGAAATTCTGTACAGATTCCCGTGTTTGACGGAAAGATTCCCGAGTTCGACAAGATACACCTGAAGAAGGTCGGAGGTTACATCACCGAAACGTTGTGAAAATAGTAATCCGAATAATCCAAATAATACAAAAAAACACCAAAGAAATTGAAATTTGGGGAATATTTATTAATTGATGTCGAATCGAATAACCGGTAATACCACTTTTTTGTAGTATTCGTTCAGCGTCAGGCATTCTGCTTTCCACGGAAAGTCGAAGTTTATGGGGAATACAAATTCACATGCGGTCCCTAGTCAGGTTAGGAGAGATGACATACAGCGCCTAATATTTCCAAATGGTCACCCATTTTGTACTGACCAGGCTCAACATTGCTTAACTTCAGTGATCTAACCGGAAGTGGTGTGTCAACGTGATTATGCAGTATTGATGTCTGATACATATTGTCCAAATTGATAATGCTGCTACAATAATAGCAGGGTCGGCGGGACAGTTATAAAAGTGGGGGGGGGGGCTTCTCCTAAAAAGTGGGGGGGGCGGTTAAACACATGCATATCAACTTAATTATTGATGACCGTAAAGTGGGGGGGGGGGCCCAAGTCAAAAAGTGAGGGGGCTTGAGCCCCTCTGCCGCCGTCCATGAATAGTAAGCTTAACTATATGTCAGGATCTGACTTCCATACACGTATCGAAGCACTTACGCAGATCTAAGAATATCATGAAACCTTTCTGCTTCCGACTAAGATGAAGATGACTTACTTCTTATGATTCGACAAGTTCGTCTATCATCGAGAATTTGATAACCAGGGTCGCAAAAGCACTTGAAAGAACCGATTGTATTGACACATGTTTGGCTGCAGTGCCCTGGAGGGTCGCATTCATTCTTATCTGCAAAACGAAAGAGATGTTATTAATGAATGTTAATCATAACTGGTGGCACTCCCTAGACAATCACCTAGGGCGTTGTTGGCTCAGAATATTCAAGAGGTCTCCCCTTTGTACCATATTCAAGTTATCTACTCTGAATTATAGTGAACAACGAAAGAATACACTTTTCTACTTTCGGAAACAAAAAGTATAGCTAAATTCTACCCATGTGTGTTTTTAAGTTTACCAGTGATCAACGGAGAAAACAAGCTCAATTATAATTTATTCAGGAATCCACATAAAAAATAGCATTAACTGATTACGCTTGTTTTTAAGTTTGTTTATAAAGTTAGCCGACATCTGTTTAGATTCTGGCATTACATCTGGTTTTATGACGTCACATCCGTCTACTTTTTTTGTAATCTTGTTAATATAAAGAGGATGATTAGGATAACTACAAACAAATATAAAATGAATAAGTGTGTTTCACAGTTTTTTTGCACATAAATTTACAAACCAGATACCTTTCTCTTTGCTGGCTGGGTCAGTCAGACGCTGCCCAACTAGGTCTCCAGCGTTCCATCGTTTTCAGACACCTTTTACATTATGACAGGAGCCGGCTTCAGGCTCTCGTTACTTGTATATTAACTTATACATCTTCCATTGTATATCTCTCTCAATCTATTTGTTTACCCTGACAATACATGTTACAATAAACGTATATATATATATATATATATATATATATATATATATATATATATATATATATATATATATATATGTGTACATATATAAGAAAAAGAATCAATATATATATATATATATATATATATATATATATATATATATTGATTCTTTTTCTTTTTTTGCTAACTCTCTTACATATATTATGTCACCCCCCCTATTTTTAGGGACGTATATATATATATATATATATATATATATATATATATATATATATATATATAGAGAGAGAGAGAGAGAGATGAAATAGCTATCCATGGACACGTGTCTCGCCGTTACTGCGGCTCATCAGCATGGCTGTCTATGGCAGGATTCGAAACCTCGACCACAGAGACAGTAACCAGGTGCTTTACAACTAAGCTATATATATATATATATATATATATATATATTTAATTGTTATTGATCAAACCTTCTGACGATAAGAGCGTTATCTTTGAAAAGCCATGGTTTAAACGTCATTTTGTATTTGTATTCCTTGTTTGAACACTTGATGAGTTAATAAACTTGTAAACTATGCAAATGTTATCTATTTCATCACTTCATTATCCGTATATATATATATATATATATATATATATATATATATATATATATATATATATATATATATACCTAAAAATAGAGGGTGGCATTACGTATGTAAGGGAGTTAACCCTCTCTCTACCACATAGGTGAGTGCATAACAATAGGAAGCCTACATGAAGTTGATATTATCGCAAAAAAAGAAAACTAATTTAAAAAAAATTGTAAGCGATAAAACCATCACGTATTTCTGACAGGACCTTCGTAGCTTAGTGGTAAACACCTGAATACAGTCCCTGTGATCGAGGTTTTTAATCCTTCCATAGTCAGCCACACTCATCAGCTGAAAAACGTGTCCCAGGATTATATACGTCCCTAACAATCGGGCGAAACTATGTAAACAATCGTGCATAAACTTCACACGGCTTAAGAAAGCCAAATGTATCAGTAGCTGCAATACAGCTAGTTATCGTCAAAACAACAAATAGTAAATCATTAAAATATAAAACGATAAAAAATGATCACGTATTTCAGACAGGCCTCATGGCTTAATGGTAGAGCACTGGACCCCGGTTACTGTGGTCGGGTTTCGAGACCTGTCATAGTTGGTTCGCTCTGAAGAGTCGCGGTACGACGAAACACGTGTCAGCCAATAACTATTTTATCTATAATATATATATATATATATATATATATATATTAATTAGTTAATTAAGTTCAAATATATTGATAACATGAACTCATAACCAATATTTTTTCAAAAGTGCTAAATACATTAGAAACAGTCTATGTGGATCAACCAACGTTTCGACGTTAACACGTCTTTAGAGTCGCGAAAACGTTGGTTTATCTGCGTAGACTGTTTCTAATGTTTATATATATATATTTTACCCTGTTTTCCGTTTGTCTTTTCACTCACACACACACACACACACACATACACACACACACACCCACACACACACACGCGCGCGCACGCACGCGCGTGTGTGTGTGAAAAAGACAAACGGAAAACAAGGTAAAATGCAGAAGAAAAACAAAAACAAGAGATTTGACCGGTTTCGTTTGTATTAACGAACTTTTTCTGAAGACGTTCGTTAATACGAACGAAACCGGTCAAATCTCTTGTTTTTGTTTTTCTCCTGCATTTTAACCTGTTTTCCGTTTGTCTTTTTTCACACATATCGTCTACCACAGCATTTCATTTTCATGACTTATCGTGTACCTTACCCCATATATATATATATATATATATATATATATATATATATATATATATATATATATATATATATATATATGTGTGTGTGTGTAAATTTATCCGTTTCTTTAATTTTTCATCTTTTTATTTCGACCTCGTGTGTACCCAAAGAAACACAACACACAACAAGGAGATCATATGTCTTGGAAACACTCCCAAACACGTGGTCTCTATAAAAACGTTAAAATGCGATATTATCAAATATTCTACTTCTTCGCGCTTTGATACCAATGTCTGTTCTCTCTTTCTATATCATGTCACATATATCAGTATATATAACACTTGTCTTTGACAAACTGTCTCTGTGAGAATAAACGCAGATATAAAAACGTCTTAACTTTCAACCTTTACAATTTTTTTAATTGTCTTAATAAGTTATAAATAAAAATGAAATATTTTTCCATGGATAGACTTTATCATTCTTCCATTTGATAATGCCTTTTCTTCAATATTGGCGACCCCAAGTGCGGTCTCTTCAACAGAATGCTGTTAAATTAAAAACCTCTTTTCAGATTAACATCATAAACAAACATCTTGCTCATATACTGTTGAGGTTATATGCGAACTACGTCCTACGGTCAACTAATTTACATATTGCTGTGCAAAAGGACATCTCATTGATTAACCATTCTTTCTTTTTTTGTTTTTAAATTCAGAGATTATTTTGATACTAATAAAACACACACGTCCTTTTACGAAGACAGTTTCATTTCGCCGAGAAATGTTTACAATTTTTGCTCAAAAAGTTATGTTTCACCCACTTGCTGCTAACGGACTGTACGTTATACACAAACCTTCTTGCACACACACACACACACACACACACACACACACACACACACACACACACACACACACACACAGAGTCAGACATTTTATTCTTTTATTAAATTATAAATTAAAAACAAACCTACGCCACCTTCAACACACACAGAACGGCCAAGCAAACAAGTTAATTAGTATTCCCCATTTTTTTTTACGGATGAATCACTGCTTATCAATACCAACAACCATTTGAGGATAAAGGTTAATCAGATGGATGGAGTGTTGATTTCATGATGAAAAATATTTGAGGAGAGAGCAAATGATTAGAGAAATGAACAAACATTGGTTACTTATAGGGACGGATTATGATAGGTATTTGTGTTGACATTAGATTTAAAGACGGCTATGTTGTAGTCTGCAAGGAAGCAGTCCCGTGGTAATGTGTTCTACAGATTTGGAGTTTTTATAAAGAAATTAAATGTTTATGTAAATTCCGTCTGACGCTAGGCACACAAAGAAAGAAAGGAAAGTTCTTTGCAGTTGTGGCATTAAGACGAGTTTAGTAAAACTGTTCATGGAAATTACGCCCCATTTAATTTACTTTTGAGGGTTGCGATTATTGGTTTCCTGACTTGTCCCGGGCAACGCCGGGACACTGGTCCTGCTACTAATAGAATAGTGTGACACTTTTCTTTCACACATTTAAGAGACTAAAAAGAACCATAGAGCCCCTACTTACTATCTCCCCACGAGGGTAAAGACACAAGTTCTTTTTTTATATAGAGGATATCCAGCTCCCCTGGAAGAGGCACTCTGGATTGGGAAAATTTTTAAATTGCCTCAGGAAAGAAGAATTTCTCCTCCCCTGACTGAGGACAGAAGACATATTTGAAATTAGCAGCTCTTGAAATACATATCCACGGCTGTTTGGGAAAGAATTTTGAGGTATTTTAAACAATATTTATCACAGAGTTTAAAATTCCATGGATTTTATAAGTGTGACTCTCTTATTCGATGGCTTTCACATTGAAATGATGGCAATATTCTGAGCTAATACTTTATTGATCTTATAATAACATTCTCAGATAATAATTGACGTACAACTGCTTAATAACTGTTTAGATTTTTTTAATGTACTCCTATAGACGATTTTTAATCTATGTATAAGTGACCTCTTGTTTTTTACTTTTTTATTTTTCTTCTAATTGCTGTCTCATAATTTTTCGTTAATTTCTTCATTTTTTAATTGTATTTTTAAATTTCTTTTATTGTCGTTTATATATATAAATATAATTTATATATAAGAATGTAAACACAATTGATTTGCCTTGTATATTAAAGCCTTTTTGATTTTCTTGTATATATATATATATATATATATATATATATATATATATATATATATATATATATATATATAAAGAAGGAAAGATAAAGATAAAAAATTGCATAAAATTACATAAAATTACATAAAATTGATACAAATATTATTACATCGAAAGTTCAGATGCAAGGAGTTACACTAATCATTAGTGTAACTCCTTGCATCTGAACTTTCGATGTAATAATATTTGTATCAATTTTATGTCATTTTATGTAATTTTATGCAATTTTTTATCTTCATCTTTCCTTCTTTAAATTGATTGCTCTACTCAATGTATTGAGCTTTACTTTATCACGATAGATCACTTTAACGATACTTCACTTATCGTTAATTCTATTATATATATATATATATATATATATATATATATATATATATATATATATATATATATAATCCGGGTATGGTATATATTCACAGGGTATAAATCCAGGGGAGTTGAACCGGGTTTATGAGAGTGCTCAATAAAAATATAGAGCAGAAATATAAATATATATGAGATAATTTATTTCATTTTGACTACAAAATTGATTTTGTTTCACGAGAGCGATTTGAAGCGCTTCCGATCGTCAGGTCATGAAAATTCATTATGCCTGTTAAGATAAGTTCAGAATCACACACAGTTTTATGAAGGTGACAGAAATTTAAAATAAAAATTAAAAATTGAATATGAATAGAAACAAAAACAAAAACAAAAAGCAAAAAGCAAAAATAGAAATACAAAATTTTCTGTCACCTTCATAAACTTGTGTGTGATTCTGAACTTATCTTAACAGGCATAATGAATTTTCATGACCTGACGATCGGGAGCGCTTCAAATCGCTCTCATGAAACAAAATCAATTTTGTAGTCAAAATGAAATAAATTATCTCATATATATATATATATATATATATATATATATATATATACTTATTTATTTATTTATTATTTCATGCATTCACATTTAATATTATAAGAAGATATATATTATGTATCGATTTTCAGTATTTACTTCAATAATGCTCAATACATGAGTAGAGCGAGGTAGTAAGTTATAAAAATATATTTATTGCAATTAGGCTACACAGACGCGTCTGTGTAGCTTAATTGCCACGAATATATTTTCATAACTTACTATCTCTCTCTCTCTCTCTCTCTCTCTCTCTATATATATATATATATATATATATATATATATATATATATATATATCATCATCATTAGGGTCTTTTTGATCACTCTTAGGGGAAGGATCACTCTCTGGTTTCCTCTGCCTTGTTTAGTCCCTAGCTAGATGTGATCATGTAGGACCCAGTTGGCTCGCGAGGTCGTTTCTCCAACGGATTTTTGGCCTTCCTTTTGTTTTTTTCGATTGCCTCCGGGTCCATTCTGTTGCTCTAAGTGTCCACCTGTTGCCTGTATATCTTGAATGGTGACCTGCCCATTTATGTTTAGCCGTATGTATTATGGTGATTATGTCGTTTACTCCAGTTTTCTGTCTGACTCAAGTGTTTCTTTTTCTTTCTTGTAGACTGATGCCGAGCATAATGCGTTCCATTTGGCATTGTGCGACTCTTAGCCTTTCTTTCGCTACATTATTAAGCACCCATGTTTCGCTACCATATGGCATAACAGGCGTGATGTATTCATTAAACATTTTCCGTTTAATGTTTATAGTGAAATTTCTATTTTTAATGATGTTGTCTACTTTAGAAAGATGGTGTCCATCCAAGCACAATTCACTGTTTGATTTCAGGTATGATATCAGCGTTGCTTCTCACCATCTTCCCTAAGTAGATATAGTTGTCAACTAGCTCGAAATTTTTACCGTTCACTATGACTGGTGCTTTTTTGGCATATTTGTTGAACATATATATATATATATATATATATATATATATATATATATATATATATATATATATATATATATAAAATAAAATGTAGTAACACGAAATTACATAATCATCGATGCAATAATTTATTTCAACCTTGTGGTATTTTCAAGCATACGATTTAGACGATTACATTTATGAAACTGAAAAAAGGTTTAAATTCACACTCGACAATTCAAATATAATTGGAGAGAGAGGGAGTGACAACCTATATAATTTGAATTGTTGAGTGTGAATTTAAACTTTTTTTAAGTTTCAAAAATGTAATCGTCTAAATCGGATGCTTGAAAATACCATAAGGTTGAAATAAATTATTGCATCGATGATTATGTAATTTCGTGTTACTACAGTTTATTTTATTCTTGCTCTGTTTATTACATTGAGCTCTCATACCCGGATTTCCTCCCGGAATTATTTCATTATAGCACACACACACACACACACACACACACATATATATATATATATATATATATATATTCGAGTAGAGAGTTTTCTGACTTCTGTGGACCTCGACAGTGAAGGGGTCAGATTTTGCTGCTAGTTGGGTTTACGTTGCAGGGGTACAAGTGCAGTTGATCGCAGCACGAAGACCAATATATTATTGGCAAGAAAAAAGTATAGATTTTAAATTCATATTTACCTCCGCAGATTTTAGTTCCATTTAGTTCCTCACCAGGTGGACACTGACATTGTGCTCCGAGCGGCGTTTGAAGACATAAGTTGCTGCAGCCACCATTGTTGATACGACAGCTATCAGTGTCTGTGCAAAGAAAATGAATATTAATACATTAACACAGACAAACAACAACAAACAAACAAACAAAAAACAAAGCTATTATAGTGTTAAATATTGGGTGAGTAAACCCACTAGTATATAAGACGGTTAGTTGAGAATAACAGGAAATGAAAGTTCAGTTGGAGTCAACTTGCTGAATTAGAGGTTAGAATTACTGGGACTGTGGGAATTGATAAAAATTTATGTGACCTCACATGTCTCAAGAGTGAGAGTGTGTGAGAGTCCTCGGCAGTTCCTTGGAAGCACTAGAAGTGTGAGCATGTGGTTTTAAAAATGCGTTGATAAGATATGATTAAACAGTGATTGCCGATTGCTCTCTGTCTCCTCGCCCACTACACTGGTCAGTGATTTGGAACGAAGATCAAGGCGAATACATCTCTTCTCTATTCAACAGTTTTGTCTTGGCTTAGTCCTTTTTTTTAAATATGAGATAACTTATTTGCAAGTGGCATTCCTCGTGATCAGGAAGGATCACGCAGAAGAACGTACAAGGAAAACATGCAATGAACAAGGTAGGAATACAATTTGTGAACTTTAATGTTTTGTAACGTAACACACGGTTGAAATGCAACAATAGTTCAGGGCATACATGCATTAACTACTTGTACCTATGTTTTGTCGCCCCACATAGTGACAGAGGCGGTTTTGTTACAAAAGTTAGCTAATAAAATATAGGTTAAGAATGGAATGTAGTCTTTGTGGTTTTTAGAATTTAGGTGAAGTTGTTCTGACAGGTTTTGAGTTATGAAACTTGGTAGTTGGATCGTAAAATAAACCTTTGTGCTGTATTATTTAAAGAACGAATGTATAATAACAAAGACAGTTTTTGATAAATATGGTCAGACGAATGGAAAACGGTAGAGCCAAGATTGGCACTGAGTCGATAGGATGTCCTGTGTTTTGCTACTCTGGTTGGGCATGGCGGAAAACCTACAGTACATATATCAACAATGTAAAATCCTTTCTGTATTTCGAGTCTTCATTTGTGAAGATCCTTCTGGAAATGATAGACGAATAGAAATAGGGGTGGGACGTAATGGGTAAAATTTTCAGATTCATGCGAGTAGTATTTTTTTGTGTTCATTTATACATAAATAACACTAAACAATCAAACATTTTGAAAATTTTGCAAAATTCAGAAGGTGCAGGCCACTAGTTTTTGGCTATTTTACATTCATGAAAACCCTTTCACAGCCTGAAAATGGTCCTAAATTAAAGTACTATATCAGATTTAACCATCTATATCCATTCATAGCTTTTGAGGATGTTTTAGGACCTGCAATGTCGCCTGAAACTATTTTTTCACCAAAAAATGATGGATTTTGAGTTCCGTGGAGCCCTAACGGCTATTTTTGGCCTGCACATTCTGAATTTTGCAAAATTTTCAAAATGTTTGATTGTTTAGTGTTATTTATGTATAAATGAACACAAAAAATACTACTCGCATGAATCTGAAATTTTCACCCATTACGTCCAACCCCTAATAGAAGCAAGTGTTGATTTTCAGTTTCATGTAATGTGGCACCCCCAACAAAGATAATGACGTCGTGACATATAACCATGAGAAAAAACGTCCCACATGACCATTTTCAGCACATTACAGACTTTCATATGTGCTGTCCGTAAAGAAGATCGGGGCCATCACATTTCATAATAGATGAAATGATCAGTCATCACCTTTTTGGCGGTGCTCACGGACTGCAAAACTTAGTATTAGGTACGCTTAATCTCAAGTAGGGACAGGGACAGCATTAACTGTATGACTTTTCTTATTTCCATAGAAATTGGACTCACGTTTTAACAATTTTGTTATCTTTATACTTTTGTTTATGTACATTTAGCTCGCTTCTTTATAAAACTCTACTCTTTGCATATCTTCTTAAATCCCTTACTTGCTGTAACCTCTTGGCTCGTACATCCATGACTTCCGACATGCTTTCTGTTCGTAAACTTGTGAGACTCCTATCGCAGCAGTAGTAGCAACAAGAACAACCGCAGAGAAGCGATCTCTAAATCATTCGCTGTTTGCTTGACTTACATTCTTGATACTGATTGGATCAAAATACTCAATCTCGATTTGTTGCCTATATCGGACTTACAGTATTAATTTATGTATCCCAATCCAGTGTTGGATAATGGCCCTATGGGAATGGAAATCGTTGGTTTGACTTGCGCGAATTAGCGCGGGTGGACCCGTGCTATCGAGTGTAGAATAGGGCCTGTTCTCACAGTCGGAGCTCACAGATGTGACAGGGTCACCGCGTGACGAGACCTTGGATCAGGGGTCAATGTGCATCTGCGAGAGGCTCTGTGACGTCACGGCTCTTTGCGTGGGAAGCTGAGGGATCCGTAACGTCACTTGTTCTTCGTGAGAAGCGAGTTTTAGCAGTCTGGGTTTTGGAGGCGAACCTATCAGACGTGATTGTTACCATGTAGTCTACAACAGATTAGGGAAATTGATTCCCTAAGAAAATACAGGCGAAAGATCTCTTTTCCCCCCTCCACGAGTGATTAAGGACTTAATTGCTAAGTAATTACGAAAGCAGTAATTTGCTCTCTCTCTTTCTCTCTCGACGTTAGTGAATATCTCCCAGCTGAAATTAAATTTAAAAAGATTGTTTGTCTTCCGACCTGATCATGGAGCTTTTGTGTTGCAGCGGCTTGGTTCACGGCAGAAGGAGAGAAGAGGGGATTCAAACACTAGACAACATCGAGACGACGACCCTCTACGTGGCGAGGGAAAAATTTAAAGGTATGCAAACAATATGATTTTTGATGTTTTAAAAATGACGAGTGATTAAATGGGAACTGCCACGGCCCTTTCCGGGACGAGTATACAAAATGAGTATCGCCGCAGCCCAAGAAGAGGGGTATCCAACACCAGGACGTGTCTGTAGTCCCCTTTAGACACTGCGGCCAACTTGGACAAATTAGTCTAATTGGCTTAAAACCGACTATAGTCGCGCTTTTTTGACATGTTGTAGTAATGCAATTGTAACAGTTTCATGTTGAAGAACTATTTTCTTTCGTGTAAGCTTATGTTCCCATCAGAACACTTTATATGAGATATACTTCCGCTGAACTATTTACACAATTTTTTTCCCGCTTTTTAGATAGTTAGATTCAAGATGTCAACCCGAGAAGATGTGCAGCGCACTCGTCCCAACTGCATGGAACCCTTTTCTTAACCTTTAACTTCTAACTAGTTTATAACCTTTTGCTATTGTTGGTGATGTGAAGATGTGAATAAAACAGATTGAAACAATGTTAAAGAAAAGTGTGTCCTTCTAAGTAAAACCCAATTCTTGACACTATTTTTGTTTGTTATCTGTAAGTTCCCAACGTGCAACCCGACACATCAAAGGGGCAGCATCAACGGCATCTCATTCCTTATTCCTTTTCCATAGGAATTGGACTCACGTTTTAAAGACTTTGTTATTTTTATACTTTCTTTTTACTAATGCTTCACCTCCTATCAAGGCCGAGTGGCCACTCGAGGATAAGGGTTAAAGAGATCGTCGGTTGGACGATGATCGCATCCATGGGAGGAGAGAAAACGATGGGTGAGATGGGCAGAGATTACTTAAGAAGAATTGATTATCTAAGAGGACGGCTAAACAAGTGTTTGTTCACATTAGACTTGAAGATGACTATGCTGTAGTCCGTTGGGAAGAAGACTTGAGGTAACTTGTTCCACAGATGTGATGTTCTAGGAAAGAAACTTTGTTCATGGAAGTTCCGTTTGGTTTTTGATAAAGAGAGAGAGAGAGAGAAAGAGAGAGAGAGAGAGAGAGAGAGAGGAAAATTCTTTGCTGTGGTTGTATAATGTAACATCATTAAGCTTGCGGTCTTCTCTTTATGTTACGTTAGACTCCTTCCTCCTTTTCCTCCTCCTCCTTCCTCCTTTTCCTCCTCCTCCTTCCTCCTTTTCCTCCTCCTCCTTCCTCCTTTTCATCCTCCTCCTCCTCTCCTCCTCCTCTATTTGTTATTCAAACTGCCTTCACAACTTGTTTATTCTTCCTTTTCATTTTCGCCCTTTTATAGTGAACCAGATGGCTTTGCTGGCTCGCTATCGTTTCGCAATATTTGCTACTTGAAATACTTGAAACATTATCAAATAATAAACATTTCATTCAGAACAGGAAACCAGATCTTTCTCAGTTATTCATATAGATAATATTCTGGTAATTTCGGTAATTTCGATATACCATTATTTATCTTTTAAATGTGACCGTAAAGAAAGGAAAAGAAAGAAGAAAACATCAATTCGTCTTTTCAATTACAATTTAGAAATAGATCACAACTTGCTGAAAATCAAGTCGGTCTCGCTAAAGAAAGGAACATAAATGCTAAATATTTGTCAAGGAATTAAAACAATATTGCAAAACAGAACTATTTGTTATATTAAAATCAAAACCATCATTGAACTAAAAAAAAACAATAGCAAATAATAGTTAATTAATAAAATGTCATTTTTCAAAACCAATATGCAGATAAGGAGTATGTTAAAAAAGAGAGCTTGAATGCACACTACCTGCAAGTATTTTCGGTCTCTCTGTACAGGGGTTTGTCAAGACACTGACATGTGGATACTTTGCCCTACAAGTAAATCCTGACCAAATATTAAAAATAACATAGTATTCGAAGTCCAAATAAGATCTCCTTGGCATGGCTATGCACTGGCTCATACGAGGAATGGTGCACTTCTCCTAGTGATGCTACCCGAAGTAACAGCACTAAACTGGATGCTCCACCAGACTAGATGAATTCTTGTACTGGAATCCGGCAAGACCAAAAACGACTACAAGAAATATAAACTATAACATAGGAAAGTGATCAATTGGGAAGAAGGGAAGTAATATTCTCCACTGCTTTACTAACACGACACTTTAGAATATCAGGATAGGTGGTGGTAATGCCTGGTCCTCACGCATACTCTAAATCTTTCTTGTGTGGCTCCAAGCGCCATACCCTGGTAAACCGTCTCAGCTTAACCTCATGAAATTACCTGTTGCCTTGTGGTTGGTCACAGAAATACACGTAGTGTCTGCTGTGGAATCGACAGCTTCTGGTTGCTTGCACCTCTGCATCTGCGGAGACTCTATGCCTAGTACAACTTTTACATGAGGAGAAATAAGCTGACCATAAGGTACAAAATTTTTAATTATCAGCACAATGGAAATTGCAAAATTGTCAATAACCCTGCTCGCTTGTTACTGCCTTAATTTTGGTTATGATTAGAGAGAGAGAAAGAGAGAGAGAGAGAGAGAGAGAGAGAAAGAGAGAGAGAGAGGGAACGAAAGTAAGAGAGAGAGGTGAAGTTATTAATTTAATGAGCACGTATGTAAACAAATGCTTGTTAAAAAAAACACTACCAAAAATTGTCGAATCAGTTGGTACCTAATAGACATATTATTGGAAAAATGTTCGATACATTTTTTTGTTTACATTCTCATTTTTGAAAAATGTTCGATACATTTTTTTGTTTACATTCTCATTTTTGAAAAATGTTCGATACATTTTTTTGTTTACATTCTCATTTTTGAAAAATATTCGATACATTTTTTTGTTTACATTCTCATTTTTGAAAAATGTTCGATACATTTTTTTGTTTACATTCTCATTTTTGAAAAATGTTCGATACATTTTTTTGTTTACATTCTCATTTTTGAAAAATGTTCGATACTTTTTTTTGTTTACATTCTCATTTTTGAAAAATGTTCGATACATTTTTTTGTTTACATTCTCATTTTTGAAAAATGTTCGATACATTTTTTTGTTTACATTCTCATTTTTGAAAAATATTCGATACATTTTTTTGTTTACATTCTCATTTTTGAAAAATGTTCGATACATTTTTTTGTTTACATTCTCATTTTTGAAAAATGTTCGATACATTTTTTTGTTTACATTCTCATTTTTGAAAAATGTTCGATACTTTTTTTTGTTTACATTCTCATTTTTGAAAAATGTTCGATACATTTTTTTGTTTACATTCTCATTTTTGAAAAATGTTCGATACATTTTTTTGTTTACATTCTCATTTTTGAAAAATATTCGATACATTTTTTTGTTTACATTCTCATTTTTGAAAAATGTTCGATACATTTTTTTGTTTACATTCTCATTTTTGAAAAATGTTCGATACATTTTTTTGTTTACATTCTCATTTTTGAAAAATGTTCGATACTTTTTTTTGTTTACATTCTCATTTTTGAAAAATGTTCGATACTTTTTTTTGTTTACATTCTCATTTTTGAAAAATGTTCGATACTTTTTTTGTTTACATTCTCATTTTTGAAAAATGTTCAATACATTTTTTTGTTTACATTCTCATTTTTGAAAAATGTTCGATACATTTTTTTGTTTACATTCTCATTTTTGAAAAATGTTCGATACATTTTTTTGTTTACATTCTCATTTTTGAAAAATGTTCGATACATTTTTTTGTTTACATTCTCATTTTTGAAAAACTGACCGACAACTGAACACATCATCTGGGTTAGTGTTAATGACTTTGTTTAAGTTACTGCCAAGCAAAAGTGCCACAATCCTTTGTTCAATCCAACCATACTTGGTACAAATGAACTTCACTCTATGCCTGACTTGCCCACCAAGTTTCAGTCATGAATATTCAACAGTCTTTGTTTTATTGTCGTTCAATTATAAGTACACCTCGATACGATGTGCAAAACAGTATCAAAAATTGGCGGATCAATTTTGGCCAAGGCGATCCTTAATAAATATAAGTATCGCTATGAGTGTGGCCCATTACTGAAGACATAGTCTGGATCAGCATCTTTAACTGTCACCGTGTGCCTTAAGGATGCCATCTTTGTTTGTTTTTTTTAATATGGTTCACCCCAGACAAGGCAGGCCGCCACTATAGACGTAAGGGGCTACTGAGAAGAAAGAAAAGGGAGAAGGTTGGGGAGGGGGGTCAACCTAAATTGGGATCTGCGTAGCGAGATGTCTGTTTACATTAGTTTTAAATTTCTGTATGGCAGTACCGTCGGGGAAACAGGGGGCAGGGAGGGAGTTCCAGAGGCCAGCAGCACGAGGAAAGAAGCTATTGGAGTAGAAAGCTCTCCGGCATCTGGGGACCACCACAGTGAATGGATGGGATTTAGCTGATTATCGAGTTGGTCTAGTGAACTTACGACGAGGGGGCACCAGAGCAGCCAATTCATCGGAGCACAATCCATTGAAGTATTTGTAAAACAAGCACAAGGATGCTACATTGCGGCGATGGGACAGGGACTGGAGCTTGGTTGACACTGAGGGACCTATTAGGTTGGCGACTCTTTTTTGGACCTTGTCAAGGAGGGAGAGAGTAGTAGATGATGCACCAGCCCAGATGTGGCAACAATACTCCATGCATGGGCGGATGGTGGCTTTGTAGAGATACAGGATAATTTCAGGTGAGAGGAGTTTACTAGCACGGTAGCGGGAGCCAACCTTCTTTGCAGCAGTCTTGGCAATGTCTTCAATGTATTTGTTCCAATTCATGTTACCTGTTGATGCCATATGCATCGTCTGCGGAAAAGATCTCACAATAAACACAACGACGGTTTAATTTCTTTATTTTAACCTTGGCCAATATTCTATGAACCATCGATAAATAACTGTTGTCCTACTTGGTACAAATAAACTTCACTCTATGCCTAACCCTAACCCTAACCCTAAGTTGCAGTTGTTTTATCGTTGCTCAATTATAAGCACACCGTTAATAACTCTGACACCCATTTCTTGGCACTACCATGAATTTTGGCTGTGATGGCCTCTTCAGTTCAGGAATAGTCTGGGGATTGTTTTGATCGACATAGAAGAGTAGAAAGTGGACGTTGGCTTTACTTTCGGCAGCTTCATAACTCTCGCTTTCCTTATTTTGTACTTTAGTCCTCACATACCATGAGTGATGTTTCTGACAAAGGGGGAAGAATTGCTTTCTTCTGGGTTGGAATCTATCCATTTAACACTTATTGTTGGCTAGCTTTTGACCTTCAAGTTGTATGTTTGTTTAGCTCCTTACATCAAGTGGGGTTATGCCTTGTCTGGAGTAATATCCATAAAAAAATTTTTTTTTTTAAATTTCAAGTTCAATTCAGAATCACACTTACTGACTTTTCAATTACAATAAGTAGGTAAGACTGTGAAGCCACAGAAGACTGGTGTAAATAAACAAAAAAAAACGATACTTACTACACAGAGGACTCTCATCATGTCCTTCGGGGCAATCAGAACTGCCATCACATACTTTAGCATTCGGAATACAGATACGATTTCCATCAGGACATTCCCATTGACCACGTGGACACCTAAATGGTGGTGGTGCTGTGAACCAAATAATAAGGCAGAGATTAGATTTTATTAGATATTAGTAGTATTGAGGTTAAGAAATACAAAGCTGCGATTGGTCAAACAGTATCATATGGTTACTTAAAGAGGGGGATTTTGAGATAGTCAGTTTTATTCGTGTGGTTAATAAATCCATAAGCAGAGGAAATTCAAAAAAATGTCATCTGAAACAAGACAAAAAAATAAAATTAGGGATGATCTGTTGCTACTGTGACAGGAAAAGTTAGGAGTGGATAGAGTAAGTTCAGGGAACATCTGTCATAACTAACCAGCAGAGCGTTACCACTGTCAAACAAGGGAAGATTTTATCAGACATGTGTATGCATTGCATAGACGGAAATGATATAGTACGGATGTACAATGTGAGTCCTAAATACAAGCTTAGATCTGATGACCTCAGAGGGAGATTAAATCTGGACAGTATAGGGAGATGTGTGCAGAACAAGAAACTTGGTATTGTAATGTTGAAAGGATGGATTTGAGAGAAAGAAAGATAAACAAAGGCTTGGACAGAGATAGGTTAGTTTGAAAGTCAATTTATAAAAACTGCTCAACATATGTCAGCATGTAAACAGACGTTAAACCGATGATGATGATGATGATGATGATGATGATGATGATGATGATGATGACGACGACGATGACGACGACGACGGCGACGACGACGATGATGATGATGATGATGATGATGATGATGATGATGATGAAAGAATGGATGAGGGTGTTTGGGTTAGTAGATATAGAATAGTTGAGGTAGCAGGGTTATTTGGCATGGGAAGGTCAAGGAAAACATGGAAGGAAGTGATGAAGATGGATTTGAGAGAAAGAAAGATAAATAAAGACCTGGAAAGAGAGAGGTTAGCTTGAAAGTCAATTTGTAAAAACTGCGCAACACATGCCAGCATGTAAACAGACGTTAAACCGATGATGATGATGATGATGATGATGATGATGATGATTACATCCTCCCCTCTAAACAACAATCACATGCTTAAATTGAATCCGTCTGCTATCAATTTCCTGTATATAGGACCACAACTGATCCTAGGATCAAACCTTGTCATCCACTTACAACTAACTTCGAAAAACAATTTAGTAAAAGGAACCTAACTTTTAGTAATTATTTTTAAATTTCAGGTCATAAGCATTCATATAAAAAGTATAGCAACACATATAGGAAAATAAATTAGATGCTGGCTGTGTAAAAATAAGGATATAAACAGAAAAGTCCACATAAGGTTGGATTAAGTAAGAAAACGGAAGTTTCTATTAAAGGTCAGGTTAGAGGTTAAAGCTACGTGTACAGGCAGTTGTGTCATAGCAGGAAATCGACGTAGGAGAGAAGCAAAGTTGATTCTGCCTCTTGGGAGTTTGGTATGAAAGTGATTAGACACCTATTTTCAAGACTTCCAACCCCCTTGGAGTTTGGATGGGGAAAATACAGTTTATTATGATTTACTTGATGTGTGGCACTGCTCCTGGTTGCAGATAATGTATTTAGACGACGGTAGCATCTTTGAAAAGTGTCAAGAACAACGCTAACAATTAATATAAATGTGGCTAAAACTGGAGAATAAAAAAGATTGATCAGAACATGAAGGTTATTAATGAGTGACTAGCGAGCAAGTGCTAACTTTAACAACGGAGTTTCGTGAATGAAAGCGGAGAAACATGAGTTAAATAATAAAACACATTTACATATCAACAAATTTACGGAGATTGTAAAATATACTTTGCAAGACCAAAGTACGTTGAGAAGGTTTAAAGTTCTTGTATTAAGAAATATGGAGCAAGAGTACAATAAGGACCCCAGTTCATTAGCACAACACGTGGAACATATTCCGGAAGTCACCGGCGTCTTCCGGTTCGTCTTCCGGTTGACCTCGCAATACACTTTTTCTTAAAATACACAACACGAAATATAGAATGTTCTGCGTTAAAAATTTTTTTTTTTTAGTAAATAAAAGTAAAACAAAAAAAACGATAAATTGTTTTGTTTATTGCAAAACGAAAGATTGCAAGTCAGCCGATTTTTAAAAAAGCGTATATATTTCGTTTATTTTATTTACAAGTTGTTTTGTAAATAGCGACCACGTGTGTATTGCGAGGTCAACCGGAAGACGAATCGGAAGACGCCGGTGACTTCCGGAACATGTTCCGCGTGTTGTGTTAATGAACTGGGGTCCTTATTGTACTCTTGATCCAGAAATATATACGAGCGTGGAAAGCTCATTTCAAAGTTCTGTTGTGAGTGTGTGCGCTGGCGCATGCATGCACATGCATGCGCACGTGTGTATGTGTGAGAAAGCAAGTTTACCTTCCTGGTGGTTGAGTTGTTACTGGAGAGAAAGCAGTCATGCTTAAAGGAATTTCAGCTTAGGGCACTCCAGTCGTATTGCTGTTGCTTTCATTGAGAGTCGAAGCACGCCACGGTGTCGCCAAGAAGAACTCTGATTTTGTTGACCAGTTTGCTGTTTTTATAAGTTTTGTTAATTTGACATAAGCTTACTAGATTTTGGCTTTAAAACAAGCGGGGGGGGGGGGGGGCATTTTTACTGGTTGAAAAATAAAAAGTTAGCACCTTCCTGTGAAAACCAACTTGCTTTCGGAAGTGAAGAGGAGAGTGTGTCCAAACGAACCAGAGAAAGAAAGAGGGTGGTTATTCAATCCATTCACTTTTTGGCGTTTGTTCGAATCACATCTCTATGTAAAACTCCGACGTCCCACTGCCATTTAGTGCAACTGACTTTATTAGAAGATAGAAAGAAGTCAAAAGAAAAGAAGAGAAAAGAGTAAGCCGAACAGAACAAAGAAAGAAATAGCTGCTAGTAACTTTCTTATGCCCGTTCGTCTCGCACATCAATTTCTAATCTACCACAGATGTAAATGCCTTCAAAAAGTAAACCAAATCCCAGAGTAAATAATGGAGTTATTTGCTGTTCTTTATCATTGCTTCCATTATTGCAACCACAAGGAGAAAGTAAAAAGATCTGCATTTCTATGACTGCGACTAATGCTAAGAGACGTCTCTATCCATTGAGCTGTCTGTTTACAATGTGTCAACAAGAGACTCAGCCGTTTTCTGTCAACTAAAAAGAAGATGGGCCATCTTGTAGGGATCACAGAACTCCCCATGCATTGCTACATCTCAACTTGTTGTATTATTAGGGAAAGAGGGAGTGAGATCTTGTGAGTTTACCTCTTTTCCAGTTGACCGTCGAATAAAGAGTACTAGTAAGGATGCCCCCCCCCCCCCCCCCGCCTTGGAGTGAGGAAAATTGATTACAAGAAAAAGACAGCAGTTTTTAAACCTCAGATCAAGTCAAAACTGAACTATCATCGTTGTGTTAACAAAACTGGATGGGAGCAGGGTGCAGTATCTGTTCTGGTACTGCACTTGGTCTTTTCTGTCCTCCGTCAATAAAGGAAGTGTCCTTCTAAACTGAGGCAATTTTTATTTCTTGTTCAAATCTTAAGTGCTCTTTTTTGGGGAGCTGGATTTTTCTACACATTAAAAACCGATCTGCCCTCATGGGGAGGTAAGTAAATGGAAACATCTTCTTGATCAGACCAAAGCAGATGGTGAGAAATAAAAGATGGCTTTTATTAGTTATATGTATTCTGACGATACTCCTCTGATACATGTTAGTTGAATACATTTGTACCCCCCAACGTAAATACCCCCAACCCACCCAACTAGCAGCAGAATCCCACCCCTTCAGTGTAGAAGTCCCTAGATGCCGGAAGATTTTCTACTCTACTAGCTTCTTTCCCAAGACTGCTTGCCTTTGGAATTCCCTCCCTGCTCCCTGTTCCCCTGACTGTATCAACATATGAAAATTTAGATTTAATGTGAACAAACATCTTGCTGCCCAACTCCCCATCCAGATTGTCCTTCTCTCTATAAATCTGGCTCTATCATAGTAGCCCCTTATGCTTCAGTGGAGATATGCTTTGTCTGGAGCGAACAAAAGTTTAAAAAAAAAAAAAAAAGAACCCGTTTTCATTAGTCATTTATTTTAATATTATGTTTCGGAATTTTTTAGATGCGGTTTGATAATTAGGATTATTTGGATTATTTGAACTACTATTCGCTTCTTGCTCTTTATTTCACAACGTTTCAGCCGATGTACCATCCGACCTTCTTCAGGTGCATCTTTTTGAACTTGGGTATCTTTTATGTCGAATTCAGGAACCTATATAACAGTTCGGTTTGAAATTTCGTCAAGGTTCCACATAAAGATACCCAAGTTCGAAAAGATGCGCCTGAAGAAGGTCGGAGGTTACATCGGCCGAAACGTTGTGGAAATAACAACCAAGATGAAACTAGTAATCTGAATAATCCAAATAATACAATTTATTTTGACATTACTTTGTGATAAATGCTTTGAAATCTTAAATTTGAAATCGATATGCCAGTGTCTGGTCGGAGCAGATCACAACAAATGGTTCAGGACTGTTTGTTGTACTCGCAGAGTGACAGCTGGTCATCAGCTTGCAAGGTTTCTTCGTGATAATTGTTAGTTAGTCCATCATTTAAACTCCTCAGCCTGACATTCACAGGTAACATAAATTGGAACAAATACATAGAAAAACATTGCCAAGACCACTGCATGGTAAGCGGGCTCCCTGGTCTGGGCTAGAAAACTTCTCTCACCTGCCATAATCCTATCTCGCTACAAAGCCATTGTTCGACCATGCCTGGAGTATTGTTGCCACATCTGGGCTGGTGCACCAACCACTAGTTTCTCCCTCTTAGACAAAGTTAAAAAAAAGAGCCTCTAATCTAATAAGTCCCATACTGTCTACCAAACTTCAGCCCTTGTCTCATTGCCGCAATGTGGCATCGCTGTACTTGTTTTACAAGTAAGTACTTCAATTGAATGTGCTCTGACGAACTTGCTGCACTGGTGCCCCCTTGACGTAAATACCCTCGACAATAAGCAAATTTCCGCCCTTCACTGTAGAAATCTCCAGATGCCGGAAGGCTTTCTACTCTAATAGCTTCTTTTCTCGAACTGCTAGTCTTTGGAATTCCCTTCCTGCTCCCTGTTTCCATGACTGTACTAACATGCAGTAATTTAAATCTAATGTTAAGATTCCCCTATAAATATGGTCCTGAATTCACAGTATCCCCTTACATCTCAGTGGCAATGCACCTCGTTTAGGGTGAATAAAAGTACAAAAATTAAAAATAAATTTGAACGGAAATCTTTTATTAAATTAAAAGAGAATGTCTGAAGTTAAATATTATTCTGTAGAATAGCGTGGGGGATTTCTTCGATCGTCATTTTCTTTGTTGACAGAAACAGCTGTTCGTCTTTCTGACACGTTCATAGTTTGCTCATTGGATGGTGATGTCTAGGTGTAAAGTTGGTTGTAGTGATGATGTGGCAGCTGCAGTTTCTGTGGCTTTCCTTTCTCACTTTGTAGCTGCAGTAATGTAACAAAGGAAAAGAAGAAACGCCAATAGCATATTTCCTCAAGGGTGATGTTTTGTTCTTTTAGACATTACGGGAGCTACCGCACACCTTTTCCCCGTGAGTGGTGAACGAAGACAGAGCTTCAAAACAGAAAACGTCCGAACACAGTTAGCTAACAAGCCAAAGAGAAATCTCTATCTCACTTCTTTGCCACATCTCATTTCGAATTTTCTATCCGTAACGTCATATCTTGATATGTAGTGCTAACATCTAACTTACCTTCTAATGGAAAATTACATCTGCTTACTTGAACTAACCTTACGTTGAATTTTTCATTTTTAACCTTATTTTTCATTTTTAACCTTATTTTTACACACCCTACATCTGATCTTGCTACAATTTAGCTTATAATCAGAATAACTTACGGCAAGTTAGTTCTTTATCTTCATCGGACATATCGCCACAATCATCTTCTCCATCACAGACCCACGATTTGTAGATGCATTGTCCATTTTTGCATCGGAAATGATCACCGTAACAAACAGTTGGAGCTGAAGAAATCAAATAGAACATTTGTGTAAAAAAAAAACAATGGACCCAACCGTAAGATATCTCACAATTAAGTTTAAAATTGATAAATGTGCAGAATGAATGCACATTTAGCAATTGTAAACTTAATTGTGAGATATCAAGCAAAATGCTATTTTAAACTTAAATGTGACAGACCAACTCAAACGCTATTTTAAACTTAAATGTGACAGACCAACTCAAACGCTATTTTAAACTTAAATGTGACAGACCAACTCAAACGCTATTTTAAACTTAAGTGTGACAGACCAACTCAAACGCTATTTTAAACTTAAGTGTGACAGACCAACTCAAACGCTATTTTAAACTTAAGTGTGACAGACCAACTCAAACGCTATTTTAAACTTAAGTGTGACAGACCAACTCAAACGCTATTTTAAACTTAATTGTGACAGACCAACTCAAACGCTATTTTAAACTTAAATGTGACAGACCAACTCAAACGCTATTTTAAACTTAAATGTGACAGACCAACTCAAACGCTATTTTAAACTTAAGTGTGACAGATCAACTCAAACGCTATTTTAAACTTAAGTGTGACAGACCAACTCAAACGCTATTTTAAACTTAAGTGTGACAGACCAACTCAAACGCTATTTTAAACTTAAGTGTGACAGACCAACTCATAACGCTATTTTAAACTTAAGTGTGACAGACCAACTCAAACGCTATTTTAAACTTAAGTGTGACAGACCAACTCAAACGCTATTTTAAACTTAAGTGGGACAGACCAACTCAAACGCTATTTTAAACTTAAGTGTGACAGACCAACTCAAACGCTATTTTAAACTTAAGTATCACAGACCAACTCAAACGCTATTTTAAACTTAAGTGTGACAGACCAACTCAAACGTTATTTTAAACTTAAGTATCACAGACCAACTCAAACGCTATTTTAAACTTAAGTGTGACAGACCAACTCAAACGCTATTTTAAACTTAAGTATCACAGACCAACTCAAACGCTATTTTAAACTTAAGTATCACAGACCAACTCAAACACTATTTTAAACTTAAGTGGGACAGACCAACTCAAACGCTATTTTAAACAAATGTGACAGACCAACCAATGGATGGATAAAGCTTCTTATCTAAAAGTAATATTTAAAATTTAAATATGACTATTTTAGAATTTTCAGACGAAGATTAAAAATGTTATTAGTTGGACTATGATAATTATAAAAAGCAGATCAGAACATGACTGAAATTATATAAAATTATATATCTAAATGAATAAATGCAAAAGTTTTTTTCATTTATCACACATATCTAATAATCAAAACTGGTTACCGTTATTTTAATCAATAATGTAACACAAAGACTTGCTATTCTGTATATATAGTGCAGATAAACGATTAAGAAAGAACCTTTTGACTGCCTAATTAGCATAACTATTTCTTAAACCGTTTATAATTAATTAACATTTGGTATTATTAATTTGGAATTGCATTTGCTTATGTTTAGTCCATATTAACAGTAATTAATTAAATTTATTTAACTTATAAATCGGAAAAATAACTAAAGCACCTTAAGTTTAAACAACCAGCCCTCGCACACAACCTTACCGAAAGTCGAGCGATGCATAAGGAGAATAGAAAGGGAAGGAAGATAGAGAGTGTGGCTGTTTTGCTAGCTTTCTCTCTGATACCTTTCTGTCGCCCTCTTTTTTCAGTTTTTACATTTTCCCTGAAAGATAAATAACTAACTTTTTTTTATTGGTTAACTTGATGCCTTTATTGTAAAGTTTAACAACAAACTTATTGAATTTATCACTATTCTATTAAAACAATAGATTAGTAGCACTGTGATCCGTCCCAATTTCGAAAAAAATATTGATTCGTATTTTGGTATGATTGTAGATTCAAACTTTCCGCGAAATTACCACTCATCCACCCCAAAAGTATTCTACCTGTTTTAGGTGATCACGTGTGAACACCTTGAAAAACTTCATGGAAAGAGGAAAAGAAAAAAGTATTATTTTGGAATTTAAAGTGGGGGAAATTTTTCGTATATAAATTTAATGTAAAATGATCCCTATTTTTGGGGCCAGTTTTAGGGCAGTTAACTAAATTCTTTTTTTTAATGGGAGTTATATCTGCTGCGTTTTTTTTGAGTGGGTAGCTACGTTTCTAGACGATTACATGTCGTTTTATGACCTTGCCACTCGGACTTAGGGTTAGTAGTAAAAACTTTTGGTAAGTTCCCTAAAAAGATAGAATGGCCCGGAAATTAGGAACATAGTACGTTTGATATATATATATATATATATATATATATATATATATATATATATATATATATATATATATATATATATACAACTGATCCCCTACTAAATTCTAAAATATTTGTTTTTCTTTATCTCCGTTTTCCACGGTGTTAACACGCAATCGCCTAAAAAAAGCAGATTGTCATTTTTCGTGTGTGTGAGGGAGGGAGTATCGGAGGGTATTAATCTGCAAATTTACCCATATTTAATTTTTTTTAATTTTATACATTTTTTAACTATACGTCCCTTTTTCATTTTCATTTTAAGCAATTCATTTTAATTGTGTTTACTTTTCCCGTGAAAATTGTATAACAAAAACTTTAAAATTATCTAACTAATTAAATACCTTATTTTTATCGTGTAAATAAAAATATTAAAAGTTTGGATATTATTGTAGATGAACACCCATCTCCCGATAAAATGAGATTTTACTTTTTTAGGCGATTACGTGTGAATACCCTAAAAAAACTGTCGGAAAGAGAAATAACAAAAATTATTTTAGAATTTAGACATGGGGATTTTTTTCTCAAATAAATTTAATGTAAAATGATCCTCCATTTTCGAGCCATTTTCGGTTTTATTGCAGTTAACCATTTTTTGCCATTGGAGATGAATTCTGTACATTATTGTTTTGGATGATTGCATGTGGTTTTACGACATTGTCAGTCGAACTTAGGATTAGTGTAAAAAAATATATTAGTTAACTGCCCCAATAATTTAGAATGACCGTAAAAAGAAGAATCTCATTTTTTTTTTGGGGGGGGGGGGGTAATTTAGCTGAGTGTGTTAATCTACACATTTACCAAAGTTTGTTGTCAATATTTTGGAATTCTCTGAGTAATCTTTTTTTAATTAACGGCCTCCCATCCTAATTAATTGCTGCCCGGAGGGCGAGCAGGTTTTGCTAGTATTTTCATAAATATATATATATGGAGAAACGAAAATTATTTATATATTCATCAACGTTTCGTCTTTATTTCAAAAACTTTCTCAATTTGACGGATTTGAAGAAAAAAATCGAAGTCAATATTTAAAAATACCTGGTGCGTCTTTATAGACGCACCAGGTATTTAAAAAAAAAAAAGAATGTTTTTTGTTCTTTTTACGAACGAAACATTAACGTTAGAATTCAAAATATGCAGTGCGTTATTGAAATGGAATGAATGTGTGTGTTTATTTTATTTTTTAATATTGATGTTCTGTACAAAGTTTTGTTTGGAATGTGGTGTAAAATAGCTAGCTTAGATCTAAATTATAATTTTCGGTTTTCCTTTTCTAATTTTTAATTTTCCATTACGTTGGATTATTATTTCCATATATATATATATATATATATATATATATATATATATATATATATATATATATATATATATATATAATATTTATTACTAAATATTAAATTATTAAATTATTATATATATCCACAGGGTAGTAATCCAAAGAATTTCAACCGGGTTTATAAAAAGTGCTCAATATCAAATAGAGCTTTTATATATGATTATTTTTATTTACACAGACATGTACAAAATCTGCAACACTAGCATGTCGATGTTAAGAACCAAATATGATCTAAGGTTAAGATCGGATTCTAACTCTGCCTGATGAGATCTCAGTTTATAATAGCTGTTGATCGATAACATCGACATGCCAGTGTCGCAGATTTTGTACATGTCTGTGTAAATAAAAATAATCATATATATATATATATATATATATATATATATATATATATATATATATATATATATATATATATATATATATATATATGCGTGTGTGTGTGTGTGTGTGTATGTATATGTACGTATATATATATATATATATATATATATATATATATATATATATATATATATATATATATATAACTTTAAATTTTTATTTATGTCTAAAATTCCTTTAAAAATCTTTTAAAATGATTATTTCAAAAAAGCTTTCATTGAAGAATATAATGTTCAAATGTGCAAAATAAAAAGCCAGATGTCAACTAAAGAAAACAGAGCTGTCATATTGTTATGGTACCTACCTTTACGGACTGAGTTCATGTTTTCTTCCCGGACCCCTTACAGGTCCACAACACTGGCGACAAGGAACATTAAGGGATTTTTATTTGAATACCTTAAAAAGGGTGATCGTTGAGAAACCAACGGTGAAATTACCCGACAACCCCCAAAGTTCTAAAAACAAGTTTTAATCGGTGGAAAAAAAAAAAAAATTTCGTAATTTTTATTTTATAGCCAAAGTGATTTCCCTAAGTCAGTGATTTTCAGTATTTCTATTCCGGCACTGTGTTAATTTTTAACAAGAAAGGAATAATTTTTTTTCTCCAAAAGAAAAAAGAAAAGTACCACTGCCGAAATTATAGACCTTATTTTTTACTGTTGACTAAAGTGTTAACCGTAAAAACTACTGTTACGTGAAAAGATTGCTAAAAAAGAGATGTTTTTTGTCGATAAAAAGTTTTTATACGTTTTCTTTCTTTATTTTACAACTAATATTACGTTAACAGCGTAATAAAAAAAGAAAAAAACTTCTAAAAGCCGTATTCTATAAAGACACATTTAAACAGGGAAGATTTAAAATTAAATATGGCAGAACTCGTTAAATACCAAATGCAACAACAACTAGAAAACGAACAACAACTAAAAAACAAAGAAAGATTTCAGAAACTTCTACTGGAACAACAACGAAAACCGAAAGAAGACAACAAAAAATCGAAGAAAGACAACAAAAGTTTGAAGAATTATTACTACAAACAATGTCGAATAGGGGTCAAAATACCGAGAATGAAAATGCCTTTTCTAAAAATGCACTTTAGACAAGGATAAAACCTTCGTTTCATATTTCAGAAGGTATGAGTATCTATACAAAATAGATTGTGAAAATTGGGCAGGCTTTAAAAAGTTCGCCTACCGCTCCGATAATTAGGGAACACCGAACATACCATATTCGTGGACTATATTTTACTCCGAAAAACCAGCAACTTGACTTTTCTTGAAGCGGTTAAACTTTTAACAGAATTATTCAGTCCTAAAACTTCTCTGTTCCATAAAAGGTGGAAGTGCATAAACTTATTCAGAAAAGACAGCGAAAACTACTCGACTTTCGCGTCAATCGTTAATAAACACTGTGACAATTTCAAACTAGCTGAACTTAGCGCTGATAAGTTAAATTCCTAATATTTGTGCAAGGACTTGTATCAGTCAAAGACGCAGAAATCAGATGTAGAGTCCTAAGCGAGTTAGAAAATGAGCCAAATTTAATATTACAGAATATAGCCGAAGAGTGCCAGAGATTTGTAAGTGTTAAACAAGATTTTAAAGATATTGAAGAGTCGGGTATTGCTAATATAAGAAATATACATAAGAAATCACATTTCAACTCTCCTTCAAAAACAAGGCAAACTAAACAGAGAAATTATTTTCACGCTCATACCGAAAAAAGCCAGTCTAATAAAAAAACAGGAATAATTATCGTTGTGGATCTCTTCATTTGGGTTATGAATTGCCCATACCGTTTTAAAACCTGTCTAATTTGTAATATAGTAGAACACAAGAGTTAATATTGCAGAACGAATAGAGGAAATAAAAACAGGACGGCATAAATATAAGAAAGTACATACAGGTAAAAATCCTGAATAAAAATGTCAAGTTACAACTAGACTCTGGTTCAGACGTGTCGATAATCAACCTATATACATGGAAAGGGTTGGATAAACCGACCATGCTAAAAACCAACAAAATACCCAGAACGGTGACTGGTGAAAACATTAAATTCGATGGCGAAATTATTACCAACGTTACTTTAAACGGAACTACCAAAAAAAAATGAGACTGTTCGTATTAAAAAACACCAACAATTTATTTGTCACAGACTGGATGCAACAGTTCAATCTATGGGATTTATCAATCAACACATTTTGCCAGAAAATAAAAATTTGACGACCGAGTCAAAAAAACTAAAAAAGAAATTGGAAAAAATCTTTCCCGAAGTTTTTTTCTGGCGGTCTAAGTCAATGTAAAAAGATGTTAGCAAAATTTGAACTGAAAGAAAACATTCCTTTCCCAGCACCCATAAAGTTGGCAGAAACAAAGACCTATGTAGACATAAAAAAATCCGAATTAACCATTAACAAACAAAAATACCAAGTATGCGAAAACAAACTACAGGGAATAAAAACTGAAGAATTATCCCATTTAATCAATAATATGAGAAACTTGTTGCTAGAAATAAGAAACAATTATCAAAACCCAACCACAAGAAAAAGAAAGCAATCACAGGAAGAAGAAGTTATGGATACCATATACGACACTTTCGACATACAGACACCTCAAGCAGCCCAAGAACAGCGTTAATCTAAAAGGAAACGGAAGTCTCCGGATCTTATAGTTATCAATCCAAAAAGGACACGATACTGAGCCTCCTGCAGAGGTAATGTTTGAGAGGGGTTGTTATGGTACCTACCTTTAGGACTACATGGACTCTTCCGTTTTACTATGATTACCGGCGGCAGCATATGTCTCTTGGTGTTGGAACTACCCCAGTCTAATACTGGCAGTCAGACGTTCAACCACTCTCTTTCTTTATATGATGTATTTACACTTTCTTCAATATAGTTGGTTTTACTTAATCCAGAGTTTGTGTCTTCTTTCCGGACCTCTTACAAATCCACAACATATATATATATATATATATATATATATATATATATATATATATATATATATATATATATATATATATATATATATATATATATATATATATATATATATATATATATATGATTATTTTTATTTACACAGACATGTACAAAATCTGCGACACTGGCATGTCGATGTTATCAAATATGATCTAAGGTTATGATCGGATTCTAATTCTGTCTGATGAGATCTCAGTTTATAATAAATGTTGATCGATAACATCGACATGCCAGTGTCGCAGATTTTGTACATGTCTGTGTAAATAAAAATAATAATATATAAAAGCTGTATTTGATATTGAGCACTTTTTATAAACCCGGTTTAAATTCTTTGGATTACTACCCTGTGGATGTTTTACCTGGATTATATATATATATATATATATATATATATATATATATATATATATATATATATATATATATATATATATATATATAAAGCCTTTTAGCTAATCAAAAGAAAATGCCATAGCAAGATCTTTTACAATTGTTTCAAAGTTAATTTATTTTTAGAATTTATATTTTTACAAATAAATGTAAATTTTATAATTTCTTATTATCTTTATAAGAAAATTTGAAGCAATTAAAAGAAATAAATGAAAACTCTACGTCAGAAAAATCTATAAAATGTTCAACAAACATATAAATACTTGCTCTTCATAAAAGAATTGCGCTCTCTAGACAATCGGTAATGTAAACAAATATAAACATAATTTCCCTTACGTTTGTGACAAGCATAATAGTCTAAAGTAGTGTAAGGGTAACATCACCCGATTTCTGACTATATCTTAGTGTGAAACACTCTAGCTACATTAAAGAACTATGATACGGCGAAACGGCTGTTTATGGATGACTCCATTAACACACCACTCATAGTTTTTTTTTTTAACTTTCTGAATTATTGGAATGGATGATTTTAGATATTAAAACTATTCTAGAATTGGATGTAATTGCTATTTCAACCTCCAGAAGACTGTTACTTAGAACTGATTATTACTTAGCACTTATATCCGTTACGCCACAGGTGCTTGTATTTTTAGAGTTGTCTTTACTGTGTAGATATGTCAGGTAAACGCTTATTAAAAATCAGTAGTCGTTCTGGAGGATTTTTATAAAATTCAATTATTTTTTAAAATTTTGATTTAAAAAAATAATCGATTATTAGTAAAAAAATAATAGATTATTAGTAAATAATAAACAATTTATTAGTAGTACGTAAAAAATAATCGATTATTAGTAAATAAAAAATAATCGATTTTTTGTAAATAAATAATAATCCTATATAAGTAAATAAAACAATCACTTATTAGTAAATAATAAATAATCGAGTGTTAGTAAATACAAATAATCAATTATTAGTAAATAAAAATAATTGATTATTAGTAAATAAAAATAATCGATTATTAGTAAATAAAAATAATCGAGTATTACTTAATAAATAATTGATAGTTAGTACATAAAAATAATTGATTATTAGTAAATAATAAATAATCGATTATTAGTAAATAAAAATAATAGATTATTAATAAATAAAAATAATCGATTATTAGTAAATAATAAATAATCGATTATTAGTTAATAAAACATCGATTATTAGTAAATAAAAATAATCGAGTATTAGTAAATAATAAATAATTGATTATTAGTAAATAAAAAATAGCAATGTGTACATCACATAGTCTCGAGCACGAAAACTGGTCACAGAATTTTATTGATATAGAATATTTGGTTGAGCAATGAAAGTGAAAATCGACTGTTTTAACCGAAAGTGAATAATCTGAAAAGGATGTGTATAGGTGTTAGTGTCTGTGTGGAAGTTTAGGGAAATGTCTTACATACCGTGAAATGTGTTTGCTGGTGAGTGTGTTCATCAGAGGCGAGTCCAGAAGAAAAAGTGAATGTTATTCTATGTTCCTTTTTATATCACGGGTTGTAGCACCCTTTATCATTGCGAAAGAAGAGGAAATTCAGGTATGAAAGGCCCTCTGGTGAGTGTATGTATAAATGTGTAAAAAGAGTAGATAATGCTAC
The DNA here is from genome assembly GCA_963556195.1 of Sepiola atlantica. Classification (NCBI taxonomy): domain Eukaryota; kingdom Metazoa; phylum Mollusca; class Cephalopoda; order Sepiida; family Sepiolidae; genus Sepiola; species Sepiola atlantica. Next base: position 28,201,300 of record OY744542.1, read on the forward strand.
AACCCCTGATTGAAAAAGAAAATCTACCAAAAATCAGAGGTAACAGCCTGTGTGAATGAAAAAACAATTTTTTTTTAAAACAGCTATTATTTAAAACTCTCAAGACATTTAATTTTTTTTTACATTTAAATTTCCGACTTTTGAATATCGTTTTCTACCGAGACCTGCCATTATTTTTTTGTTTGTTTATCATTCGTTGTTTCATGGTGTTATCTGTTTGTAAAGGTGGTCACAAAGTTTCGACTATGGGTATAATAAGGCGTATTTCGTCCTTGAAATCAAGTGGAGTAAAGTAATTTGAGCGACCTCTTCTTTAATAAAATAAATACTTTATATTAACGTTCATTTATTAATTAATAAATATTGAAAATTTCATTAACATTGGATTATTCTTTAATTTTTTGGTGGATTTTTTTTTCAAGCAGGAATATTATTTTTTTGTTAAAAAACAAGGTACTTCTAGAGATTAGGACCCACACTAAAATCAATTTGGCATCGGTACTTTCCGGATGTTTATGTAAACCGTCGGAAATTACTGAAGCAGTTAGCCAATCAAAATGCGAGAAAATAATCAGACGACATGTCAACATTTAAACTATTTGAAACGCAATTGCAACTGATTGAAACGCAAAATTCACAAATGCAAAATAAATTTTGATCACAGCTGCAATGAATTTCAATGAGCTAGCACAGGTTGTTGCGTCTCCCGAAGAGGTGATTAACTTTTGTCAGGAAAAGAAATTGAATGTTCAGGCAAAAAAAAACCAACAATTCTTTGATTGATTCTTACTAAAGCAAAGTTTTTCATGCTAACAAAAAAAAACGTTAATACCTAACCCCAACCCTAATCTTAAACCCTAACCCTAATGACGCCATTTTTACCTGATTAAAAACCAAAAATAATTTTTAAAAAACCAACAAATCTTTTCTTAAAAACCAACATTTTTATCGCTAAAATAATATATTTTTAAGTGTAAAAATTTTTTTGTTCACCTGTTTATTTTTATTTCTTCGTTAAAAAAATGAACATTTCTGTCATACAATTTGACTAAATGTATTATTTGATTTTTTTGTTTTAAATGTTGGGTTATGTTTGTTTTTTCCACTTGTAAATCCAGCCTCGTTTTTAATTTTTTGAACGCAGGTAAGTCAACCAACTTTTCATTCTGCATTTTCCGGCGATTTACGTAAACATCCAGAAAGTACCAAGGCCAAGTCAGTTTTAGCATGGATCCTAATCTGAAGAAGCACCAAAAACAAATTACTTTCACTTTCATTACCCGTCCCTATATAGAGATGATTAAAAATAGAGAATGAAAACAATGCCCATCTTACGACAAGTAGAATCCTCATCTGAGCCATTCTCGCAGTCTTCCCGACCATCACACTTCCATGACTCAGGGATACAACCTCCTTCCACGCATTTGAACTCAAATGACTTGCAATCTCTTGAACTTTCATGTGCTGTCAAAGACAAAATAGAAATAAATAGATAAATAAAATATCTTTGATTACTCAGCTGAACATGAATTCTGAAAAGTAAAAATAGTGGCAATGGAGTCGTGCTCATAGTCCCCCGGTGTGGCGCATCATTAACAGACCAAGGCTGTTGAGGAAGTCGCACATAGCGGGGCCAATCGCTTCAGTCGTCTCCATGGTGATCGGCTGGAATACAAATCTATCGAAAAGATTGGCATATTTTGATCGCTTGCAATCCAGTGTTTGTCACCGATTCTGTTACTGACGAGGGTGCAAAATGTCGGCACAAGTCGCATCCCATATTAGCGACTTGCCATTTGCAAAAGGAAACACTGTTTGCCATGCTCTCTGTTGAGGCCGACTGGTTCGAGTATCGATGGGAAGCCAGCGATGTCTCGGGCCTGTTGGACGATATCGTTGAGAGCAATGTGTCTGTGGAATCTGCCAATGCTCCTTCTACATTAAAGGGTTAGAAATTAAGCTTTCCTAATATTCAACAACTTCATGAATTGACCCACAGATTTTTAACTTGCTTTTAAACATTGCATGAGGCACCGATTGTCCAAGCTTAGAAACCTTTCTAAATCTTATATAGGGTGGGCCAAAATAAGGGTCCTATCTTTAAATTTGAATAACTTGAATTTGAATAACTTCCACAAAATAAAAGTTAAACTCACCAAACTTTATGTGTGTGTAGACTGACCCTTCCGAGATTTTTTGAAATAAACAAAACAAATTTTAGCCGAAAAACACTTCTTAAAACTTACAAAAACTAAAGTATTGTTTTTTACACTGTTTTGAGTTTTTTAAGCAAAAATAATGTTTTCTAAATGAGGGTACGTTCCTTAGGGCTAATACGGCTCATGCTTGCTTCGGAAGGGGTCCTTTACTTATTCTAAAAAAAAATTAAAAAAAAATCAATAAATAAAAAAGTTATGAATTTTTAAAAATAGGACCCTTATTTTTGCCCACCCTGTATAAATAGGGATTTTGTCCGTCCTCCCGTCACAATTTTTTTAGACATAATAAATACATTGTAGAATTTGTCTCATTTCGAAATATCAGAGATCTGAACTACTTTTAGAAATGGAAAATATTGCATCAATAGTAAATAATAAACTCCCAACAAATAAAGTCGGAAATCGAAACCGAAACAAAGACCTTAAGATTTTCAGCCAGACGTTGTACACACTGAGCTATTTTCACTTTCTTTAAAGCATTCCCTTAACAAAATGATTATAGCTTTGGCGTAACGTCATAGATTTATTATTTACGTCATGTTTCAAGACATGAATTCAAACATAGCGATAATAAAAAATAAATAAATGAATGGGTAAACTTAAACTTAACTTATTTTAATAGTCTAAAACAATTTATTTAGCTTTAAATATGTATTGTATGTAGTTTTTTAAAATAATTCTAAACAAGTAAATATGAATACCTCTCGCAGACAGCGAGAGAGAAGAGGGTGACGCAGTAGCCTAGCAAAAATATGCAACCAGAGAGAACATGACTGGTTGTTGAAAATTACGATGTGCGGTTGGTTTGAGAAAAAAGCTTCATTGATAATTCTTCAACTGATACTACAAGATTATCTTTGAGTGAATTTTCACTTGAGGCGACTACTCTGATTGGCTTTCCTCAAACCATACAACTGTTCATCATCATCATCTTCAACAACTTCAAAAGGTTCTTAAGTTTGGAAAATGGGTACCTCATGAATTTGTCTGAAAATCTCAACTCGCGATTTGCACATCCTGAGTTTGTGGTCATATCCAGGATTGGGTTTGGGGTAGACGGATTTTGAGTAGTTGATACGGTTGGGAAGTAAGGTAGGCAGAAAAAAGAAAAAAAAACTATAAAAGGTAGAAAATGCTAGAGAATATGAATTTCCTGATAGTGGGGTGTATGGGTCGAACACCTTGCCCAAGGGTGTCTGAAGCAGACACTTTTGGACAAGTCAATCAAAATAGCAGAAATTTTAGCGTAAACCTATAAAAGAATAACTTACGACAGCCTTCTTCATCCGATCCATCTTGACAGTCTATATCTATGTCACACTTTTCGTCTTTATTGATACACTGGTTTTTCGATTGACACATCCACTCCCACGTTTTGCACTTCAGCGGAGGGCAGTCTTTTTCATCACTGTTGTCAAAGCAATCATTGTCTCCATCGCAGACGATAAACTTGGATAAGCAATGTTTATTATCACACTGGAAATATCTGGGTAAACATGTGTGCTCCGCTGTGTTAAAAAAACAAAACATAAAAAAAAGGCTTTTAATTATGTATACATGTGTTGTGCTCTTATTATGATGCGTAGCTTGTCTAAAACCAATATATCACACAGCTAAATGTATAATCAATTTTTAAATGTTGTATCTGATAGTGTCAGATCATCATCATCATCATCATCATCATCATCATCATCATCATCATCATCATCATCATCATCATCATCATCATCATCATCAACAACAACAACAACAACAACAACAACAACAACAACTGGTTTATTTGTTGAATCAGACCACAATCCTCTGATTGTTAAGTCTCGATTTAATTTTTTTTAATGGAAATGGCTCCAGGCAAGGCATGAAGCCACTTGATGTAAGGAGCTAAAAAATACTACTTCAAAGTCAAGAACTAGTCAACGATAAGTGGTTGATGGATAGATTCTGACCCAGAAAACAGCAATTCTCCCCTCTTTGTCAGAAACATCGCTCATGGAATGTGAGGACTAAAGGACAAAATAAGGTTCACATTTTTGTCTTTGGTGAGGCCTGACGGAATCCATACACATGTAATGGCTTTCCTATCACGTTTGATCACGTTCTCCCAAGACAACTTGTGTCTGCGAGTGGTGGTCTTCTCTGTTGGCACATTTAACTGTTGGACTTTAGCAATTCAGCCATTGCTGCGCTCAACATGCCTCGCTTAATGCAGTTTGCTCTTCTGCATTAATAGTTGAATTATTTGCAGACATGATTTTAAATTACTTGTTGGACCAAATATGAATGACAATTACGCATAAGAAGAATGAGGAGTGAGGTACTTAATTAGTACTTAATTCTTTACAGTGAACGTTGGGCCATGTTCTTAAAAAATAAATTCCGAATAAATTTTCTTGAAAACATACTTAATCTGTTTGAATATTTTATTTTTGCTTAGTGATATTCAAAGGAGAGAGAGGGTATTTTCTCCTTTAAAGAACAGTACTCTTCCAATATTAAGAAGTAAAACAAATTTAGTAACAGCCATATTTTTCTATGTACAGTTGTGTTATATCTTAGCTTACCCATCTGTATATCCACCGTTATACACCTGCAACGTAGCCGAATCCAGTTGTTGATCGTCTGTGGAATACAATCACTTGGGCGCCATTGTTTTTATAAAAGGTTTATTTAAAAGGATAGTCACAAAAAAACATCAGAAGAAACAACTTGTATCTGCATGAGATAGAGAGAAAGACAGATAGACAGAGAGCCGGATGGCTCATCTCGCTACATCACATCAGCCACACCGTGTGTTACCCCCCCCCCCTCTCAGTGGAGAGAGCCGCTAGATATGTCTTCTCTGCTTGAAATCTCGCCGGCTAAGAGAGAGAGCCGCCCCCTCCCGGAAAGCAAGTGGTTTTGTGACTTCTGCTTGGTGTCACTCTTTGACCCTTGATCTTTAAACTTTTCCACTCAAATACGGCCCTCACTATGTAGCAGTTGCCATGCCAACCTCATTTTATGACCTGACACTCCTCACAAAACCGGATGTTTAATCCTTGAACACCTTAGCCCTTATAACAGTTTATTTCTTTCTTCTCATATCGTCACTCGAGTCGACCAATCAGATACCATCAAAGCATCATATCAGAAACAGTATAAAAAGGATTCATCTCTTCACTTAGCTGCTCATTCACTGCAACACATTAGATAATATCGAAATACATTTTGTATTTCACAATGTTAAAATACATACATACATTATTTTATTTTATTTTGATAAATAATACAATAATTTCTTCAAGTTCGGGGCATATTTTCGAGATGTTGGGAATTCTTAAGAAGAAGAGAATTTCTTTGTCAAATTCATCTTTCTAGAAATAAAAAGATTTGGGACACGCCCCTAAAACATTTTAATCTCCTAAACTAATGAACCTATCATTATGAATTTTGAAATATATATTCTAAAAAATGCTAACATTTAGATCGTACATATATAGAGAATTTTTTTATTTAATAGTTTTTTTTATGGACCGATCATTATGAATTTTGGAATATATATTCTCGGCAACCCAATGGTGAGTAACATGGGCATATACTCTTTTTTGTAAAATTTACCATTTAGGGGTGCATTCGCACAAACTCGAACCCGCCTTCAACATTTTTTTAGCAGCATCCACTTTTAAGCACGCCTGCTGTCTTCCCACAATAACAGCTTAACCTAAGTAAACACACACGCACACATGCATTCTGAACAAATTTAACGTTTTCAAACATTTTACTAACCTTCAACAAACTTTGTTATATTTTACATCTTTGTAAAATTATTTCTACATAAAAGTTTTATTTTTTACTTTACAGTTTCTCTTTTTTATTAACACTATTATATTGTTAAAAAGTTAGCACTTGCTAACTGCTGATCCTTGCCAATCATATATGTTGTTATCGAATCGGTCTCAATTTACCTACACACAATTAAGTGTTTAGTGTGGTGCTTGGTAATCCCTAAAGACGCGACCGTCGTCTAAAATACCAGACCCCAAACAGGGAACCAAGACGCCCCACAAGATACACAAACTTTAATCGAGATAGAATTGCTGTACACGTGAGCATCAATAATATGTATATGCTTTGTAAAATCATAAACTATCGAACTTATCATTATGAATTATGGAATATGTATTTTAGGCAACAGCGTGTGTAATGTAGGCACATTTTAATTTTTAAAAACTATACTATTTAGGAGGGTGCCACCGAGACCGTACCAAACCCTTCAAAGAAAGAAAAAACATTAAAATTTAAAACGAATGCTCGTATATTTATTGCTTATACCGGGTATTTTACTAATTAATTATAATTTCAAATATTTGAATCCAGCTCAAGAAAAAAAAACATCAACTTGGGAATGTTCTTTAATAATTTCGGGTATATCCATATGCTTGGTATAATATTACCTAAGATTGTAATTGATAAATTGTAATTGATAAATTGTAATTGATAAATTGTAATTGATAAATTGTAATTGATAAATTGTAATTGATAAATTGTAATTGATAAATTGTAATTGATAAATTGTAATTGATAATTGTAATTGATAAATTGTAATTGATAAATTGTAATTGATAAATTGTAATTGATAAATTGTAATTGATAATTGTAATTGATAAATTGTAATTGATAAATTGTAATTGATAAATTGTAATTGATAATTGTAATTGATAAATTGTAATTGATAAATTGTAATTGATAATTGTAATTGATAAATTGTAATTGATAAATTGTAATTGATAAATTGTAATTGATAAATTGTAATTGATAAATTGTAATTGATAATTGTAATTGATAAATTGTAATTGATAAATTGTAATTGATAAATTGTAATTGATAAATTGTAATTGATAATTGTAATTGATAAATTGTAATTGATAAATTGTAATTGATAAATTGTAATTGATAAATTGTAATTGATAAATTGTAATATGCTGATGAAGAAACTACTCTACATTTTGTAAATTTACTTCAATGTAATTTTGCTAATAAACGTGATTTTCAGAAATGAGCCTACTTATAAATGGACGTTGTTGAATATTCATTTCCGGAACTGGATTTTATTATTTATTTCAAAGAGAATTATAGTAAATATTTTGAATATTCAGAATCAATCAATCTATCTATCTATCTATCTATCTATCTATCTATCTATCTATCTATCTATCTATCTATCTATCTATCTATCTATCTATCTATCTATCTATCTCTCTCTCTCTCTCTATATATATATATATATATATATATATATATATATATGTATATAGATAGATAGATAGATAGATAGATATGTACAGGATAATCTCCTAACAAACTTGTATTCGCCTAAACTATGAATTTTGGAATATATATTGTAGGCCACACGGTTAGTAACACGAAGACATTATTTTTTGTAAATTTTAACATTTAATGGGTGCATATATATATATAAAGTTAAGTATGTTTATATGTTTATATATATATATTTCGTTGTACAGGATAAACTCCTAAACTAATGAAGCGATCATTATGAATTTTGGAACACAGCTGCGAGGCGTAAAGGTTGGTAATATGGGATATATTTAGTTTAATTTAGTTTTATGCGAAGGGGGCAAAAAGGGGTGGAAGCTTTTCATGAAAATTCAGATACCTTCGATTTTTGTTAAATTTTAACAATTAATTAATAAATATTCCCTAAATTTCACTTTTTTTGGAGTATTTTAAAGGGTTGTTATGGAGCATAAAATAGGCACAACCTCCAATTTGACAATTACATTTTTTTCAGATTTGCATTAAATCTGATCTATATTCATTAGACACTAATTAAGCAAGATTCCTTGAATTTCAATTTCTTATTAAGACCTCTTAAGCTTAAGCCTTAAATTTTATACATTTTCTAGAATCAAAATCATGTAATGGATTTTAATCAACATTGGAATAGGGATTCTAGACATAAGGCTTAGTATTATTATATATTGATCTTAATCTTCATAAAGAGACATAAAAATGGTCCTAACTGTTCTGTTCAGGGAATTAATTTTACCTGTCCCAGTAATATATACATATATATATATATATATATATATATATATATATATATATATATATATAGTTAAAATGCTGACTTAGGTCTGACATTCGAATCGTGTGACCGGCAGAACAATCATCCTCCACACTGATGATTCACAGAAAAAGATGAAACACATGTTTATGTGGATAAGAAATTAAAAAAATATTCATCATAATATTCTTTATAGCCTCCTTAATAGTAGGATGGTCCCTTTACGAGAATTACAATCAGGCTGTCAAATTGAATGTGTAATGCTAAGTTCTGTTCGACTGCATCGTTGAACACTGTTTATAACAGTCTTCTTAGTATGTCCGCTTGTAAAGACATAAATAGACCATAATTCTCTTCCTTGCACTGTGGTTGTTAGGTTGGCTACATGGTTCTAGGGGTTCAGACAGAAGTTGAAATGTTAACTTAGTTCTGAGGTTCGAATTGTGTGACTGGCAGAACAATCACCTTCCACACTGATGATTTCCGGAAAAAGATGAAACACGTGGGTATGTGGATAAGAAACAATATGTATCATGATATGTATATATATAGTCTTGGAAGTTTTTACACCTTAAAAAAACTTTTAGTCCCAAGTACTTCATTGGAAAACTCATTTGCTAGTAAGTCAATAAATCTCTCATCATCACTGTATTAGTTTGCTTCCAAGAATTTACACTAAACTTAATATTATTGTAGGGATCATCAGTTGTTTACCATGAAAAACTGTTTCGGGGATTTAAAAACAAAACAGTATTTTAGCTCATGACTCCCCAGCAGTTCTGATCAAACACCACATCCCTAAAAAACATAAGAACCAAAACGTTTCGGATATCAGATCTAGCTTTTGCTAACGTATTTTGTTATAAAAAAATGCTCTCTTGTGTTGCTGTCTTTGTACAAAATGCATTTGTTATTTACAAAACTACCGTATTTATATAAAGCCTGGACGAATCTATTATACGACTTATCACCTCCCCTTCTGGTTATTTATATTTTTCAATGTATTTTAATATATATATATATATATATATATATATATATATATATATATATATATATATATATATATATAAAATAAAATATGAAACTAAAAGTATACTTTTAGTAGATATAACCTATAATGAAATAGTTTAAGCTCAATATTCGAGATAAATCAATTATACAGATGAATGAAAGAAGAGGAATAAACATGTACGAATGACAAATCTATTTCAACTTCGATTGTTCAATGCAAGGTGTACTTGGTAAAAAAATGTTTATTATTCTTTCCTTAAGCTAAGGCTTTTCAAAGATTAAAATCTTCTCACCAGAGGAATTACATAGATGGATAAGTTGGCAGTGGAAAAGCCAAAATTCAAAATTTGAAAAAATATTAAGTAATGGAGAGTGAGAGTGTGCGTGTAAAAAATATGGGGAATGTCAGTTGATAAAGTGTTCGGTGAAAGGAGATTTAAAGATGGAAAAAGGAGGTTTCGTGAAAGGGAAGGAAAGAATAATAAACATGTTTTTACCGAGTACACCTTGCATTGAACAATCAAAGTTGAAATAGATGTGTCATTCGTACATGTTTATCCCTCTTCTTTCATTTATATATATATATATATATATATATATATATATATATATATATATATATATATATATATATATATATATATATATTATTTGTCACTTCCAATCTCGCCTGGCACTGTAGTGAGTAGTATTAATATATTACTACAACCGTCAAAATATCCTGCAATTAGCTTGAATAATTATCTCTGCACTGACGATTCCAGAAGAATGAAACGTATATGTGTGTAGATAAACAAACGTTTATGTAGTGTTTCATGATGGCCGTGAGGGTTAAGAGGTCGAAATTTGAGTTATAAACATGAATTGTTCCGGGGTTTTGAATCCTGCGACCAGATTGCGAAAGGATGAAACGTATACGTATGTAGATAAACAAATATTTATAATTATTTGTCGCCTCCAATCTAGGCTAGGCACTGTAGTGAGTCGTATTAATACAGCCGTTAATATCATAGATTTAATGCATGTTCCTTCATAATTTGAACACTATCTACGTCGGCTGCCTACAATAGGTTTAAAACTCTCACCGTTTATGTAGTTGTTCACGGTGGCCATGAGGGTAAAGAGGTCGAAGTTTGAGTTATAAACATGATTCGTTCCGGAGTTCCAAATCCTGCGACCTGCTTTAATAATTATCTCTACACTGACGATTACAGAAAGATGAAACGTATACGTATGTAGATAAACATATATATATATATATATATATATATATATATATATATATATATATATATATATATATATATATATATCAAAAAGGCGAAAATATTGTAAACATACTTTTGGCCAAATGCTTAAAGACAAGAAGTCCAAATGCCCTGTATGTGAAAAGAATATATGTGTGTATATAGTATAAGTTCGACATGTGGTAAAATGCCATCAGCCCCTACATAATAACTTACCACAAAAAGCCCCTTCATCTGATCCGTCGCCGCAATCATTCTCTGTGTCACACTTAAAAGATAGAGAAATGCACAAACTGTTGTTACATCTAAACTGTCTCTCCGAACAGGTTCTGTCAATGGCTGAAAGATAAAATACATGAAAGTAGGATTTTTAATGAAACACTTCGAATTTTATGAAATAATGTTCAAATAAATACCATTTCATTGGTTTTTAAAACGTATTTTTCTATTCACGTTGTGACCATTAAAAGCATTATATCTATATAATAATACACGAAGGCACTTCATGTTTGTACGTATGTTATCACCTTTCACACACATTAAAAAAAATGAGATTGTCCGATCAGATGATGATTGATCTGATGTCGCTAATGTAAACAATTCCGACTTTACCCGTTTTAAAATGAATTATTCCAAAATCAAATTATGTCGTCCAGTCGACTAAAGCAATACAATTTTAATACAATTTTAATACAATTTTAATACAATTTTAGTACAATTTTAATACAATTTCAATACAATTTTAATACAATTTTAATACAATTTTAGTACAATTTTAATACAATTTTAATACAATTTCAATACAATTTTAATACAATTTTAATACAATTTTAGTACAATTTTAATACAATTTCAATACAATTTTAATACAATTTTAATACAATTTTAAATAAATGAATTTCAAAAAGTGACATCCGTTTTATTGACTTGAAAAATGTTTAGCTGTCAATTATTTTTACGGTAAAAAGACAGAATATTTATTGTTTTAAAAAGAAAGAAATTGCTACAATTTTAAGTAAATAAATTAAGAGATATATTCGTTTTATTCATTTAACAAATATTCAGCTGACAATGACAACTATTTTCACTGAAGAAGAAAGAGTCATTTATTTTTAATAGTATTGACCCTAACAGACGTTTATTATTTCAAAAAGAATATGATTATTAACAGAAAATTATACAGATTGTAGAAGTCACCATGGAATTTCTACGGGGTGCCACTAGTACTATATTATTACTTTTCTTGCCGTCTTTCTTCATTAAAATAAAAGAAAGCGGCGATGGGAGGAAAGCGATTACCTTCAATTGTTAATAAACAGAGAGAGTGACAGAAGAGAGAGTGATAGACAGCATATAAAATAAGAGGGGAGGGGGTCAAATAACATACAGTGAGAGAGGGTGAAAGTGATAGACAGAAACTTAATAAGAGGTGTGTCACTTGATGTGTTAATTACAAATTACGGATAATTAGAACAATTAAAATGGAAGTCTTTTTCAAACATAACTCAATCCGAGAATTGAGGAATATTTTAACATGTATTTTGTTTGATGAAAATATATAGGACAAAAACCTCTTGGAAACAAATTCTGATCAACTCAGCTTTTAATATAATATATATATATATATATATATATATATATATATATATATATATATATATATATATATATATATATGTATATACCAGTGTACACCATCCGTCATTGAATCACAATGGCTACTCACACATTGAACTTTGTAATGACCCTCCAAACATTGTCTCACAGTCATAATGTTATTTTTTGTCCTGACTGACCGTGGCCGACCACTGCGACCGTCAATATTATCCTATACAATTCTTGTCTCCCTGACTTTGTCCAGGAGGCGCATTATTTAGAGTCTGTTTGGAGCGTTTCTCTTTGGAAAGTTTCTCCAAAATTGTCGTGAGTTTGGACGCCTGATTTCGTCGCAAAGCAAATCTCTACAATCTTGATTCTCTCCTGCCCGGAATAAAATTGTTGCCTTTACACTTTTATCTGAAAGCCTGGGTTGATTTTCATAGAAATGATCGTGATAATAGAATGGATACATATTTTTGGACCACCCTGTATAATATATGGAATAAAGCTGTGAACCATAAAAAACTGCCGTTGTTTCCTTAATAAGATCTTGTTCTAAATGTATCACTTATATAGATAAGGAGTACTTTTATTCCCTGGCAAAAAAAAACAAAAAAACAAACAACTTACTACAATTGAGTTCATCCGAGTTATCTCTGCAGTCAAAGTCATCATCGCAGACCCATTGTTGGTTGATACAAACACCATTATTACACTGGAAATAACCGGGAGGGCAGGTTCGGTCTTTGAAAAATATAAAAGTACAGTTTTAATTATTGGACAATTGTGGTTCTTATTAAAGGTTGTGTAGAAAGTATAATTATTATTATTTAAAAAAATATAGATCATCCAATCAACAAAGATGGTGATTGATGATTAATCCAATCTCACGACTCTTTTTTGGATGTTGTCAAAAAGAGAAAGAGATTGTGGTTGGTGCACCAGCAAAGATGTGGCAACAATACTCCATGCATGGGCGAATGGTGGCTTTGTAGAGATATAGAATATTGTCAGGTATGGAAGTTTTTAAGCCCGGTAGAGGGAGCCAACCTTCTCTGCAGCAGACTTGACAGTAACTTCTATGTACTTGTTTCAAGTTTGAATATTAGACTCTCAGGTAGGGTGCTATTGACCATGGCAAAGGAACTTTGTCTTGGTAACCATTCATTTTTGGCCTCATTCCACTACAGACTGGAGGTCATTTTCTAGGGTTTCAATGTTTGTGAAAGTTTTACAACAAATCAACCATTTTTAGGTGGTTGATGGTTTGTTTTGGTTTGTTTTGGTTTGGTTTGGTTTAGTTTGTTTTGGTTTGGTTTGGTTTAGTTTGTTTTGGTTTGGTTTGGTTTGGTTTGGTTTGGTTTATTGCATATCAACCATCAATAACTTATTTAATGCCGAATCAAATTGTCAGATAGAATCCTAAAGTGAAACACCTATTTTATTCTATTTGTTTATTTTATTAGATTTTACTGAAGAGTCCAGTTTCTTTAATGAAGTTTAAGATGTTGTTTAGGTTAACCTTTTTGAGCAAGTCCTTTAGGCTTTTTGCCTTGTAGTATTTTCTCCACCTTTGTTGGAGATCATGACAGTCCACTAGTATGTGCTAAACTGTATATGATTCCTGACATGAAACACATACTGGAGACTCTTCACAATCCATTATATGTTCATGAGTAGTACATTTATGTCCTATACAGAGTCTGGTTATGACAACCCTTTCTCTTCTTGCCTTTATGTAGCCTGGTTGGAACTCATCAATAGTTGACCAAATCTTGTATAATTTATTTCTTGTACATTCATTCCACGATTGTTTTATGATTCTGTTTATAGAGGATCGAAGATTAGTTCTTCTTTGAATGTCTTTGAAGCATGTTGTCATACGACAGTTTCCAACTTTTTTACGCAGTTCTTCTGCATTTTGTTTGTACTCTTCAAGATCTGTCAAGCAGCACCGGTTGGGCAGTGGAGGGCAGATAAGGCAGTGTTGCATCGTATAGTCCTTTTCTTCACATTCGCAGATGGTTGGGTCGGTTTTATAACCCCATCTACTCATAGCAACTTTTGATCGCCCCATTCCCGTTCTCAGGCAGTTTAGTGTTTTCCACTGGACCCAGGGTGCTTCCGAGCCATGAGAGAGGGCCTCAGAAGGGCGAGATTCTCATGTTAGTAGGAAGGGGGCATCCTGTAGCCGTCTTGTCTACAGCTGTAGTATGGTCTCTTCCTGAGATATTGTAAGGGGTTCGACATGACTGAGGAAGCTTATCATTGACTTCACTCGTTGGTTTCCAGCTATAAAGGAGATGGCATTTATCACTTGTCGCATTTGTGATCTCTACTCAGCTAACAACTCTCGTCTCACATCTGCAATCAGTGTATGGGATCTGAGTATTAGAAGCAATGAAATGAAAAATATCGTTTCGGACATTGAAGGCAAAGAAATGACATATTGTGGCATAAACAAGTATTACATACACTCGTGAAAACAGCACTCCATAGTGCAACACTTGTAGGGTTAATGTACTTCTGTTTTAGTCCTTTAAGTTTTTAACATTAACCTTTTATGCGATTTATAGAAGGAATTATGAATAATTTACGTAACATTACTTTGAGTAATTACATCTATTAATGTACACCCCTACCATGTATCATGTTGTATTACGTATGCCCCTTTTACTTTTGTCTTTAACAAACTTTCTTGGTGAAAAGTAAATGTATATATATATATATATATATATATATATATATATATATATATATATATAGAGAGAGAGAGAGAGAGAGAGAGAGAGAGAGAGAGAGAGAGAGAATAAAAATAAAATAACACGGAACTACATAATCACCGGTGCAATAATTTATTTCGACCCTATGGTCTTGTCAAGCATCCAAGCGAAGTGAGTACATTTTTGAAAATGAAAAAAGAGAAATTCACACTCACCATTTCAATATACTTATAGAGAGAGCGACAACATATTTAATACATACATTGAGAGAGGGGAAAATGAACTATTTAAGACGTAAATTGAGGCGGAGAAGAGTGACAACATATTTAATATATATATATATATATATATATATATATATAGAGAGAGAGAGAGAGAGAGGGGGAGATTGCACGATTTATAACGGAAGGCAATACAGTGAGAGGAAAAGAGAGCAATATATATATAGAGAGAGGAGGAAATTGTATGATTTATGACCGACGGTATGTAGGGAGTTGGGAAGGAAGTTGAGGTATCCTAAACGGGATCAGCCTGTCTAGGTCCCCCTCCAACCGCCCACCCCCAAGCTCCCTCAAATCGTCTCTGAAAACCGGAAATTAAAGTTCATTTTTACCTCTCTCAAGATATGTGTTAAATATGTTGTCGCTCTCTCTATAAGTATATTGAAATGGTGAGTGTGAATTTCTCTTTTTTCATTTAAAAAATGTAATCACCTCGCTTGGATGCTTGACAAGACCATAGGGTCGAAATAAATTATTGCACCGGTTATTATGTGAGTTCCTTCTGGAATTTATTTAACTCTAACACTATATATATATATATATATATATATATATATATATATATATATATATATATATATATATATATGGCAGAATGCTCTAGTTCTCTGCCCTGGTTGTTTGAACACTTTAAGTGTTGTTAACAGTACGAGTTTGCATTAAAACCGTATTTACACATCCCAATCGCACAGCTGATCTATTAGCCAAGGGGTTAACGACGTTGGGTTACAATGTGTGTGTGTGTGTGTGTGTGTGGGTGTATATGTAAATGCAACCGTCTCTTGATTATTACCGTTTCTTCGTTACTGTGTCTCCTTTCCATTTACTTCCGACCTGCAATTAGGGAATGACGAATGACAAATTAATTACTTTTATTTGACAACTTGTTAAACTGCTGATCGTAGATTCTGTCCAATCAAGAGTCGATACATAAATACAACATTTTTATCGCTGCTGCTTTTGAGCAGATTCTCATGTTGGAGATAGAGGTCCAACACATGCGTCACTACAAAAACGTATAAATGGAATATCAATTAAATCTACTCCTCTTCTCTTTAAGACTCTCTCCAGTATTTTTCCCCTTTTTCTTAGGCCAAAGAGAAAGTAGTTTACAAGTGATATTCAGATTACAGCCAGAAGTTTCACAACCTTTAAAAACATCTTGGAGAATGCTCAACGCCATTCCTTTGTAATCAAAAAGACTCGCACATGCATGCCACAAGATTCAAAATCGAGGCTTAGTCTCTTTCTCTCAGTTCTTACACGGTTTTTACATGTCGCCAGTTTAGATGGGACTCTACAGACAGCTAGCCATTTCAGCATGGCATTTTCACCACTGGTCGAACTATTCTTGTGCATATAGTTCTCAGACATCATAAAAGTAAATTGCATTTACTTTTATGACAATGTGTTGGGGGCCCTATGAAGAAATTGAGGTGATTAAATATACTAGTGAATATTTGGACAAATGCATACAAAAACAGAGTCGAGGGAAAATGTTTGGACAATATAGCAGAAATTGTTTTGTCTATGAACAGGCCAGTCTATGAAAGCAGGAACCGACAACTGCAGAGGTCAGCTAGGGTTAGATATGACATGAGTGTCAACAAGATCTGGTCAGACTCCCAGCCAAGTCTTTGAGAACTGGCGAGTGGAATTCAGATCAAGGCTGGAGAGAGTCAATCAGAACGCGTATTGGCCATGATGTAAGGATCTATCCCGGGCGTAGTTAGATAATCCTGCTTGTGTATAAAAGTGAATACACAGAGAAAATTTATCAGTTGCGTTTGCAAAAGGTAACAGTTTAGGCAGTCAGCCAAGTTGTCTCGCATCCCTCTCCTTCTCTTTGCATATTACAGTTGTAGCCTGAACGACGACTGTCATGATGCAGGACCGGCGGGGCAGTTATAAAAGTGGGGGGGCTCTCCTAAAAAGTGGGGGGGCGGTTAAACACATGCATATATAACTTCATTATTGATGACCGTAAAGTGGGGGGGGTCAAGTCAAAAAGGGGGGGGGCTTGAGCCGCCCCCCCCCTGCCTCCATGTGATGATAGTTTCTGCTGCAGAAGGAAAGAGTCACAAATTGAACTAATTGAAGATTCGCGCCAAGCATCCAGAACTCCAGGCAAGACTTTTACTTAAGCTACCTGTAAATACGAGAATATATTTTTTACCAGAAATACAAGACAAACGTCTTGCTGAGTTTCTCTGTTGCAAATTCATGTATGTTTTAAAAAGTTTTTTTTACTGATAAGCTATTCTGTCTGGTCGACGATTCCTGGGAAGCTGCTAGGCATGCTATGCGATTAGACAAACACGACGGGCCGTCTGGAGTGTTATATCGTTGACAAAATGCCAAGATCATCAATTGCTGTCACCGTCACGGCTAACTCAACAGCGGCGACGACATCTCAACCAATGAGGATAAAGGAGGCCAAAAAAGGTATACAACAGTATCTGAGTTGTTACGAAAAGGGTAATAGGTTTATACTTATAATAACCCCCTATTCTCTAATGATTTTTACCCTGGCAATACATGTTTATTTCAATTGCGTTTGGAACATTTCCATAACATTGTCTTTAATAATTACGCCTGTTAATGTGCACTCCCTTTCATGTATCATATTGTATTACATATGCCCGTCTTACTTTTGTCTTTTACAAACCTTCTCTGTGAGAAAATAAAGGTATGTATAGATATGTAAATGCTGCCGTTTCTTCATCATTGTCTTTTTTCTCGTTTACTTCCGACCCTCGTGTGTTTTCAAGATAACACATATCCAGTATGGAAGCGCTCGTGTCAGAGATGGGGTTCTAACACATGAATCCTTATAAAAACGTGTAAAATTAAATAGCAAATAAATCTATCCTGCCCCTTCTCTTTAAGATTCTCTTCTTGTTTTTAATAGTTTTTCTTAAACCAATTCTTAAGCCCAAGAGAAAATATTTATAACCTTTAAAAATATCTCATGAAATTCTGAACACCATTCAAGAAAGAAACATATATATATTTGCTTGAAAATGGACGGTGTCATAAAGGATGCTGGAAAGCAGCCCCCTAAACGTCTAACCCTTCCTCACCATGGTAGGGTCAGTGGTAACGAGCTACCCGGCTAACAGTGCTCTGGCGAAAATCCGGGAGGTGTCAACATCAGGATCCGTCGTCCTCTCGTCGTCTCTGCCTCTGCATGTTACAATTAAATCTACTTCCTCCTTCCATTTAATTTTAGACTTAGTTAAATTTGTTCTTATCCTGTTCTTAAGCCCAAAAGAAAATAATTTACGAGTGGTGCTCAGGCTACAGCTTGAGTTTTCACAACATTTAAGAAATATCTTAGAAAATTCACAGCATCATTCCATTGTAATGGTTATATATTGACACTTTATGATTATTATCAAGAAAGAAATATATATGTTACATAATGGATGGACGTATGTGAAGAACGATTACATCAGCTAGTATAGATTTAGTATCTAGGTGGACCAGTGCAAGTTACCTTGACACGGAAATCTGAAAAACAAGTTTGTGCTCGAGGTCAACAAATAAACAAGCCTGAACTCAGGTTTGGAGTTCAAGGAAAGGTCAAACATAAATGTTATGACAAATTCAGTGTTACCCTTGAAGCAGTAACATCACAATATCGTGTGAGAGAGAAATACGTTTTTAGTCAGTCTGTTTTCTGGAAGCGTGGCGAGTAGATGTGAAATTCGAGATGTAATTAAAAAACGGAAAATAGGAATTTTATTCCTGAAAGAGTTGATAGCGACTGATCTGCCCACCCTTTCTCTTTTATTCATAACTTAATAGAATTAAGTTAAGGACAACAATTCGGCCTCAAATTTAATGAACGTGTGACATTTAATCGTATGACGAGAAAATCTTTCTCAATTTAATGAACGTGTGACATTTAATCGTATGACGAGAAAATCTCTCCCAAATAAAGACCCAGTTTAAACTCTCTACTGCTTTGCTCTTCCTTCTCTGTGCATGAAAAAGTGTTTGGTTTCAGACCCAGTACGACGACGAAGATGACGATGAAATGCGGCACACTAGATGATTACGATGGTGATGATGAAATGTGGCCCACTACGATGCTGATAACGGTGAAATGCGGCGCACTAGATGATGACGATGGTGATGATGAAATGTGGCCCACTACGATGATGATGATGACGGCAGTGCCGGTGCACTAGTATAACAAGAACAAACAAAGTAAGATTAACTAATTTTAAAAAGAACTGAGTGTTTTAAGAAACGCCAACGTAACATATACATTTACTTGAAAACTCCTATGATCATGAAGGGTGGCTTGATTTTTGTTTTCAAGCCTATGGTGAAACTCTTTGGAGTATTCACATAACCTAACCTAACTTAATAACATAGTACAGGGTGTTCAGTATAAATTTGTTAATTTTTTTATATTCTTTCATTTCAGAACAATTTGAAGTATGTAATAGCAGTAAAGTGCAATGGATAGCTGTTTCTGTGTAGTATTTGTGGGTTTAGACAGCTGGAAAGAACTGGAATACTGTAAGAGAGTGTTCTGCATCGCGATGATTTGCATCGGTTTAAAAAAATCGGAAATCTTAGCCGCAGCTCAGTGCTCCTTGAATACCTTGAAGGCCGTGAGATTTGAGCTGGAGAATTGCAATGGAGATGCGGAAGCAGTGGCTAGTAGGAAGGAACATAGCAAGAGTTCTGTATCCGCACAACGAAATTCGTCGAGAAGCTGCAAAAACAAAGGTGCAACAAGATCCAGGCAAGAAACATAGTTGTAGGAATGGTGATAAGAAGAAAGCGCTAAACGAGAATTTTACCTACTTCTCATCCAAGAGTTGTGATGGCCAACTATTTTAATCATAGAATGAACTAATTGATAATGATACTCACCAGCATCGCAGTCGATTTCATCAGAGTTGTCAAGACAGTCATTTTCGCCATTGCATCTGTAATAGTTGTAGATGCATCGTTGATTGGCACATTGGTATTGGTTTTCCGAGCAGTTGCGCTTTGCGGTCTCGTTAGGATTCGGTTCACAATCTCGTAAATTGCTACTTAATTTCATTCCATAAGGGCAACCACAATGGGCGTTAAGGCTCTGCCGATTTGCCACAGATATGGGAAAACAGAAATGCGAACATCCACCATTCCGATGAATACATGGAGCGCTGCCTGAAAATATGAAAGAAAAAAAAAAATTTTTCGTAAAGAAATAAGTTTTAATACTTATGCAGATTAGGACTCAAGCTAAAATCAACTTGCCGTCGGTTAAGGTTAGGATTAGAGTTAACGTTACGGTTATGGTTAGGGTTAGAGTTAGCTTGGGTCCTAAGTTGCATAAGTACCTAAGTTTATATATATACAAGCTGTTCCTAACCAGCGTTGCCCGGGAGTCTTTTTACTTTCATTTTGTTTTGGTAGTTTTGTTTTGTTATATAGCAGTTACATAATTAAGAACTATTTTCTTTTGCACTTATATGTTATGATTCGCGGAGTGATTAGTACGTGGTTCGGTAATGTAGCAGTTACCTCCTCCTTTCAAACATAACTGCACCCGTTGGCCGTTAGGTGTCGCTTTTTCACTGACAGGTGGCGCTGAAAAGCGACACCAGAGTTATCTGCCCTTCTGATTATAAAAACCGGTGTAAACGGAAAATCACTCTCTTGTCTATTCAATTGGCCTCGCTGAACGACACTAAGACACCAGCGCTCCGTCAACACGTGTTTAACAACGGTAAGAGTTCTCAACTCATTTTCTTTCGCCGGACTCATTTCTTCACATACTCTTTTCAAGAACTGTTTTCTATCGACACACATACATACACCACACACGTCATCATCCCACATACACACACGTTCAATAAACCTTATTTGAACTACCTCCTTTTGTTTGTTAATTATTACTCTGTTTTTGCATGCAACAATTGCTTGATTTTATGAAATCTCTTATAGTCGGGAACACAACCCGATTCTAACAGTAAGAACACACTGGCATGTTCTCACTCGCGTAGTGATATGTTGAGCGATTAGAACGTTATTTTCATTTCTGTCCTAACTTGTTTCCCCGTGAAATATAAATAGTCCCGTTTGAGATGTTAATGTTATAAAACGTAAATCTCTCTCCTCGCCCTAGCAATGTCTCTACTAGATAAGATGTACATCTACGTCTGTGGAAGACACCTGTTTAATATGTCTGTTTCTATAACTCTTTTCAGACCATGTTTGTGTTGATGAAACTGTTGAATAAACGTAATTTAAATTCTAGAAAAAAAGATCATCTTTCTAACTGAAAGCTCATGACCCTTTTTTTATTATTAAGCAAGGCCAATAGGATTTATATAGATGCTGCAACCCTACTATATAATACAATATTCTCCCTTCAACTTCTACAGTTATTATCAAATACTAGAAGGAATATTAGATGTTGCTCGGGATTGAATGAGGAACACTACGGTGTCGTTTTTCACTATGCTCATAACACCATATTGTTTGGGTTTTTTTTACTGTAATTTCGTCCCCTAATTTAATCGAAAGAAACTGAAATTGTGGAAAACTCTCTGAATTAGTGCCTTACAAATATGGTTTAGATTTCATTAAAATAAGATATACATATTTGATATTTTAAGAGAGTTATGTCCACATAGCTCTGTTAGGGGGACATGTAGAGATTCGGCCCACAGAGACCACTTCCATTGTCTTCCCTGGAGAATCTTATACATATGATTTAAATTTTATCAAAATAGGATTTATTTACAGTATTAAGGGAGGTTCAGCCCCTATAGATCCCTTATAATGATACTTAGAGATTCCGGACCACTTCCATTGTCTTACCCGGAATATTTTATAGACGTGATTTAAATGTCATCAAAATAAGATATATTTGAAGTTTACAAGGGAGGGGTCTGCCCTCATAGCCCTTTAGGGATGCACTTAAAGATCCGGAACCACTTCAATTGTCTTCCCTGAAAAATTTTACGTACGAATATATTTTTAATTTTTATGTAGATTCCCTAACCTTTATGTCTATAGGGAAAACACACACACATTGATTTATATATAGAGAGATATATTAAATAAATTATACAATGGATGTGTAATGTGAGTCTTAAATTGATTTACCCTTCAGGAGGTTATACACAAGGTCAGGTATGGTTTTGAAAAGCCAGCACACAAGTATCAGTGAATTCTGGCCTACAAAACCTCCTTGGGTAACCCCGGCAGGGGCGCCTCAGGCGATTAGCAATAAACTAACCCCTTCTTAGAGAGAAGGCAAAGCCCGGGAGGGTGGACCTCCTAGGACTAAACAGAACAGCAGTCCCACAGCAGCAAACTGATCATGCTTTTAAGAAATGACCTTTAAAAGTCTTAAAGACAGACTTAGATCTGATGACCTTAGAGGAAGATAAACTCTTGACAGTATAGGGAGATGTGTGCAGAACAGGAAACTTCGATGGTATGGTCACGTTGAAAGAATGGATGAGAGTTCTCGGGTTAGTAGGAGTAGAACAGTTTAGATAATGATTAGTTAGCAGGGGAAGGCCAAGGAAAATATGGGAGGAAGTGCTAAGAGTGGATTTAAGACAAAGAGAGATAAACAAAGATATGGCCAGAGATTACAGGTTAGATTGGAAAATAATTTCTAAAAGCCGTCCAACACATGCCAGTATGTAAAACAGACGTTAGATCGAATATGATGACGATGACCTTGGGAGAAATTATATGAGAAAATGGAATATATGATGTAATATACGATGAATGATGATGATGATGATGATGATGATGATGATGATGATGATGATGATGAGGAGGAGGAGGAGGAGGAAGAGGAGGAGGAAGAGGAGGAGGAGGAGGAGGAAATAGGATATTGAAAATTAAACTTAATTATTCAGGGTAAACACTTCTGATACCGTGAAACTGCAGTAAATTATTAATTATAAAATCATTCAGTCATTAAACCAAATTGTTATGAAACTATAATTAATATTTGTTCATGTAATGTTTTAATCTCTATTTACAAAATTATTAGATGTAAATATATTCCAAAACTTTTAATCTTTTAATACATGAGGAGTTGCTAAGAATTTTAAAGCTGAATAAGATGAAAAGGGAAATAAATCTGTTTGTATTATGCTACAAGGGAGATAACTCCTGTCATTTACATTTTTTGTATAATGAAAAAGTTTGACAAAAGTTTTATTTGTGTTTTTAATGACTCCAGGGTTATCTCCCTTGTTTTTTTGAATTTGTAACACTCATAGATTAGTCAGTTTAGTTCTTTTTCCTTGTCCCTTTAAGAGTATACACACT
This sequence comes from Sepiola atlantica, assembly GCA_963556195.1. Taxonomy (NCBI): domain Eukaryota; kingdom Metazoa; phylum Mollusca; class Cephalopoda; order Sepiida; family Sepiolidae; genus Sepiola; species Sepiola atlantica. The sequence continues at coordinate 28,224,760 of OY744542.1, forward strand.
CACTGTCCTCTTAGGGATAACTGGAGTTAGATTATATTGACTCAAACGTTAGGGTTTATTTTTTAATTTTTTATTCTTTCTTTTTACTAATGAGTCACCACTTATCAAAGCTAGGAGGCCACTCGAGGATAAGGGTTAAAGAAAGCGTCAGTCGGACGATGATCGCCACCACAGGAGGCCCCAAAACAATCGGTGAGAAGGGTAGAAGGTTACTTATGAGAAATTGATCATCCAAGAGGAGAGTTTAACAAGTTTGTTTACATTAGACTTGAAGACGACCATGCTGTAGTCGATTGGAATGCAGACTCGTGATATCTTGTTCCACAGACGTGATATTCTAGGAAATAAACTTTGTTCATGGAAGTTTCGTTTAGTTTTTGGTAAGGAAGGAGAGAAAGGAAAGTTCTTGGCTGTGGTGGTAATTAGACGAGTTCTTGCTGTTAATGTTTTACAAAGGTTAAAATATGAGTTATGTCCCTTACATTATTTGAGCGATTACTTAAAATTGTCGTCATCGTAACAATCTTCCTAGCCAGAATAATTAGAAAAATAAACAATATGATGAATGAAATTTGAATGAATAAATCTTTGCATGGTAAAAATATGAGTTATGTCTCTTACATTATTTGCGTCATTAATTAAAATTGTTGTCATCGTAACAATCTTCCTAGCCAGAATAATTAGAAAAATAAACAATATGATGAATGAAATTTGAATGAATAAATCTTTGCATGGTAAAAATATGAGTTATGTCTCTTACATTATTTGAGTCATTAATTAAAATTGTTGTCATCGTAACAATCTTCCTAGCCAGAATAATTAGAAAAATAAACAATATGATGAATGAAATTTTAATGAATAAATCTTTGCATGGTAAAAATATGGGTTATGTCTCTTACATTATTTGAGTCATTAATTAAAATTGTTGTCATCGTAACAATCTTCCTAGCCAGAATAATTAGAAAAATAAACAATATGATGAATGAAATTTGAATGAATAAATCTTTGCATGGTAAAAATATTAGTTATGTCTCTTACATTATTTGAGTCATTACTTAAAATTGTCGTCACCATAACAATCTTCCTAGCCAGAATAATTAGAAAAATAAACAATGTGATGAATGAAATTTGAATGAATAAATCTTTGCATGGTAAAAATATTAGTTATGTCTCTTACATTATTTGAGTCATTAATTAAAATTGTTGTCATCGTAACAATCTTCCTAGCCAGAATAATTAGAAAAATAAACAATATGATGAATGAAATTTGAATGAATAAATCTCTGCATGGTAAAATTATTTGAGTCATTACTTAAAATTATTTGAGTCATTACTTAAAATTATTTGAGTCATTACTTAAAATTATTTGAGTCATTACTTAAAATTATTACCATAAGAATGTTCCTAGTCGTAATAATTAGAAAAATAAACAATTTGATGACTTAAATTTGAATAAAACTTACCAGATGAACGTTGCAAATCCTTGTCGTATATTTTGAGGTCCATCATGTAATTATTGCCACTCTTGATTGTTGTCAAATCACGGCCGTTTTTGTTCATACGAAATAGTTTATGATTATGCCAGTCCGTAAAATAGACATAATCTGCAGAAAAAGAAAAACATTTAAATAGCGATAATCATTTCAATAATTTTAGTGAGAAAGTTTTTACCGGATGCTGCTTGTATTCTGGTTTCTGGATTTTCACTTCATGGTACCCAAGTGAAATTTGATTTAATTATCCAACAATCAAAAGCTGCACGTCTCTCAACACCTTGAACAAAAACACCTGAGAGATATTTAGCAATAACACTAAATCTCTCTCAACCAAATGAACTTTCTTGGCATTTTGCTGAGATCAAAGTGTAGTATCTGTTCTGATGGATACTGCACCCCATAGACTGGTATCGTCTTGGCCTTCGGGGCTTGATTCTGCCGGTCTGCGGGTTTGTCCTGTGCAGTTCTAGGAGGTCCACTCTCCCAGGCTTTGTCTCTCCTCTTTGGGGAGGAGTAAGTTTATTGCTTACTGCCTGAGGTGCCCCTACCGGGGAATGCCGACGGGGCTGCCCAGGCAATTTTTAATAGCCAGAGTACTCACCTTCTCGAGCGCTGGTTTTTCAAATCCCACTTTCCCGACCTTGTGTCACATCTTACCTTGTGGGAGGAAGATAAATAACCAAATGAGCTGGACGCTAGATACATTCTGAGTTCTGCCCTTACCATCCCCCTCCTCCGAACAGGCGAATCATCCACCTTATATGTAACTACAAATGACGAATCATTTGTAACCCTTAGGTCGACAGTTCGAGTCAGCCTTACTGCATCTCACTTTTTTTGTTCGAGGCTTTTATATACAGTCCAGGTGATTCTTTGTCGGTGTATCTGTTTTACCCATTACACAATCTAATAAGATGTTCCTAATGATAGACTGAATATTTTCCTGGCCTCCAGCAAGAATCAAAGTGTAATATCTGCCCTGTCCTCAACTAGAAGAGGAGAATTTGTTCTTGACTAGGGCAATTGCAATTTTTGTTCTATTCAAAGTGCCATTCCCGGGGTAAATCATCAGGCTAATTGAGCTACTAAACTCTACTCATGTATTAAGAACTTTTGAAGTAAATACTGAAAATATATCTATGTAATATATTATACGAATCTACACCCTCCACCACCAATTATGTCTTGTCAATGTTCGCACTAATATTCATATGAATTTTATTTTATTTTTACTTCACCGATTGAGACGTTATTTTATATGAATATTAGTGAGAACATTGGCGAAGCATATTTTTTTCCATCATTTTTTACATAGTATATTATATATTTATATGATAGACTCCAATATGTGTGTTACTTTAAAACGTAAAAATAGAATATCAAATATTCTCATTTTTCTGTTCTACAGAATAGAAAAATATATATATATTTTAAAAAGAAAATGAAGGGCCCAAGGCCTTAGGGCTTTATAAAGGGTGTGTGCCCCTAAATTATACTTTGTTTGGCATAGGTAATTGACACATTGAAGATTACCTTTGTAGACAGCAATTCCAAAAGGATCGAATATTCTTGGGTCGGTCAATGTTTGTACATCATTACCATTAAAATCAGAATGTTGGATCCTAGAAAAAGAGATAAACATATTAGAATTCGAATTAAATAGCAGGGATGCTTGGCGTTATCCGGGAGCATGAATAGCAAAATACAGAGGGTGCGCTACCGATATGTGATCTACTGAATGGTTTCTAAGCCAATATGTGATTTACCAAGTTATTTTTAAACCCCACTTTCCCGACCCGACCTTGGGTCACATCTTACTTGTGGGAGTAAGATAAAAACTGGCCTTGTGCCTAACTCCTGGAGAGGAGTAAATCAATACTCATTATCCCTAACCATAATTAACCCTAACTAACCCTAACCATAACCCTAACTAACTAACTAACCCTGGTTAGGGTTAGTATGGGGGTTAGGGTTAGGGATAATAAGTAGATCACATATTGGAATGTGAATAACTTGATAGATGACATATTGGATTAGAAACCATTCGGTGAATCACATTATTCTGTAGATCACACCATTCGATAGGGTAAGGAATAGGGTTAATGTGTAGATCACATATTGGAAGTGTACCATGCAGTGTGTCCCCCCCCCCTCCAAAAAAATATGTCACTCATGGAATCGTTAATAAAATTCATGATCCTTTTTTTTCTTCTTTTTTTTTAACGAAGTTCACCCCAAACAAGGCAGGACGCCACTGTAGACGTAAGGGGCTACTGAGAAGAAAGAAAAGGGGAGAAGGTTGGGAGGGGTCAGCTTAATCTTGGATCTGCACAGCGAGATGTCTGTTTACATTAATTTTAAATTTCTGCATGTCAGTACTGTCAGGGAAACAGGGGGCAGGGAGGGAGTTCCAGAGGCCAGCAGCATGAGGAAAGAAGCTATTTGAGTAGAAAGCTCTCCGGCATCTGGGAACCTCCACAGTGAATGGGTGGGATTTAGTTGATTGTCGAGTTGGTCTAGTGAATTTACGTCGAGGGGGCATCAGAGTATTTATTTACTCCTCTCCAGGAGTTAGGCACAAGGCCAGTTTTATTTTACTCCCACAAGTAAGATGTGACCCAAGATCGGGTCGGGAAAGTGGGGTTTAAAAATTGCCTGGGTAGCCCCGTCGGCATTCCCCGGTAGGGGCGCCTCAGGCAGTAAGTAATAAACTTACTCCTCCCCAAAGAGGGGAGGCGAAGCCTGGGAAGGTGGACCTCCAAGAACTGCACAGGACAGACTCATTGACCGGCGTAAATCAAGACCCGAAGGACAAGACAATACTGGGTGCAGTATCTATCGGAACAGATACTACACTTTGATCTTAGCCAAAAGTAGCCAATTCATCGGAGCATAATCCATTGAAGTATTTGTAAAACAAGCACAAGGATGCTACATTGCGGCGATGGGACAGGGACTGAAGCTTGGTTGACAGTGAGGGACCTATTAGGTTGGCGACTATTTTTTGGACCTTGTCAAGGAGGGAGAGAGTAGTAGATGATGCACAAGCCCAGATGTGGCAACAATACTCCATGCATGGGCGGATGGTGACTTTGTAGAGATACAGGATAATGTCAGGTGTGAGGAGTAGCACGGTAGAGGGAGCCAACCTTCTTTGCGGCAGCCTTGGCAATGTCTTCAATGTATTTGTTCCAATTCATGTTATCTGTGAAGGTTAGGCCGAGGAGTTTGAATGATGAACTCTCAGGTAGGGTGTTATTTGCCATGACAATCGGTGGTTGGAGAGGTTTCTTGTAGTTATTGAAGGAAAGGAGCTTTGTTTTTGCGGCATTAAAGGTTACCAACCATTTATGACCCCAATCCACTACAGCCTAGAGGTCATTTTCTAAAGATTCAGCCATTGCACTCCAACCATATTTGGTACAAATAGACTTCAGTCTGACTTGTCCACCACGTTTCAGTAATGAATGCCCAACAGTCTTTGTTTCACCGCCATTCAATGATATGCACACCTGTATGCGACGTGCAAAGTGGTCAATATCTCTGACGTCACACTCCTCTCTTTGCACTTCCCTCTTTTGGGTGGTGATAGCCCCTTTCAGTTCAGGAATAGTCCAAGAATTCTTTTGATCAACATTATCTTTGAGATGACGCCACAGATAAAAAATCTCGGGGGTTAAGGTCCGGTGAATATGAAGCCCATTCAGGATCACACCTACTACTGATGAGACGACCACTAAAGTGTCCACGCACACCACTTATTGAAATGATTAAAAAATTAGCGCTTAAATTGTTATTTAAAGTGTCTCTTTTCTTTCTCCACAATAGCTAACTTTTCTCATGGATACACTGTGTGGTAGTAGTCGTAGTAGTAGTCGTCGTCATCGTAGTAGTAGTAGTCATATTAACGACAGCTGGAGTCATCCATGTTACATCTGTGGGGGTCGTCATACCTTTTTTTGGTGATAACTTACTCCACAAATAAAAATAATAATAAGAAGACTTACATGCAAAATCAACGGAAGTTTATTTACTGAAATAAACTATTAACAAATAGAATATATTTCTTGTGTAATGAGTTCATGAGTCCTTTCTTTAGTTTCAGGGTAAGTAAAAAGAAGAATGTCTTTCTTTTGTTGAAATGTTCATTTGTTATAAAATATTAACAGAGGCAATAGGTAATGTTCGCCTGTGAAATTGTATGAAGCGCGCGAAAGGGTGAAATGGAAGAGTGATAGTAAGATGCGTGTAACCTCCGGATGAAAAGTCAGTTGAAAGAGAAAGTTTGATGTTTGTGTGTGCTTAAATACTATTTGGATAGGCTCCAGCGAGCTTAAGGAGAAAAGTTTAGAAAAATATGTCTTTGGAGAAATCTCATTGGACAGAAATATCACGTGGTGTGCTCCCAACTACGTCCGCTCGTTTTGAGTTGATTTAATATATAAGGCCACACATCCTCTCTTCAAAATAAGATTACCTTTTAATTAATTTTTTTTTACTTTAATTACAACGGTTAGCTTTTGGCAGAATCTTTATTTTTAGTTTCACTTTTCCTGGATGCACACGTGAATGCAAAGATGAATCTGTTATCTGTTTAAATTTTGTTCAATTTCCATTTATAAATAAATATTAAACTATTTAAAAAATATTTTCAAAATTAAAAATAAAAATTCTAATCATAAAAAGAAGTTTAATTTGATTCTTTGTTAAAAATATTTGCAAAGTTAATTTTTTTTGTTTTAAATTTCGAATTATAAAAAACGGTTTTATTTTATTATTTGTTAATAATTAAACAAATTGTTGAAAACAAATTATTATTGCCCCCCCCCCCCCCCAAAAAAAAATAAAATCCGGCCTAAAATATAATGGGGGATTGTTTATGGATAAGCACCAGTTCTCAATTTACGAATTCAGAAATTCATGATAAATTGGATACTTTCTATTTTACTAAACTAACATTGGGTATCTTTTACAATAATCCGCAGAGTCGCCAACGGAGTCCAAAAAACGTACGAGAACGGGGTAAAAAATAAATAAATATGCAACAAGTGACAGTGACCTACGTCCAGAATAGATATTTTCCTACTTACCTATGAAATTTGTTTGTATTTTTACGTACTATACATGGGTTTTTATTAGATGTAAAAAAAATTTTTTTGTTTTTTGTTTGGCACGTATTTTTACTAAAAAAAATGGCCGCCCTGCCTTACCTCGTTACGATACCCCCCATCGCTTGTCCAATGTTCGCGTGACAAAAATATTGATTTCTAATAAATAGCAGTTGAAACGGCTTAAAAATACAAACAAATGTCACAGATAAGTTGGAAAATAACTTTTATCGGCTACAGTTACTTTTATTTGTTGTATATTTGTTTTTATAGCATTTTCACTCTGCGGATTATTGTAAAAGATACCCCTAACATTATCTAAAAGTAAAAGACAATACGTATTCCGGGCAAAATAAATATGTAAACGACAATCGGAAGGCAACAATAACAGATGAAAAGAAACAACGTCGTTTTGATTTAAGAGTGAGCGCAAGGGAGAAAACTCATCCTTTACTTTCAAAGAAAGCATTATATGGTACGAGTAAGGTTTACAATTGGCATGACATCGGAGTGGGGCACAGAAAGAGAAACAAACAAACAAACAAAAACAGCAATAAGTAGTAATAAGCAGTAATAAGTAATAACATTACACATCTAAAACAAGAATAGGTTCAAGGCTCCTAAAATTCATACTAGAATTGTCCACATGGACCGGATAAAATAATAAGTAGTAATCTTCTGGTGGTTCAAGGTTCAATCCCCACTACAGGCGATACTAAGAATATAATTACGAATTACTTAAAACCTCTACCCGGTCATGACGGATGGAATGAGGACAATCTACTCCCGTGGATTAAATAAAGAGTTCAGTTCGAAATTCTGTATAGATTCTGAAGTTTACAGAAAGATTCTTGAGTTCGACAAGACGAACCTGAAGAAAATCGGCGGTTACATTGGCCGAAACGTTGTGAGAATAACATCCAAGATGAGAACAGTAGTATGAATAATCCAAATAATACAAATTATCAATTCTCATCTAAAACATTCAGAAACAACTCATTGTTTGTTTCTATTAAACCAACCTGGCATTTTGTAGACTGTTTAGAAGCATGAGTTAATATATTAATTATATTTATATCATATTAAATATATATTTATATCATATACTAATATTATCAAATATATATATATATATATATATATATATATATATATATATATATATATATATATATATATATATATAGTGAATGCTTTTATTCAAACATGTACAAGGTCTGCTACACTGGCATGTCGATGTTATCGATCTACAGCTCTCAAGAGCTGAGGTCTCATCATATATATATATAGTGAATGCTTTTATTCAAACATGTACAAGGTCTGCTACACTGGCATGTCGATGTTATCGATCTACAGCTCTCAAGAGCTGAGGTCTCATCAGGCAGAAAATTATTTTTTGATTCAACCTGGTTGCTGGAATTCAGCAACCAGGTTGAATCAAAAAATAATTTTCTGCCTGATGAGACCTCAGCTCTTGAGAGCTGTAGATCGATAACATCGACATGCCAGTGTAGCAGACCTTGTACATGTTTGAATAAAAGCATTCACAATACAGCTCTATATTTTTTATTGAGCACTCTTTTATAAACCCGGTTTGATTCCCTTTGGATTTCTACCCTGTGGATTTTTACCCTACCTGGATTACTATATATATATATATATATGTGTGTGTGTGTGTGTGTGTTTTTCAGTAATTACTGATTTCATCTCGAACAAACCAAGAGAAAAATGGAGAAAGTAATGGTTTAAGAGGTTAAGATTACGATTAGGCTCTAGAAAAATTACCGTTTTCCTATTTCTTTCCGAAAAAAGGAATTTCTGCCAAATAGAAAAACATTGGAATTTATTTACCTCTTGAAGAAGGCGTCCGCCCAATACAGTCGCTCATTATCATAGTCAATACTGAGAAAATTTGGCCAACCAAGCTCGTGTTGACGAATACGTACGATGTTAGTTCCGTCACAATTGGCCCGAGCGATGTAGGCCTTCTGCATTTGATTTCGCAGCCAGTCTGTATAGAAAATCCATCTGATATGAAAACAAGAAATCATTTAAAAAACTTTTTAGTGATACAAATTTCTAAAATTCTGGATAAATCATAAAAGTTTTCTGTAAATCTGAACATTCATTTATCTATAAGATTCAGTCTTTGTTATTACCAATGCTCTGAGTGTATGACTATGAAGAAACAGCTGTTATTTAAAAAAATAGAAACCAATTTTTACTTAATACGAAGCCTTGTTTTTGTTGGAGAATATATATATATATATATATATATATATATATATATATATATATATATATATATATATACATATATATATATGTTTATAAATATTATTAAAAGCCCCCTTTACTAAGGCTGGCCACTCTGAGAGAGTTTAATAACAAGCAGCACTATTAGCTTCATTGCGAGATCCAACGCAGTTTGTTGTTGTAGATCACTATTCGTTGCTCGTTGTAAATACCTGTCGACTTGGCGTTTACAAAGTTAAATTCCTCCTTAATTCCAAGCTAATTTGTGGTGGCTAATGGGAAAAAGCTCTTGACTGTGAATCAGTGGTGATTTGTGATCGGAGTTCGCGCCCGCCAACCGTCGGAAATTAACTTCCTGCACTGAATATTGCGTAAGCATGAAACATCGATGTCTGTAGATAATAAATAATTAATATTTGTTTATAAATATTATATATATATATATATATATATATATAAAAATTCAAAATGGCGGATTAGTTGGATCTCACACGTGTGAGTGTTTGCTCTCAATTTTTTGTTTGTTTTTTTGTTTGTTTTCACCCTAAAATGAAACTGATGTATAGTGTAGGTGTTTTCAAGACACTCTAATCCAAGAACTCTTTTATTATTTGTGAACTTTTTCTGATGATTTTGTAGTGTTGCAGAGACGATATTGACATACAAATGTTGTTTGGCACAAGACAAATGAAACGGACCGTTAAATATATCTCACAGAAATTTTAAATTTTTGGAAATGTGAAAAAATAAAAATAAAAGTAATAAAACAAACCATGGTTATTGGAATATAATAAAAACTGTCCTATATATATATATATATATGGGAAGAGAAGGATGAAAGTAATCCGACGTGATGGGAAAATGAAAAAGGAAAACCAAAAAATGGATGTTTTTTATGTGTACATCAACGTTTCGTCTTTATTTATAAGACTTCATCAGGATGATAAAATAGAGAAAAAATGTACTTGCATGACATTTTTTCTCTATTTTATCATCCTGATGAAGTCTTATAAATAAAGACGAAACGTTGATGTACACATAAAAAACATCCATTTTTTGGTTTTCCTTTTTCATTTTCCCATATATATATATATATATATATATATATATATATATATATATATATATATATATATATATGTATTGCACGATTTAAATTATTTTCAATTCCTATTCCAAATAAAGAGTATATGCAAAGATATTAAACTTTTACAGCTGTTTCAAGGCAATGTTTATTTTAAGTCATATAATGAAACATATTTTTCGAAGCATCGAATCTGTTCAGAAAAGAATTTTCGTAAATACCCAGAAAACAAACCACAAAAAAGTTCACAAATTTTCAATTTCCACTAAAGGCAAAGCAAAAATCACAAGAATAGATCTATTGTCAAATACCTCAACAAAATGTTAAAAATTCATTGCACGTCAAAGTGCATATTTTCTTAACCGAGCAAAGAAGAATGAGAGTCGAAATATTCCGGCAATCTATGTTTTATCAAAGGAAATAAATACAAATGCTTAAAACAAAGAAGGTTTTTAGATATTATTATGTTATTTTTCATCATTAAATTTACAATCTCGTCCAAAATACTCAATCTAGATACCTATCTATATATATATGTATACATATACATACTCACACACACATTCATCCATACAAATTTTCATATATTATTATTATTATTATTATTATTATTATTATTATTATTATTATTATTATTATTATTATTATCATTATTATTATTATTATTATTATTATTATTTTCTTTATAATTTATATATTTTTTTGTGTCCTTCAAATTCCAATCCCATACATAGTACTACGACAAGATGCGTATTCGCATATAAACACATATTCACAATTACACATTCATATACGTCCATACACACACACACACACACACACACACACACACACACACACACACACACACACATATATATATATAGTCTCGGAAGTTTCTCAACCATTAAGACTATATTAAAAAAAAAATTAAAAAAAACAAAAACTTATAGTCCCAAGTCTTCCAGTGGAAAATCACTCATGTAAGTCAATTTATTTTTTACAGTTATTATATTAGTTTATTTCTAACACTATTTTAAGGGATCATCAGTTGTTTACCATGAAAAACTGTTTCGGGAATTTAAAAACAAGACAGTATTTAATTTCATGGCTTTACATATGTATATACACACAAACATGTATATATCCATGCACATATGCACACACACACACATGCATATATATAGAGAGAGAGATACCCATACAGACATATATACATAAATAAATACATATATACACACATACACATATATGTATTTAAATGTATACACATATTTACACATATAGAAATAGCGGAGAATGTCTGGCATCCCCAGCAAAACAAAAACATAAGAAAATTGAAAAATAAGAATGAAAAAAAATATATTTATATACCTCTATAATATTTACAAATATAGAAACATTAACCAATTAAAATAAAATAATGCAAAATAAACATCATTAATATATATATATATATATATATATATATATATGAGTGAGTTTAATAACAAGTAGTACAAATAGCTTCATGCAAGATCCAAACACAGTTTGTTGATCACTTTCAACTGCTCGTGTAAAATACCCGCCGACTCGGTATTTACAAAGTTAAATTCCTCCTTAATTATTAGCTAATTCGTTGTGGCTGATGGGGGAACGCTCTTGACTACAAATCAGTGGCGATCTGTGATCGGAGTTCGGGCCTGCTGACCGTAGAGAATTAACTTCCTGCACTGAAGATTGCGTTAGCATGAAACATCGATGTCTGTAGGTAATAAATAATTAATATTTATTTATATATATATATATGCAAGTTAAAGGATGTAAATAAAAGTTGTAAAAAATCTATAATATATATATATACGTGTCAGATGATAGCGCAGGGGTTAGAAGTGTCGACTGTCAACTTCACAGTCACGTTTCGATTCCAGCTTGAGGCACTTGTTTGTCTAGCCGCACTGAAGAGCTGTGATGCAGCCAAACAGTCTGTATGTGGATGATTATATGCTTTTTTTCTTGCGTAGAGCTCTCGTAAGTAAATCGCTAACTGCCACTAGCTTTTAAGGCATTGCTCATTGGGTAAAACCAATTGGAGCTCTCCGACACTTGCCAATGTTTATATTATATCTCCTCTTTCTCCAGCTTTTTTGTTCATTTGCTTTTGACACCTGAGGATGATTCGACAAAGAATCAAAAACGTTCATGAAACCTGTGAAACCTATGAAACATTTATTAATATTTTTTGATTTTAATACAAAAAAGCCCATCATAAAAATTGAAGAAATAAAAAAAGGTATAATTAAACAGACGAATTCTGTTATTTTTAACAATGTTTGCATATATATATATATATATATATATATATATATATATATATATATATATATATAAAACTTCTTTTGTAAGATGGTGGGGAAAATCCCAGCAGAGGACTCGATTAATTAAGAATTAAAATTAAACTGGTAAAGAAATGGGAACTCAGATGACAACATAAGCTGAAGAGAGCCGGATGGTTAACGCCTTCTGAGCTTGAAACCAATGGTACTGATGTTCTACTAATTTCTGTACCAATATATATATATATATATATAGTCTTGGAAGTTTCTCAACCATTAAAACTATATGAAAAAAAACAAGAAAAAAAAACAAAAAAAACCCTAAGTCCCAAGTCGTTCAGTGGAAAATCACTCATGTAAGTCAATTTAACTTTTACAGTTATTATATTAGTTTGCTTCTAACATTATTTAAGGGATCATCAGTTGTTTACCATCAAAAACTGTTTCAGGAATTTAAAAAATAGACAGTATTTAATTTCATGGCTTCCCAGCAGAGTTGATCAGACCCCACTTCCCTTAAAAGATATATATATATATATATTATGGGTGGAACACTCTGGAGAATTAAATGGACGTTTCAACTTAGCATTAAACAAATACTTTTCCGTAAAAAGAATTAAATACTTTCGAATATCCATATCGTAAAAATATAACTAAATTAATAGCTTCATTTAAATACGATATAATGTATCACACTATCACTAGCAGTTTTATTAGAGAACCGGACGCCAAACACTGAGGTCTCAGTTTCGAATCTTGCTATGTCTAGCCACACTGATGAGTCATAGAGACGACGAAACATGTGTCTGTAGATAACTCTCTCTCTTTATGTATATTTATATATATATATATATATATATATATCATGGACGGCGGCACCGGGGGGGGGGGGGGCGGAGGGGGCTCAAGCCCCCCCCCCCCCCACACTTTTTGACTTGGCCCCACCCTCCACTTTACGGTCATCAATAATGAAGTTATATATGCATGTGTTTAACCGCCCCCCCACTTTTTAGGGGAGCCCCCTACTTTTATAACTGTCCAGCCGGTCCTGTAGGTCGTTCATTTCAAAGCATTAATAGGTTAGAATTATTAAAATTGAAAAAAGAAGCCTTTTTCAATGCAAGATTAATTTAATATTATTATTATTTTACTTTAATCTTATTAATTTCGGTATAAAATTCTTCATCAGAGCTGACCAGTATTGTGTCATTTTTTTTTTTTTTAAATAAACCACCTTTTTTAATTATTATATAACGTCCTTGTAATGGTTGTTATCCGCGTTGTTGTTCTGGGCAGTTATAAATTCAAATTCTGCTTGTTAAACGATGAAGCATGGGGCATGCTGGTGTTTTATTTCTAAAATATGTGTGTGGCAGTGGTAGTAGATCTGACTATGAGAGTGACATTTTCTCTTACTTTCTTTGTATCTGACTATTTTTAAAGAAATCATTGATCGGAACTTAATATTAAAACTAAAGAAATTGATCAAACGTAAAATTTTGTTTTCTATCAACATAGAAACCATTAACTGAACAGATTTATTTATGTGCCTTTTGTTACTGAAGCTGCAACAGTAGTAGTAGTACTACTACAACAACAACAACAACAACAACAACAGCAGCAGCAGCAGCAGCAGCAGCAGAATAATGATATCTAAAATCATTCGATATTTGTTTTACTTGAATGTTTGGTACTGATTCGATCAATTACTTAATTTTGATGGTTCCCTATATTGGGATTTAACCAATCAGAAACAATATCTCCTGGAGCCGAGCACCTGTTCATGAATTTTATTTATGGAAACGCATCCGCACTTTTCAACTAGTAAGCCAGCGGGAGGGCCAAGTTGCTAAACGAACCATGTCACTATGCACACCACCAACACTTCTTTCTTGGCGTGAAAACAAAACCCGTCTTTAGCCTCTGGCTATTGGCATCGACACATGGACTCAACGTACAAAGATACCGACCCTTCAGCACATGGACTTACTTTCTAATAATAATTATATGAACTCCGCCAACCTCACGAACTAACTCAATACTCCTATTTGCATATGTACGGTTAAATAACATTCTCTTATGATAACATTTCTTCTGTTGAGACTTATAATAACATTTTCCTCGTCTTGACTTTTGAACTTTGAACATCCTCTTTCTCCGTCAAGACACGAACATTCAATGACTTCATTAAATAACTTCTTTACTAACACCCTTTACTTGTTGAACGAAGATGATCAATAAAGTTAATATATTATGTAAATAGAGGAGTAATAGGACGACATCACAATGTAAGAAATAAAAATATGTCGGTGTCAAGGAGAAAATACCGAAGTGATATAAAAAAATTGTAGTAAATATTATTTGTTTAGTCTAAACTTCTATACAATGATTTAGTAGGTGTAAGGTGTTCCATAATATATTTCGAGGTAATACCTCTTTATCAAATAGGGGAGTGTTTCACATCTCCTGAAACTTTGTGTGGACTGGTAATGTTGTTTTTTGGCTATACTGCAGTAAATGTTACAGTGACCTGCAGCAAATGAGCTTAAATAGAATAAACATTTTTAAAATGATGAAATGATTCTCGTTATATTTATTGACCAACTTTTAAATTATGTAGTATGTTAGATTGATTTTAGTAAATTATTAATATATTTTTTGATTCCAATGTTAAAAGTCAAAATTCAATCCGTTAACGATTTTTGAATTCAATATTTCATTTTACTAAGGAGAGTTAATCGCTTAAAATTTTGTAGTGAGATATTTCCCTTGTAATGGGGAATACTTTAAAATATTATGTAAGGATTAGTCTTTGTCATTACTTTTAATAAATGCCTTTTTTACTACAAAACTATCGAGCACCAGTATAGGGGAGAGACCAACTTGACTTTATATATAAGATATGTTTCATTAACCTTTTTTATCATTGTCTTTTTTCACTTGAACACACCATATTCAATATGGCGGCCGCGTGTTGGGGAAGGGGCTCAAACATGTGCGTTGCTACAGAAACGATAAAATGGAATATGAAATATACCAATTTTATTACACTGTCAATTATAACTATACTGTTTACAATTTTTATCAAATCATTCTTTCATACTTACGATTAAGAAAAAAACACACAAACAAAAACAATCGTGAAGTTTAAATTATAATTTCGTTATTAAACACGCGACAATCAGAAAGGTTGTTGGGATCCAACTTTGATCTTATGACCACTGTCCTATCTAAAAGCAAACAAATTAATTGCACCCAGCCCAGACACAGACCTAACACTGCACATCCCACTCGTAAGGCCGTCTTTAAAGTCACACCTGTTCCAATTAACCTTTGACATCGATAAGCCAGGCTGATGCACCAGTTTGTCAGCAACAACACAAAATGGCGATACGTACTGGAGTTGGTTTAGGGTTAGGGTTTACAAGACAACAAAGGCGAGGTGAATATTTCAATATAAGGACACGTGATGCGATTATTATCTGCCAACATTTCTTGTATTAATTTTAGCAAGCGATACAGACTTATTAAAATGATTCCGAGGGTGGGGGCGGACAAGGAGAATTATATTTTAAAAGACTACTTTGATGTCAAACTATCAAAGTTATACAGGAAGTATATAAGTGATTTCAGACATGACAACAAGTGCAGGTTCTGCTACACAGAAGTAGAGAGTGCTGGAGGTCGGCTAGGAAGTAAGTGTAGTATCTGTTCCGATGGATACTTGCACCCCTATAGACGAATGTCGTCTTGTCCTTCGGGGCTTGATTCCACCTGTCTGTGGGTTTGTCCTGTGCAGTTCTAGGAGGTCCACCCTCCCAGGCTTCGCCTCCCCTCTTTGGGGAGGAGTAAGTTTATTGCTTACTGCTTGAGGCGCCCCTACCGGGGAATGCCGACGGGGTTGCCCAGGCAATTTTTAAATGGCCAGAGTGCTCACCTCTCGAGCGCTGGCTTTTAACCCCACTTGCTCGACCCGATCTTGGGTCACATCTTACTTGTGGGAGTAAGATAAAACTGGCCTTGTGCCTAACTCCGCGAGGAGTAAATAAATATACAATGCGACACTCTCTCCTTGGCCTTTTGGCTAAGATCAAAGTGTAGTATCTGTTCCGATGGATACTGCACCCCATAGACTGGTGTTGTCTTGGCCTTCGGGTCTTGATTTACGCTGGTCAATGGGTCTGTCCTGTGCAGTTCTGGCAGGTCCACCTTCCCAGGCTTTGCCTCCCCTCGTTGGGGAGGAGTAAGATTATTGCTTACTGCCTGAGGCGCCCCTACCGGGGAATGCCGACGGGGCTGCCCAGGCAATTTTTAAATCCCACTTTCCCGACCCGACCTTGGGTCACATCTTACTTGTGGGACTAAGATAAAAAAAAAAAAATGGCCTTGTGCCTAACTCCTGGAGAGGAGTAAATCAATACTATACAATGCGACACAATGGGGTGTGTAAATTTCTCCACTGGACCATATGTAAAAGGTTGAATATTCAGTGTAGCAGCAAGTCCTGGCAACATATACCAGAAAGAAGAGTTGGAAATAAGTCATACACCATCCACTATGACTATGCAATTCCTACAGCTATATACCTAGAAAACTGAGCTGTTAAACCTTACATAGTTATATGGGACAAGAGTAAAAAAGTAGCAACCCTAGTTGAAGTCAGTGCATCTAATGATGCTGGTTTAAACAGAGCTGAGAGGAAGAAGATAACAAAATACCAAGGTCTTATGTACGACATGAAAAGAAACTGGAATCTTAGGAAAATCACATCATTCCAGTAATCATAGGAGCAACTGGACTCGCGAAAAAAAAGTTCAAAAACTATCTGGCGAATATACCCGGTGAACCAAGTGCAAGAGAGATACAAACAATTGCGCTTAAAGGGACGGTTAGAATCGTAAACAAATCTCTCGGTTAGAGTGTCTGAAATAGCGAGTGAACGTCTGGCATCCAGTAGGATGCCCCATTCATAGCAAAAACAAAAAGATAACAAAATACAAAAAAAAAGAAAAAGATGCAATGTGACATATAATGTATACTAGACGTACGCGTGACCCGTTGGGTCACAACCACTGCCATTAATTTTCCTACTTTGATTTCATTCTAAATTTTATAAACTGTGACATATCTAATAAGAAACGAGTGTACCCCCTGTCAAAAATGACAGGAAAAAATGATGCTTCCCCAGTGTTCGCACTAACATTCATATTCATATAAAATAACGTCTAAATCAGTGAAGTTAAAAAAAGAAATAAAGGAAGAAGACGTCTCAAACTGGAAAAGCAAAAGGAACAAAAAGGAAGTAAAAGTCTCATTATGGAAATAGAATTACGGATTTCTTTCCGAATTCTTTTAAAATGTCGGAGTGAGGGTGTCTTATTTGCTATTTGCTTTCTGCCTTCTCCCAAATATTTGGAATGGTTTCGTCCGGTAGTTTTGTAACTCGTTAACTTTTGTTTGATGGACGGATATATATTCATTTATATGCAAATAAATACACATTGGTCTTTATTATAGAGTGTAAGATCCTTGTGGTTATGACGCTTGCTTGCAAAGTCTAGGTTGATTCTGTGGCAGGGGTTCAAACCGTGTGACCGTCTGAGATTATCATCCCTACACTGATACATTAATATATATATATATATATATATATATATATATATATATATATATATATATATATATATATGAGAGCGAAAGCTTGAAACGCTTGCATATGTAGGTAAAAATCTATTTAATATTATTTACTTAAAATTGATATTGTTATAAGCCTGTTTGGGGAAGTTAAAAATAGACTGACACGTAGCTATAAGGCATATTCCGACAACGTTCGTAGAATCTCTAGTCAGTCTTTCTAGATATGCCGCCCTTCGCATAAATAGAACTTAAATTCCCTTCTTGAATGTGGTAATGTCTCGTAGCCTAATAGTTATGACGCTTGCTTGCAGGGGCTCGAACCGTGCGACCATCTGAGATTATAATCCCTACACTGATGAGAGTGAAAGCTTGAAACGCTGGCATATGTATGTAAAAATAATTTAATATTATTTACTTAAAATTAATATTATATATATATATATATATATATATATAAAGATGCTGAAGGATGGGAGGGGGTGGCTGTAGATAGGTCAAGGTGGAAGAAAATGCTTTTTGAAGGCAGCAAGCTTTTTGAAAACAACGAGATGAAACACCAGCAGCAAAAGAGAGTATTTATTTACTCCTCTCCAGGAGTTAGGCACAAGGCCAGTTTTATTTTACTCCCACAAGTAAGATGTGACCCAAGGTCAGGTCGGGAAAGTGGGGTTTGAAAAGCCAGCGCCCGAGAAAGTGAGCACTCTGGCCATTAAAAATAATCTGGGCAGCCCCGTCGGCATTCCCCGATAGTGGCGCCTCAGGCAGTAAGCAATAAACTTACTCCTCCCCAAAGAGGGGAGGCAAAGCCTGGGAAAGCCTGGGAGGGTGGACCTCCTAGAACTGCACATGGCAGACCCATAGACAGACGTAAATCAAGCCCCGAAGACCAAGACAATACCAGTCTATGGGGTGCGGTATCGATTGGTAAGAGAGTAGCGGAGAAGAGACGGGGCGTTACACCTCCAGCGTATGGAGGAAACATGGAACACCTAAGATGCCAAGCGTGCAACTTGGTAACTATGTCATGTGCAGGTTTGTTGAATCACCAACGAGTGCATGTTTTGCAAAATCAAGCACAGGCAAGAGGTGGCTTCATTAATACCATCCTCTCAGATCATCACAACACCTGCCACATCTGTAAAAGTCTGGCAGGCTTGAAGAGCCACATCCTTGCCTGTTACTGGGAGCCTTCACACTAATATCACATCGATACGCCAAAAGTGGTCATATTCGAAATCGAATAGACAGCCACCATATATATATATATATATATATATATATATATATATATATATATATATATATATATATATATATATAGTTGAAATGGAGTGAATATAATCACATATATATATATATAAATAGTTACATATGTATGATCATACTTTCATAAGATAAAAAAATAAGAAGTGAGTCAGTGTATGTCCTTTAAATCCCAGATTTGTCAAAGAAAATATTCTGCTCTTCAGAAGTTGATAAGATGATTTTGGAAATAATCAGCTTCAAATATTTTTTGGAAAATAATATTAAAATAATAAAAGTTAATAAATTATTTTATCCTTTGAAAGGAGATTACAATACCATTTGAAATATTAATAAATAATGCGCATAGTTCCAAACAATAATTGGAAAGAATAAAAAGAAAAGGGATAATATGTTTCCTTTGGCATTAGGCAAAACATCAATTTGTGTAGGAATGAAGAAGCAAGCAAGTAGATGAGTGTTTATGGTCGTGTGTAACAATGTTAGATAATGGCCCTATGGGAATGGACGTATCTGTTGGGAATCGTTGATTTGACTCACGCGAATTAACGCGGGGCAGTCGAGTGCAGAACAGGGCTTGTTCTCACAGTCGGAGCTGGTAGACGTGACAAGGTTACCGGTGACGAGACCCCAGATCAAAGGTCAGTCTACACCTGCAAGAGGCTCTGTGACTTCGCGGGCCTTGCGTGGGAAACAAAGGGATCTGTGACGTCACTCGTTCTCGTGAGAAGCGAGTTTTTAGTCAGTCTGTTTCGGAAAGCGAACTGAGGGGATGTGCGATTCACAATGTAAAGATACAGAATATTTCCCTTCAGGGAAGACAAGCGCGAGAATCCCCCCCCCCTTCTCTATGAATAGTTAAGAAAACATTAATAACTAACTACGATAAAGTAAGATTTGCTCTCTTCCTCTCTCTTGGCGTGGTGAATTTCCCCCAGATGAAATAACAATGCTTGAATAAATGAACTAAATTCAACAGAAGAGTTTGTCTTCGGAGTGCAGAACATGGCTTTTATTGCAGACAACAGACGACGGCAGATAAGAAAGAATTCATCCACTAGACGACCACTCACTGGACGACACGACCGCCCTCTACAAGCGAGAAAGAAATCTAAGGTATGCAACAACAATAGTTGATGAAAGCTATGTAAGGGTAAGGTAGAAGTAAGAAATGAAGAGAAAAAACTGATATGTGAATGATCAAAATAAGATTTTAGTATGAATTATACACGGCAAAAAAAATATATAAGATAATGAAGAGTGGCAAAAATGAATCATTGTGGGTGGGACGTCGAGAAAGAAAGAAAGCGACTTGATAACTGTTAAAAAGGAGAAGGTTCCACAGTACCGGAATAATGGGAGTTTACCGATGTTTATGAGAAATTGAATGGATGGATGAAAAGTTATGGGGCAAAAAATGTCACTTCTTGCCATTTTGGGGCCTTTGGGGATTTTTCTTCGCAACCATCCATTGAATTTCTCTGAAATTTTGTATGAAGTTGTAACTTTGGTCAGGTTAGAAAGTGACATTCTCCGATTTTTGAAAAAAAATCTGGTTAGCCCCCCCAGGGGGTCAAAAGGCCATGAAATGGCAAAAAATGACATTTTTTGCCCCATAACTTTTCATCCATCCATTCAATTTCTCTGAAACTTGGCCAAAATGTGGAGGCAATTGTTCCTAATAGAAAATAAGTATCGCTGACCTTGGAAAAATCTGGTTCGCGCCCCCAGGGGGTCAAAAGTCCCCAAAATGGCAAAAAATGACCCTTTTCTCCCATAACGTTTGATCCATGCATTCAATTTTTCTGAAACTTGGCCAAAATGTAGAGACAATTGTTCTGGATGTAAAATGAGCATCCTTGAGCTCAGAAAAATTCTGGTTTGCGCCCCCAGGAGGTCAAAGGGGGGTCAAAAATGCCCCAAATTGCCCAAATTTATTGCATTTTACACTCGCCACATCGAGTCACATACAGAGGGGGACCACACACGCGCGGCTTGTTGTTATATGTTATGATAAGGTTGGCCGGTTATTCAAGTAAATTAAATTAACATTAAAATTAGAAATTAGATAAATATATAAAAAATGATAATAGTCAATAAAGATATAATAGTGAAAATAGAAATAGGAATTTAACTTTGTAAATGCCAAGTCGGCAGGTATTTACAACGAGCAGCGAAGAGTGATCAACAACAACAAACTGTGTTGGATCTCGCAATGAAGCTAGTAGTACTGCTTGTTATTAAACTCACTCAGAGTGCCCGGCTTTAGTAAAGGGGGCTTTTAATAATATTTATAGATAAATATTAATTATTTATTACCTACAGACATTGATGTTTCATGCTTACGCAATCTTCAGTGCAGGAAGTTAATTTCTGACAGTCGGCGGGCGCGAACTCCGATCACAAATCGCCACTGATTCGCAGTCAAGAGTCTTACCACCATAAATTAGCTTGGAAGTTAGGAGGAATTTAACTTTGTAAATGCCAAGTCGTAAATGCAATAGTTGTGTGTGTACAGGGTAATCTCTTAAACTAAAGAACGGATCACTATGAATTTTGGAATATATAGTCTAGGCAACACAGTGAGTAACATGGGCACATTACTTTTTTTTTTTATAAATGTTAACATTTAGGAGGGACATATGTATAAAGTTTTTATTTCATCTTTTTTTATTTTTATGAATTGAGCATTATAAATTTTAGAATATATATTCTCGGCAACCTGGTGAGTAACATGGGCCCATTACTTTTTTTGTAAAATTTACTATTTAGAGGATTCGTTCACCTAAACTTGCACCTGACCCCCAAAAAGCTTTTTAAATAAGTTAGATACAAAAAATTTAATATTGAAAAGAATGGCTCTTTATCAAATTTTATTAAGTAATATATTTTAAAAGGATCGGTGCATGTGCGTGAACGTTAATAATATACATGTCCTTGGTAAAATCCTAAATTATTGAACTTATCATTATGAATTATGGAACATGTATTTTAGGCAAGGGGGTGAGTAATGTAAACACAGTATTTATTTTTTTGTTTTAAACTTTACCATTTAGGGGGGGGGGGGGCACCGAAACCGTACCATACTCCCCAAAGAAAAAAACATTAAAATATAAAACTAATCTTATATTTCTATATATATGTTCTACTAGTATATATAGTTAGTTTCTCTGGGAATTTTAACTGCATTTTTCTTTTTTTTGTCTTTTTGTTTAAAATAACTCAAAGCTTCTTTAGACTATATATTGGGTATTTAGATCTGTATGGCTAGGTTTCCTTCCTCTTATCTAATTGCCTTTCTGGTACCTAAGGTACTTAAGCTTTTTTTTTTTTTAATGCAACTTTAATTCCTATATAATTTCATTTCTAGCTACCATATCGCAGAATGGTTCTTGGGTGTAGTGTTTAGATATTATTATTATTATTATTATTATTATTATTATTATTATTATTATTATTATTATTATTATTACTAGTATTACTATTGTAAAAAGAATTTTATTTGATATGCAAATTACCATATCACACGGTAGTCTTAAGGGTAGTATATTATTATTATTTGATTATTATTATTATTTATTTATATATAAGTAAAATTTTAAGCTGAATTATTTCGACACTTGATTATTGGGGAAATGGTAGTTTGATCTGTACCATTGGAGAGCCATGAATATTATAACTGTCCTGTTTTTAAATCTCCGAAACAGTTACATGGTAAACAGCTGATGATCCCCGTGTTAATATTAGATGCTTACGTTAAGGTCACCTGTTTTTGTTTCACTGCTAGATACTTAATCCGCCTTTTTATTTTATTTACTTACTATTATATATTTTTTATTTATTTATGAATTTTCCAACGAATGTTAACTCTGCAATATTTCGGATTTAGTTAGTTTCTCTGGGAATTTTAACTGCATTTTTCTTTTTTTTGTCTTTTTGTTTAAAATTACTCAAAGCTTCTTTATAATATATATATATATATATATATATATATATATATATATATATATATATATATATATATATGTGTGTGTGTGTGTGTGTGTCCCTCCCCCACATTCGTGAGTTTATTACTCTGCTAAGAGAGATTGCTGGCTACCAGTAGCGATAATGCATAGCTTTTTGTGAAAAGAATAGAACACTCAAGTTTTGATCTCAGCTTGAAGTACTTCCTTGTTTAGGCACACTGAAGAGCTGTGATACAGCGAAACACTCTGTATGTGGATGGCTTCATATGCCCCCCCACACGCACACACCTTCGTGGGTTGACCACTCTGCTAAGAGAGATCGCTGGTTGACACTAGCAATAATGCATAGCTCTTCGTAAGATAAAATAGAGCACTCTAGGCAGATGGTAATTCGTTTATAATCATTACGATTTCCTTTACTTCGTATCTTGTGCAAATGGCATAGTGAGTAATACAAGGGAAGTAACTCATGCTCGCTTCATGTAGAGTTGTCTACCCTTGCCACAAGAGGAACAGTTTTGCAAATGACGAAATAAAAACAACTTTTGTTTATTCAATCATGTCCTTTCTTTTATCTGTTAACCTGGATTACTCGTTCAATCTTTACAAAGTAAATTGACAAGTCAAAGGACTTTACGTTATAACAGTAATGTTTACAGCATTATCTCTCTCTTTTTAAAATTATTACACTTTCGAGGAAACGTATCGATGACAACGATTCGATAAATAGACTACCTTTATTTTATATATTAGATTAAGGCTTTGCATATCTAAAGAAAATATCTGATTTTGATAAGGTATTCTTAAATGTTATACCCATTAGCATTTATTATATTATTTTCTATTGTTTTTAATGACTTTCTTTAGTCATTCGAGTAAATAAATAAATTTGTTCAATTTTAATAATGTTTTTCATATTTTTAATGATTATTTAAAAAAGAAAATACTATGCATAAATGTTATTTTCATGCAAAATTGTCTTCGTCTTATTCAGTGTATCTGTGTGGCAGTACACGTATGAAAGTCAGGTTTGTTCTTGGCCTTTTGGCTAAGATCAAAGTGTAGTATCTGTTCTCAGTGCGAAACTTTTATCTTCCCAAAAGACTAGTGATCCGCTACCGGGCCTTTGGCTAGGTTAAAGCGTTGTTTGACTAAGCCCCCTTTGGGGCTTTTGTCACTTTTTCTTCTCCCCCTTTTGGGGAGTTTGTCACTTTTTTCTCCACCTTTTGGGGATTTTCTTTTCTTGTTTATTTTTCTAGTTTTCTATGCTCTATTTTCAATTTCTAACTATTTCCTCCCCCGTTGGTAGAGCTTTGTCACTTCGGCTCCCCTTTGTGGGCCATCTTTTTTGTAGCCTCTTTTTTGGCAATTAATTTTTAAAAAAATTGTTTTTCAGCGTCTGACTGTTTGACCCGACGTAAGCAGCCGGCAGGTTTCGGGGAAGACGACGGTCTCCCTGATTCCGAATCTGCGGGTCGTGGGTCGTTGGTCGGCAGTCGGAACCGCAGATTGATGGAGACCACCTGGGTCTCAAAAGCGAGACTGTCTTGGGTACATCCTGCTCCCAACCCAGCAGGAGGCGGAAAAGGTCGCAAAAGGGGACTTTTTTTGGAAGGATCTGCAATTCAAGCCGGAATACCTTGAAAAAAGGAGGACGAATGTCACCATTCTCGGCGTCCCATGCTGTGTCAGCGCTGACCACCTAGGCACAATAATGTCACAGTATGGAGATGTCGAAGAGGTTATTCCGGTCCGTGGCCCTCACAACATCCTAACGGGGGAATTCAGATTTTGCACGAGGTTGGAGCGCGCCGGATTCCAGAAGATTCCCGCTCAACTGAAGTGCGAGGACTGGACGATGTCCATCATAGTAGAGGGACGGAGGCCACATTGTTGGCATTGCCAGACGCCGGGGCATATGTCCAAGGACTGCCCAAAGAAGAACACCTCGAAGACCCCGGCCGCGGTGCCAGCCAAAGCTCCAGCTGCAGCAGCAGCAGTAGTGGCGGAGAAGTCCAAGGAGGGAGACGCATCGGCATGGAGCACTGTGGCCTCCAAGAAGGAAAAAAAGACTCTCCCCAACCCCAACGTACCAGTGGCAGCCCCAGCCCAAGTTCCCTCACCGTCAGTGAAAAGGAAGCTCCCGGACCACTCATCGGAGTCAGAGGAGGAGTCGATGGCTAACGGAGAGAGGATGACGGTGGAAGGCCCGATGGAGCCTAAGGAGAAAGACCCCAAGGCCAAAAAAATCAAGGAAGCCACAGACTGCGAAACTGCTGGGGCCATCCAAACTCCAACACCCCCGGTTGTACAGGACTCCGCTCCCCTCTCCACAACACCCATAACGGCCGTTGCGGCAAAGGAGCCGGAAAAGGCAGAGACCAAAGAGTCAGCACCAACACCAACGCCCCCTCCTCCACCAGTTGTAAGGCAGGAAAGAACAAAGAAGTCCCCTTTCCTGCCTGGGGAGAGGATTTGTATAGCTGACACCTCCCAGGTTCAACCAGACCTAAACGGGAGGCAAAGGGGGTACCTCAAGCAGATGGAGGCTTTCACCCATGTGAAAGGGAAGCGGGTGGAGAACCCCCAAAATTTCCGGGATCTACCAGCACCTTTTTTTCAGCTTATCAATGGATTTCATTATATGGACACAGTCAGAACGTCTCATATGATCCTTCGTGCTACCGACTGTTTCCACATCTTGTCGCAATTCTCCAGCTCACATCTCACGCCCTTCAATGTATTCAAGAGATTTAACGAACGAATGCAAGTCACCCTCTTTCTTTATTCCGGTGATTTTCAGTTGTTAATGGCCTCCAGTTCTCAAACCCAACAATACTACGCAGAAACAGTTATCCATTGCAGTTTACCCCGATTACATACTTCAAATGGTACTAAAATGAAAGAATATAAAAATTATCAAAACACTTTGTATTATATAAGACTAGCAGGGCTACCCGGCGTTGCCCGGGACAAAAGTGCAACATATCCTTTGGGAATTAGTCGGCATAAGGGAATTAACTCCTGAATAAAAAAAATCAAATTTCCCTTTAGTAAATAAAATGACTGAATAAAAATCACTGAAAACCAAGGCCCCCTAACGAAATCTGGGTCAGTTGACCCCCAAAGAATGAATAAGTTTTCATAAATTTTAGATATTATTCATTCAGGGCAATACTGATCAAGAATATGCCAACTTTGTGGGCCTTTGTTTTATAGTTTTTGACTTTTAGCTGGACACACACACACAATTACCCTTTATATAATAGAAGAGAAGACAAGTAAGATAATTGCAGTATGAGTAATAGTTAAAACTACTAATTCTATAGTTATAAGTAATAATACTACACCTACTATAGGTGATAATAAATACTCCATCATGGCTGCTGGAATGAGAACAATTTACCCCCATCGATTAAATAATGGGTCAGCTCGAAATTCCATACAGGTTTCCAATTTCGACATAAAGATTCCTAAGTTCGACGAAATGGTTTCCAATTTCGACATAAAGATTCCTAAGTTCGACGAAATGGTTTCCAAGTTCGAAAAAATGCACCAGCGGAAGATCGGAGGTTACAGCAGCTGAAACGTTGTGAATATAGTAACCAAGCTGAGAATAGTAGTCTGAATAATCCAAACATTACAAAGTTCTTAATTTGTTTTTCTGAACCCTCAGAAATAAATGAAATTTGTGGTTAGAAAGAAAATGTACTTACCCTTTTAAAGGGTGGACCGAAATTGCTCTTGGGTTTCCAATATTAGAAATCAATACTCTCCGATCTTCGGGGTGATCGATTCGAATCACAGAAATGCTCTTACTATGGATATCAGTGAAATACAGGTTTCTTGATAACCAATCAACTGCAATGCCTTCCACTGAACCAATACCATAGGAAACCAAAGGTTCGAGGCCTGGAAAGAGAAAAGATAACCCTTTGTTTAAATTTATTTTTAAATATGTTTAAAAGTTCCTTGTGAAACTTAGATCTGTTACTTATTTCAGTTTTTCTAACATTTGAAATTTAGACGACTTTTTTCTGAGTTATTTTGAGAAAGAATTTCTTTCAAAATGTCTGCTTTTGACGATAACTCAAATAATTTGTTCGATGACAACATTATTTTTAGTGAAACTGACAACATCTATTACTAATAGACATTAAGTATATGTCTGTCTGAAACTATACTATTACTTCTATATCTGAAGCCGAAACAATACTATTACTAACTTCTAATGTTCAATTCAGTTACTATACTATTTCAGACTAATGTACTATCTTTACATGCTCAATTCGAGGGGGTTAGTGTAATATCTTTTCTGTTGTCATATCATCCTCCCAGACATTAACTTCTTTCTTTTGTTTAAAAAAAAAAAAAAATTTTTTTTGGGGGGGGGGTAGAGGGGTAGTGTAGTATTTGTTCTGTTGTCATGAGACCTTAGACCATCCTCTAAGACATTACCTCCTCCTTTGAGTGGTAGTGTAGTATCTGTTCTGTTGTCATTTAACCATCCTTCCTTTAGGAGGTAGTGTAGTATACGTTCGTTCCTCATGTTACCATCTCCTTTTTTAGGGGGTGGGTGGGTGCAGTATAATGTATGTTCGTTTGTCATGTATGCGACCGGAGAGAGTATACTATTACTAGTCATATTAAAAAAGAAAGACTTTCAAGTTATAGTGATGATTATGAAGATGATGATTGTTTAACACTTAGCTTCCTATATCACCAGAAATTGCACTGACTGGAAGTGATGTTCATCTTCGACATTACACAACATTTATTTTAAAAACATCAGAGTTAAAGGGAAATAACTCTTACTCGTTTTCGTGACATTTACATCCGGGTCATAATAATTTGTTCAGTGTCTGTTTATATAACCATATCTGTATGTAAGTGATGATGATGATGATAATTTACCGGAAATCGCCCAAAACAACACCTGATACCCCCCTTTGTATGCATTCACACATGCATATCACGACTCATACACTGTTCATTTCCCTGACTATTGTACATTATCCTATGTACTATGTATGCACTTTGGATGAGTTGTAGTGAACCTGACTACTGTGCCCAATGATTTCTTTTTTATTATTTTTAAATACCTTTAAAACATCAGAGTTAAAGGTAAATAACTCTTACTCGTCCTCCTGACATTTACATCCGGGTCATAATAATTAGTTCAGTGTCTGTTTATATGACCATTTTTAAAACTAACTTAAGTGCATCAGTTTTATTACCATCAAACTCACCATCCTTGTCTTTTCATAATTTTTAATAAGTGTAGCTGTTTTTTGTTTTTTTGTTTATTATTATTATTATTATTATTATTATTATTATTATTATTATTATTATTATTGAAGTCACTCCAGAAAAGGCATGAAGCACGACACTGCACAACATTTATTTCTAAAACATCAGAGTTGAAAGGAAATAACTCTTACTCGTCCTCCTGACATTTACATCCGGGTCATAATAGTTAGTTAAGTGACTATTTTAAAAACTAACTTAAGTGCATCAGTTTCATTATTATTATGGAAGTCGCTCCAAACACGGCATGAAGCCTTGAATAGCCGATAACAATCAAGACAAACACAGTGGTATAATTAAAAAAAAAGTATGTTACAGAAAGTATGCGTCTGATTCTGTGGCAATAACTGCCATAAATAACTGGCACGGCGCTTATTTTTTCTTTTCCCTTTAGATGTTCGCTTTTGAGAAACTACTTACGTGATTGGCAATTTGAATATGTAAAGTATGGCGTCCATCAATTCTTCTTGCGTAGTATTATTCTCTACAGCATCGGAATATCTTTTCCTGGTTTGGTTTAAATGTCACTTATGGGTAAATTTTGGCCCTTTCACTATGTCGAGCATATTACCAATTATTTTATCTACAATCCAAATTCTCCAAAATGATTTGTTGTTCTTAAACATTTGAAAAAAACTTTCCCCCGATTTTAAAACGTCCTTTTTTGACATTTATTTTTTATTCCAGTTTCTTATGAGTCGATAACAGTCTGTCGAAATCGTCTTGATCTTTCTTGCAAACATAGCTTCTGCTGGTGACATGCAAGATAGAACATTAGTATTCGGGGTCATTCTATACACTTGTAGAAACCCCTGCATGGCTTTCTCCGTGGGAGTACCCCTCGCTTTTATAGCGCTCTTTTAAAAGTATCGACAAATCGCTCCGCTTAACCATTGTTGCTCGTATGATACGGCACGAATGTGAGGTGTTTCACTAAAAACGACTGACAACACATTATGAATTCACTAGACGTGAATTGAGTACCGTTATCCGATACTACACAATCCACGATTCCGAAACATGCGAAAAATTCATGCAGAAACCCAATTGTTGTTTCCATTGTTGTTGTTTTTATACTTAAGTATCTCTATCCATTTAGTGAGGCAATCCACTACAACCAGATAATAGAACCCGTCCAATGACTCAGCAAAGTCAATATGGATTCTCGACCACGATTGATCTGTTTTAGGTTAGGGTTTGAATTTTATTGGGAGACGTTTTTGCTGCTAACGCACACCCTTTTACATGATTTTACTGTATTTTCAATATCTCGATACATGTTCGTCCAGTAGACATGACTTCGTATAAAACTCTTAATCCGTGATATTCCTGGATGCTCAACATGAAACTCTTTTAAAATACGTTTTTGCAATGTCGCCGATATGGCCACCTGATCACTGTACATTACTACATCGTCGCAGATAGAATATGCTTCCGGAATTATTTGATTCTTTCGTATTATGCCTTTTTTGTATTTTTTATAAAATCATTGTTAATCGCCTTTGTCTTTATTTCTGCCAGTGTCATTGGAAGTTCTCTTACTATAGTGCACAACTTCCGCTTGTAGAGAGGCAATAACCGTGCCCTATAGGATTCAATAGATTTCGGTATCGATCTAGACAGTCCGTTCACATGACTGTTCTTTGAAGATGAGAGATACTCTATCTTGTAGTTATAAGTTAGGAATATGAGTCTTCATATCTGTAAGCTGTTCGCTATACGTATAGGTGAACCTTTCTTCGATCAATATATTGTGAATAAAGGTTTATGGTCGGTTTGTAATAAAAATGATGCCGAGCGCTTATTTTTCTAGAAGCTCTTTTCTGCTGGTAAAAGTGTACGAGGCGCATGCGATATCGGCTTCAGCTAACCGTCGTTCATTCTGTGTAAAATACAAGCTCTTATGCCGTATGAACTCGCATCGGAAGTTACAATTTCGCGTTCTGGATCATAATGTGTTAAAAATAAATTAGATGGGAGAATGTTATTTATTTTCTAAAATGCCTCCTGACATTCTGCCGGACAAATTCAGTCTTTCGCCTTTAAAAGGCGCTCGTAGGTTATGCATACTTAGGATAAATACGTTATAGTAATTCGCTAACACAAGGAAGCTCTGCAAGGACGATATATTTTCTGACGCTGGCATATTTGTTATTGCATCTGCTCTCTCTGGGTCGGGTCTTCTCCCATTCTTACCTATTATTTGTCCCAGATATTTAATTTCTTCTGTGAAGAATTTCTATTCTTTTAGTTTGAAACCGTAATTTTGAATTCTTTGAAAAACTTCATGTGTGTGCGCTTTATGTTGCTTTATAGTTTTACTAATTATTAAGATATCATCGAGGGAAACTCTAGATCGCTAAGTAATGCGTCTATTACCTGCTGAAATATAGCCGGTGCCACCTTTACTCCAAACGGTAGTCTCTCAAATTTGTATAACCCTTCATCTGTATTTATACACAATAACTTTGAGCATTCTTCATCCACTGGTATCTACAAATATGCGTCGCTTAAATCCACTTAAAAAAAATCCCTTCATTTAGCTTAGCGAATATTTCTTCCGAACTGGGCAACACATAATGATAATCTCTAATGCCTGGTTCAAACCCGTGGAAAAATCTGCGCATACACGAATTTCTTTATTCTTATTTTTTTACGTAAATTGTCGGCGAAGCACATTCGCTATATTCAACCGTTGATGGCACTCTCATTTTCTCGAGTCTATCCAGTTCTATGTTGATTTTGTCTTGATGCGAACGGAACATTTCGCTTCTTTTTGAAGATCGGTTGTATATTCGGTTTCAACTCAAATTTTTCAATTACTTTGTTGCATCTACCAAGCCCACCAGAAAATAACTTGTGAGAAATTATCTTTCAATTCTTTCTTTAACTTTTCTGTCGCGGCATCTTTAGTTTTTACATTTTGGCAGAAAGAATTTATCGGTTAATCTCACAGTTGGAACTTCTCCATCTAATCAGTGGGTAGAGGTTACTTGAATTATTGATCACAAATACTTTTAGTTTTAGCGTTTTTCCTTGTAGTGTGACTGTCGTTATTTTGGCTGTTTTATTAGTGCCGATTTTCTTCCATGTATGACGATTTATAATTGACAAATCAGAGCCGAGCTACATGTTTTTATTTGTATTGAATATTTTGACTTGAGCAAACGTCCTGATATTTCCAATTTCGTTACATTTGTCGATTCTGATAAAACTCTTTCTTAAAATTTTTTTATTCTGCAATGCGTACTTTTATACCATACGCGATCGCATTTAATTCACTTCTTTGCTTTATAGGATAAATCTTTGTACCAATGCATCTGTCAGCAACTGAAACACGGTTTATTAGGGAGCAAACTTAATACGGCAAGTACATGTATATATCTATATTAGAATGTATTCAATTTATAGACTTATGTCTCCCTATTTACATTTAGCGTTTAGTTTATCTGTTTCTAGGTTCCCAAAAATCATCCCTTATTTATCCTAATTGCCGACTATACCGTATTTCACTTCTAATGGAGGCCGACTTCGGCTATCCCTCTCCAATCTTACTTATGATCTACCTTTCCGTCCATTGCTTATACATAGGAATTTTTTAACCTATACCACTGTCCCTATTTATTCTGTAAATGGTCACATCAATATTTAGTATCACAAAATCCGCGATGTTCTTGTTCCTGATCCACTCCAAGGTTTACAGTTGATTTTACTTACCATATCTTAAAAGTTCATAATACTGTTAGTAATTCTTAAATTTACGTTGATGAAGAATTCATACCTCGGGTATCTATACAGGTCTGTGATGAGAGAGAATATATGCAGACAATTCTGAACCAACTCCTCTCTCATTTTGTTCTGAACGTTTGTCTTCCATGTCAAAATACGTTGTAATGTTTTTCAAATTGAGAACTTTTCATGTACTTTTTCTGACGAACTTGAAGTGAACAGATCCAATATTGACATAATAATGTTGTTTGGTTTATTTAAAGCGAAACGATTCGTAAAATAATTTACACTAAAAGATGTTTGTTTTGAGAAATGCTTTGTAAAAAATCAAAAAATCTTAGCTTTTGGAATGCAATTGAATTTTGCTTATATATATATATATATATATATATATATATATATATATATATATATATATATATATATAATATAATTATTTTATAATTCACACGGTCGGTATTTTTTTTTTACTGTGCGATAAGTTTGTAACTTATCAGCGGAAAAGAAAAAAATAAGCTCGTACAAAAGATATTTATATTTATGTTTCTGATTAACGAAATAAAATCGATACACCTTTTTGTTGGTTTCTCTCGCCTTTTCCTTCGCAGTTGAACGCCTTGACTTTTCAAAACTTTGCTTTGAAACTATTTCGCTCTTCTTTTTTCTAAGTAGAATGAAACAGTTTCAAAACAAACCTTTTCTTTAATCTTTTTTGTGACGTTGGAGTTTTTTTCCCATAATTTACACACTTTGCTTGTTAAAATTCAATATGATTTCAACTTATTGCTCTATTGTTAACAAAATACTAGAGCATACCACTAAAGTCTTTTTGATTTGAAAAATCCAACATTTCAATTGCATACATACATCCCAGTTTTCTTGCTGTCAAAGTTGTGCGACATACATTTGAAGAAAAATGTTGGACCGAATATCTTGTCTCCAGTGTTGTGGGATGTAGGTTTCGAATCCTAGCTTCTAGTGTTGTGTGACACATGTTTTGGGTAATGTTCAAATAAATTCTCAACGCCAGGTCTCGAATCCTCGTCGCCTGTGTTGTGTCCTTGAAGGGCCGGTAATAATCAAGACACAGTGGTATAAGTAACAAAAGTGTATTAAGAGAAATATGTTACAGAAAGTATGCGTCCGATTCTGGGGCCATAACTGCCACCAATAACTGCCATGACGCTTAGTCGTAACCGTATTTATTGTGTCTGGGTAAGTACATTTACTCTCGAAATAGGTAGATCAATACACCATAACAATGATTAAGTTGCATAATAACAAAAAGCGGAGAGGAAGGTAGAATCATTTCAAAAGAAGGTAGTCTTTTAACTGACGGTGATAAATTCAGAGGGAAATAATCAAATCTAAAGTATGTCAGTGACGGACCCAGTTATCCACACCTGAAATACCTTAAGAAATACACATCCATGCACAGCACGGCACTTGAGAATACCTTAACATTTAACAAGTGCTGATAGAGAAGTCTCTCAAGGAGCTACCCTGGGATCAAGTCTCCTGAAAGTGTCAAAAGCACCATCACCTCGCCCTCTACCAAGGATACTTAACTACCTTCATTATCTGTCAGTTATCAGACAAACCAAGCCTGAAAGAGACCCCACCACCGGCGTTCAATCACCTGGATTCCAAACAGGCTAGCCAAAAGTTAAGCCCAATAAGGAATGAAAGGGTTACAAGACTGGCTGACAAAAAAGTATACCCCTAAACTGGTTGAGTGACTGACCAGAAACAGGTGTTTTTATTGTGACACCATCACTAGAAAAAAAGAAAAATATGAATTCTCTTTATTATTATTATTATTATTATTATTATTATTATTATTATTATTATTATTATTATTATTATTATTATTATTATTTACTCACTAGGAGTTCTCACACAGGTCATCAGTGATTGCTCACCGACAACCGGTGATATTCCCTGGAGTCTGAGTGACAACAAGTCTCCACAGATTTCCAGTATTCTCCACCTCTTTTCGATAGCCACCGCAAATAAACTTGCAGTATCACAACAGCCGTTTACCATTGATTTCTCGCTGGTAAGGACCATTGGTCTTCTCTGGGATTTGGGTGGCAATAAGCCTCCCCAAGGTCCCAGCAGTCTCTGCACTTCCAGTGGAGATCTGGTTTGTGCTGTCCCTCCTCGGTCTTCTCATCCTCCTTGACCCTATGCAAATATTTTGTGTGGTGTCAGCCTAGGCTGGTACCATTTTTTTTTTTTAAATTTAAAATTAAAAAAAATTTTTTTTTATTTATTTATTTGGGGGGGGGGGGGCTGATTATTATTTGGGGGGGGGAGCTGATGGTGTTTCTTGCTATTTCTGTTCATTGTTCATTTTTGTGTCGTGTCAGTTGAGGCCGATGTAATTTATTATTATTATTATTATTATTATTATTATTATTATTATTATTATTATTATTATTATTATTATTATTATTATCATCATAATAACTCGACATGCAACAATAATCCCAGTTTTGAAAGGACAGGCTGGCACAGTTTGATCTGCGACTGAACATCAGAAAGATGGAATATTTAACCACTAATAAAAACGAACATGGCACAATCCAAGTTGACAAACCTGATCTTCCATGAATGCACGCCTTCAAATATTTCAGTTCGACACTCAGCGATGACTGCAACGTGGCTCAGCGAAGTTGCTGCAAGCATCAATGCAACGTGGCTCAGCGAAGTTGCTGCGAGCATCAATGCAACGTGGCTCAGCGAAGTTGCTGCGAGCATCAATGCAACGTGGCTCAGCGAAGTTGCTGCGAGCATCAATGCAACGTGGCTCAGCGAAGTTGCTGCGAGCATCAATGCAACGTGGCTCAGCGAAGTGTCTGCGAGCATCAATGCAACTTGGCTCATCGAAGTTGCTGCGAGCATCAATGCAACGTGGCTCAAATGACACACCACTACTGACATCCTTTGTGAATGGAAGATCAATGACCATCTAAAGTTGAAGATCTACTGGACTGTTGTGAGACCCGTCGCTTTGTACAGCTCCGACGTCTTACTGGCAACGAGGAAAGCGGAGTGAAGATTCGCCGTTATAGAAATCAAAATGATCTGCTGGATGTCTGGAGTTACACTGCTCGACCACGTCGGCAATGAGGGCATCAGATTGCGATACGGCATCGCACCAATTGAGGGCAAGATGAGGAAATAGCAGTTCAAATGGTTTGGACATGTGCTGAGGGCCAACAATAACGAAAGTGACTGATAAGATGGGCAGACACACTGCACAAAGATCTCTGTGAAATCGGCCTTCACCCGGACCAAGCCTGTGATCGTGTCAAGTGGAGACAAAAATCTATCATTGCAGACCCTACCATAGCTCGGGATTAACGCACCAGAAAAAGATTATAATTATAATTATACTTATTATTATTATTATTTTAATTAATCAACACTATGCATGCAGAACATTATTTTCAGGGCAAATAATAACATCATATCAGAAACACTCAGTCATACTTTCAAGTTTCATAACAATCTGTTTAAAAACAAAGATATTATAAACATTTAAATGAAAAAACAAACACCTTTTAGCCATTTTTTTTCGTAATTTCTTATAAGACTGAAGCTCATGACTTAAAAAGTTTGGACAGTTAAGAGTTGATGTAAACTATAAGCATTGTCATAAAATGTAGTATACATCGCTGAAGAAGATCTCGAAACAAAGAAAAAAATAAAAAGTCGAAACAATCAGTAACACGCAAATTGTTTCGGAATTTTATGACAATGCAGACTCATGTTAGGATTTATTTTGTTTATAACGGAAGCAGCGAATAATGGGAAATAAATTCAATTTTCAGATAAAATATAAACAATTGATATTGGTAAAAATATCGAATCGAAATTAAATAAAATGAAAACAAAAAATGAGGCAAACGATAAGATAGACAGAACAGAACAGGAACGAGGATGAGAAAGTAGAAACGAGAGAGAGAGAGAGAGAGAGAGAGAGAGGGAGAGAGAGAGAGAGAGAGAGAGAGAGAGAGACAGACAGACAGACAGACAGACAGACAGACAGACAGAAGTGGCTGCCAATAATAAGTGCCCACTCGGCCGCTCGGCAAAAAGATAGTATGATTCGATGTGATTATTAAATTTAACAGTCAGTACTCAACTGTTTGACCATTTAAGCTACAAACAGGGAGGTGACGGTGGTTAAGTGGATATCGACACGGACTGAAAACCTGGGTGTTCCAAGTTCGAATCCAGTCGGCTCCACAGTACCACTTTCACTTAAGGATGTTGGCAACCTTCTCGTGGTCCTTCCCGTAAGTACCCGATGTCTTTCCAGAAATATTTCTGACTAGAAAAACATCGGGGAAACTAATGCCAACACCAGAATCATATGATTCACACGAAAGAAGAAGCTACAAACAAATAATCTGAAGAGAACACTAAAAGGCCAGTTTATAAAAAAACTGGATTGTCTCATTATACTCAGATGGGTAAGTCCATTTTCTGAATTTTGATTGGCTGGTAGTCTATGAGTGGATAATTCCTTCGGAAAATTCTTGCTTGAATTGAGCAATATTTACATTTATGCCAGTAAGTATCAATTTGATTCTACAGTGATGAGATCTGAGACGGAATTGGATGTAGCTGGCTTAGGACAGATGGTCATGGACATTTATTGTGATCTGTGATGAGAAAACACTGAGAAAACACTGGCTAACGATGACAGATTGAATAAATGAAAAGAAAATGTAGATGCCCATAATGTAGATGTCCGATAATCGGACCAGATTATTCTGCCCCAAGGTTGCTCAATACTTTATCTCTGCTCCTCACCCCAAAAGTAAAAAAAATAAAATCTTACCTGAGCCGTTCCGGTGAACTTTGTAAATAACATGATTGATTACTTCCGAGAAGTATATCATTTCATCAGAAGCCGTGTAGTCGACGGCGACATAAGCGACGTATCGTCCAGGGGTTTGAAGTGGGGATATGGCATCAACGGCATACATCGTAGTAGGGGTCAAAGGGATTCCGCGAACAACATATCGAGAGACAAGCAGCAGGAATTTGTCAATCTCTGAAAGTAGAAGAAGAAGAACCAAATGTCTTTGAATGATATCCTG
Source organism: Sepiola atlantica (assembly GCA_963556195.1). Lineage (NCBI taxonomy): Eukaryota > Metazoa > Mollusca > Cephalopoda > Sepiida > Sepiolidae > Sepiola > Sepiola atlantica. Next base: position 28,262,019 of record OY744542.1, read on the forward strand.
GCTTGTCCACGACAAAACTGACTGACTCTTAACTTTTCGCTCTCTTATTATAACGAAAATCCCACGCATGCAAACAACCTAATTTGCATGAACAAATAAAAATAATTAAAATCTTATTTCACTTTCTGACGCCTTTCTCCTCCTACTCCTCTTTCTTTTTATGTCGGCAACGAGCGTTTTCGGGTTCGCCCCCCCCCCACACACACAGCATAGCAGACGCTGCCTCTTTGAACGGCGCCGACAAGTGTCTGCATCTACTTCAATCGGCCGCTCTCCGTTACACCCCCTCTGATTTCATGATCGCACATGTGGCAACCTGGTGCAGGTCTTTTTTGTCTGGTGCTTCTTCGCGGTAATACTGTAGCGACTTCTTCCTCAGATAACTCGTCCGCAGGGGAAGCATCCGATGCATTTGTACAAAGCCTTGGACTCTCTGGCCTTCTCCGCGGTGATGCGACCACAACTTCCTCCCCCGATGACTCGTCTTCAGAAGAATCACCCGATACATCTGTGCTAAGCATGGGGCCATTTGCGCCGCTCATAGTGATCACTTGCGCACTCTGAGTGGACGAATCACTGTCACTTCCACTTTCCGATGTAGTTGAGCCTATAACGGGTCGTAGGTCCCTTACATGTCGAGGTATCCCATCAATGAGGACATTATGTGGGCTAATCACACCTGTAACGCGTCCAACTGCATAAGGAGATGTACACTGTCCATTCGGACTTCTCGCCCAAACACGATCTCCCACCTCGTAACACAAGTGTTGCTGTTCGGGCTCATCAGGGGACACCACATCGATGCCCTTCAGTCTTACCGTGTAACTATGGATCATGTTAGCAGGAGCTGTCAGGGGTGACACATCGTCCTTCGGGGTAGCATTGTACCAATAAACTGCTTCCATCACTGAACACAGTTTTCTTACGGCAATTCGCTTCACACTTCGATGGCACCGCTCTTTAATACCATTACCTGATGGTATATGTGCACAGCGAAATCGCAGTCGAACTCCCCACTCTTTCATAAAGTCTTTAAAACTCCTACTGCAGAATGCTGGGTCATTATCCAGGAGTATCTCAGTTGGTGGCCCGCGCTCGCAAAATACATTTTCTAATTGGTCCATGATGTTTGCTGCGTCTTGCCGTCTGAGACAATGCCAAATAGTAAACCGTGTAGGCCCACAGTCGATGATAGAAAGATAGTGCTTTCCCTGATAATGCGTTATATCTATCCCCACACGATACCAAGTATCACTGACATCCAAGTTCCCCTTCAGCCAGCACACGGACGGCGGATCGATCGACTGACACTCTTTGCACTCTCTCACTACTGTTCTGACGGATGCCTTAGAAATCGTGGGGTTGACCCTGCTAACAAAGTACCACGTCCCTTTTATGCCAGGGTGACCACTTTTGCGATGGATAGCCCTGATTTGGTCGGATTCTGGACTGGGTGTTGATACAGCACACACCTGGCTCTAGGGTTCAGCTGCTTTTCTAATTCCTTGTCGTCCGCCATGATGGCCCGTGCTCTCGTTACAATCTGCCCTAGACTCATGTCATCCATTCTCGACGACGCCCGGAGATGTTGCCTTACGTGGCTCGGCAGTCCTGCTACAAAGGCGCATACCATCCATTTTTCTGGAAGTGTCTCCCCAACAAGGAGGGCAAGTCTTCGAAGCTCAGCCAAAAACACATCTACAGTCTCTCCAGGTAGTAGCCGTTGCGCCGTGAAGTCCTCATACGCCACAAATGAATCGGTGGCAAATGCAGTTATCAGCGCCTGCTTGACTTGATTTACATCTGCCCTCTGTTCCTTACCTAGCTGTCGATACACAGCTAGAGCGCCCCCTCTTAACCGCAAGGGAATAACTCGCGCTACTTCGTGAAACTCACATAATTCACAAACAAGTTCCACTTGTTCAATTCATTCCACTATCGGTAAGTCAGTAGTAGTTCCACTAAATTCTGGAATCAGACGAATGTCAAATTGCCTATTGGTCATGTTAAGGCCGAAATAGCTTGTAGGAAAAAAAAGAATAACAAACTAATCTTTAAATGGAGATGTCGCCAAGATCAAGTCCAAATGGCAGGAAAAAAAACGTCTCTCTCAACTGTATATAAAAAAACGTCTTTCAAATCAACATGAAAGAAAATCCAGTACTCTTTTCTTTTGTTCGCTTTCCAATACGCGTTCAGAACGATATCTACGACAAAACTGACTGACTCTTAACTTTTCGCTCTCTTATTATAACGAAAATCCCACGCATGCAAACAACCTAATTTGCATGAACAAATAAAATAATTAAAATCTTATTTCACTTTCTGACGCCTTTCTCCTCCAACTCCTCTTTCTTTTTATGTCGGCAACGAGGGGTTTCGGGTTCGCCCCCCACACACAGCATAGCAGACGCTGCCTCTTTGAACGGCGCCGACAAGTGTCTGCATCTACTTCAATCGGCCGCTCTCCGTTACATACCAGTTTACAAAATAGAAAATAATATGGAACATCTACGAATAATATATATATTAAAAAGTTTGAAAATCAGTTAAGAAATCAAATAACACGATGCAGGATTTCTTTTTAAATCCAAATTTTCGGCTTCATAAGCTTTCCTCAGACTGATGCAGACAATTTCTTTCTTTTTTTTTTAAATTGTCAAAATCTTACGACGTTGCCGAGAATCGCCGATTTCTTCCGAGCTTGTCGATGAAACTGTTTTTTAAAGTCCGATAGCCGTAGTGACATGCGCTGGGACAAGTCCGGAAGAAATCGGCGATCTTCAGCAACGCCGTAAGATCTCGACAATGAAAGCAAATTTTTTAAAAATTTTCTGTATCACCTTGACGAAGACTTACAAATCCGAAAATTTGGATTAAAAAAAATAATAATACATTTATTTGAAAAAAAAAACCTGCATCGTGTTATCTTGTTTCTTAACTAATTTTCAAATTTCTTATTATACCGATACATTTACTGTAGTAAAATTGAACTATATATATATACTAGCGGGGCTACCCGGCGTTGCTCGGGGTCATAAAAACATATACTTGAGGAAAAATCGCGTGTGTAACATCTTTATATTCAAACTTCTATTTCTCTCCCTCCTCTATAGCCGTCTCTTTATCTTTCTACCTTTCTCTTCCCTGGTCGCCCCATTTAACCGCTACTTTCTAATTTTGCCTTTTGTGAAAGCTGTTTCTACCCCACCATTTCTCCTACGTTGCCCAGGGCAATAGTATGACATATTTCTATAAAAAGTACCACATTTATCTGCGCCTTCTATATAGGTACTTATCTCCGCCCCAGTGTTCATACTATATACATATCTATCGCCACCTCGGTGCACATACAATATACGTACCTATCGCCGCCCCGGGGCAAATACTATATAAGTACCTATTGCCGCCCCAGTATGCATACTACATAAGTACCTATCGCTGCCCCGGTGCAAATGCTACATACGTACCTATCGCCGCCCCAGTGCGAATGCTGCATACGTACCTATCGCCGCCCCATCACGAATGCTACATACGTCCCTATCGCCGGCCTGGAGCGAATGCTAAATATGTTCCTATCGCCGCCCCGGTGCGCGTGCTAAATACGTACCTATCGCCGCCCAGGTGTGCGTGCTATATACGTACTGACTGCTGCTCCAGAGCGCATGCTAAATATATACCTACCACCGCCCTAATGCGCATTCTATATACATACTTACTGCTATCCCTAAGCACATGCTATATAGTACCTATCGCCACCTCTATGCACTACTATACACATACCTATTGCCACCCTGGTGCACATACTATAGATATACCCTGGTGCACATACTATATATACACCTATCGCCGCTCCGATGCGCATACTATATTCGTATCTATCGCCGCCCCGGTGTGCATACTATATACTTACCTACGAAATATTTAAAGTTCCAAAAAACAAAAAAATTTCGCCCGACCCCCTAAAAAGTTTGGCCCGACCCCTACAATTTTCCCTGACCCCTAATTTCTCAAGCCGCACCCTCCAATTGTGTTTTACTCTCCCCCAACCCTGAGAAATATTTTGAGTTCAAAACAAAAATTTTTTTTTTTTAAATTGGCCTGACCCCTAAAAAGTTCGGCCTGACCCCTAAAATTTTCCCCGACCCCTCAATCTCTCCAGCCCCCTATCCCAACTAATTTTTAACTCTTCCTCAACCATGAGAAATATTTTTAGTTCAAAACAAACAAAAAAAGAAAAAAATTTGGCCTGACCCCTAAAAAGTTCGGCCTGACCCCTGAACTTTTCCCCGACTCCTCAATCTCTCCAGCCCCCCATCCCAACTAATTTTTAACTCTTCCTCAACCCTGAGAAATATTTTTAGTTCAAAACAAAAAAAAAGAAAAAAATTTGGCCTGACCCCTAAAAAGTTCGGCCTGACCCCATAAAATTTTCCCCGACCCCTCAATCTCTCCAGCCCCCCATCCCAACTAATTTTTAACTCTTCCTCAACCCTAAGAAATATTTTTAGTTCAAAACAAAAAAAAAACAAAAAATTTGGCGTGACCCCTAAAAAGTTCGGCCTGACACCTAAAATTTTCCCTGACCCCTCAACTCTCCAGCTCCCCATCCCAACTAATTTTTAACTCTCCCCTAACCCTGAGAAATATTTTGAGTTCAAAACAACAAAAAAAAAGAAAAAAATTTGGCCTGACCCCTAAAAAGTTCGGCCTGACCCCATAAAATTTTCCCCGACCCCTCAATCTCTCCAGCCCCCCATCCCAACTAATTTTTAACTCTTCCTCAACCCTAAGAAATATTTTTAGTTCAAAACAAAAAAAAAACAAAAAATTTGGCGTGACCCCTAAAAAGTTCGGCCTGACACCTAAAATTTTCCCTGACCCCTCAACTCTCCAGCTCCCCATCCCAACTAATTTTTAACTCTCCCCTAACCCTGAGAAATATTTTGAGTTCAAAACAACAAAAAAAACAAACAAATTTGGCCTGACCCCTAAAAAGTTCGGCCTGACCCCTTAAATTTTTCACCGACCCCTCAATCTCTCCAGCCCCCTATCCCAACTAATTTTTCACTTTCCCCCAACCCTGAGAAATATTTTGAGTTCAAAACAAAAAAAAATTTAAAAAATTGGCCTGACCCCTAAAAAGTTCGGCCTGACCCCTAAAATTTTCCCCGACCCCTCAATCTCTCCAGCCCCTTCTTCCAACTTTTTTTTCACTCTTCCTCAACCCTGAGAAATATTTTGAGTTCAAAACAATTTTTTTTTATTTAACATGTATACAAATATTATTGAAACAGTGGTGGAGCATAATTATTTCTCTTCTTACTTTACTTATTGAGACGTTATTTAATATGTATACCAATATTAGTGAAAACAGTGGTGGAGCATAATTATTTATTACTTTAATTTTACTGATACTACACTAACTTCACACCTCTCAAAAAGAAGTAGGTAATACTTGGGAGGATGGTATCATGTCAACAGAAGAAATGCGGTTAGGATTAAGCAACCCTGGCTTCACTATAAACTCGTGTTCAAAAAAGTGCCGTTATTGATTAAGCAACTCTTGCTTCACTGTGGACTCATGTTCAAAAAAAGTGCCGTTAGCGATTAAGCAACTCTTGCTTCACTATAAACTCGTGTTCAAAAAAGTGCAGGTATTGATTAAGCAACACTGGCTTAACTATAAACACATGTTCAAAAAAGTATCGTTAAGAATTAAGTAACCCTTGCTTCATTATGGACTCATGTTCAAAAAAATGCCATTAGCGATTAAGCAACAGTTGCTTCAATAAAAACTTATGTTTCGTTGGGATTAAGCAACCCTTGCTTCACTATAAACTCATGTTCAAAAAAGTGCTGTTAGGGATTCCCTTTGACGTCATTTCCTGTTAAAATCGTGACTTTGCATTATGTCGACAATCCCCCATCTCCAAATTTGGCCTGAGGCGCTCTACCGGCGAATGCTGACACTCCCCTTCCCCCTAATTTTACCTGAAGCAGTCACACCGCCGCACTATCTCCACAACTCTCAAAAAGGAGGAGGTAATGCCTAGGAGGGTGGTATCATAACAACAGAATGGGCGTAGGGGAGGAAGGGAAGGTAGAAAGGGTAGGAGTGAGAGGGAAAGCAGGGTTGTAGTGTGAGGGATTTTCTTCCCTACACTCTTTTCCTCTGACGTCATTTCCTGTTAAAAGCGTGACTTTGCATATTTCTAAAATTGTACATGATAGCATTGTTTTTTTCTCAAATTAGTACTAAACAATGTTGAAAATCGAGGAAAAAGGCACCCCCCCATTGGAGAAGAGTTCTCAGTCGACCCCCGAAGAGTCAATTTTTTTTTCGGTTCTGAGATATTATACGTCCTGGGGCTTGCCGGTCATAATGATGTCAACCGTGTGACTGTTTGTTGGGTACTCTCGGAGGAGTATCTGGACATACAAACAGACAGACAAACAAACAGACAAATATACAGACAACTGCCCTTTATATAATAGACTAGCGGGTCTACCCGGTGTTGCTCGGGGTTATAAAGACATAATTGAAGAAAAATCGCGTGTGTAACATCTTTATATACAAACTTCTATTTCTCCCCCTCCTCTGTAGCCGTCTCTTCATCTTTCTACCTTTCTCTTCCCTGGTCGCCCCATTTCACCGCTACTTTCTAATTTTGCCTTTTGCGAAAGCTGATTCTTCCTCAACATTTCTCCTACGTTGCGCAGGGCAATAGTATGACATATTTCTATAAAAAGTACCACATCTATCAGCGCCTTTTATATAGGTACTTATCTCCGCCCCGGTGTTCATACTATATACATATCTATGGCCACCCCAGTGCACATACAATATACGTACCTATCGCCGCCGCAGGCAGATACTATATAAGTACCTATTGCCGCCCCGGTATGCATAATAAATAGTACCTATCGCTGCCCAGTGCACATGCTACATACGTACCTATCGCCGCCCCAGTGCGAATGCTGCATACGTACCTATCGCCGCCCGTTGCGAATGCTACATACGTACCTATCGCTGCCCCGGTGCAAATGCTAAATACGTCACTATCGTCGGCCTGATGAGAATGCTAAATACGTACCTATCGTCGCTCCGGTGCGCGTGCTAAATACGTACCTATCGTCGCCCTGGTGTGCGTGCTATATACGTACTGATAGCCGCCCCGGAGCGCATACTAAATATATACCTATAACCGCCCTGGTGCGCATTCTATTTACATACTTAGTGCCATCCCTGTGCACATGCTATATAGTACTTATCGCCACCTCTATGCACTACTATACACGTACCTATTGCCACCGTGGTGCACATACTATATATATACCTATCGGCGCCCCGGTGCGCATACTATATTCGTATCTATCGCCGCCCCCGTGTGCATACTATATATTTTCCTACAAAATATTTTAAGTTAAAAAAACAAAAAATATCTGCCCGACCCCCTAAAAAGTTTGGCCCGAACCCTACAATTTTCCTCGACCCCTAATATCTCAAGCCGCACCCTCCAATTTTGTTTTACTCTCCCCCAACCCTGAGAAATATTTTGAGTTCAAAACAAAAAAAAATGAAATAAACTAACCTGACACCTAAAAAGTTCGGCCTGACCCCTAAAATTTTCCCGGACCCCTCAATCTCTCCAGCACCCCACATCCTAACTTGTTTTTCACTCTCCACCAACCATGAGAAATATTTTGAGTTCAAAAAAAAAAAAGAAAAATATTTGGCCTGACCCCTAAAAAGTTCGGCCTGACCCCAAAAATTTTCCGCGACCCCTCAACCTCTTCAGCTCCCTAATTTTTAACTCTCCCCTAACCCTGAGAAATATTTAGAGTTCCAAACAAAAAAAAAACAAAAATTTTTTGCCTGATCCCTAAAAAGTTCGGCATGACCCCTAAAATTTTCCCCGACCCCTCAATCTCTCCAGCCCCCTAATTTTTCACTCTCCCCCAACCCTGAGAAATATTTTGAGTTCAAAACAAAAAAAAAACAAAAAATGTTTGCCTGACCGCTAAAAAGTTCGGCCTTCTTACTCCCACCCTTTCTACCTTCCCTTCCTCCCCTACGCCCGTTCTGTTGTTATGATACCACCCTCCTAGGCATTACCTCCTCCTTTTTGAGAGTTGTGGAGATAGCGGGGTGGTGTGACTGCTTCATGTCAAATTAGGGGGAGGGGGAGTGTCGGCATTCGCCGGTGAAGCGCCTCAGGCCAAATTTGGAGATGGGGGATTGTCGGCATAATGCAAAGTCACGATTTTAACAGGAAATGACGTCAGAGGAAATCCCTAACGGCACTTTTTTGAACATGAGTTTATAGTGAAACAAGGGTTGCTTAATCCCAACAGTACATAAGTTTATATTGAAGCAAGTGTTGCTTAAATCCTAACGGCACTTTTTTGAACATGAGTCCATAGTGAAGCAAGGGTTGCTTAATTCATAACGGCACTTTTTTGAACACGAGTCCACAGTGAAGCAAGGGTTGCTTAATCAATAACGGCACTTTTTTGAACACGAGTTTATAGTGAAGCAAGGGTTGCTTAATCTTAACCACGTTTCTTCTGTTGACATGATACCATCTTCCCAGGTGTTACCTCCTTCTTTTTGAGACGTGTGAAGTTAGTGTAGTATCAGTAAAATTAAAGTAATAAATAATTATGCTCCACCATTGTTTTCACTAATATTTGTATACATATTAAATAACGTCTAAATAAGTAAAGTAAGAAGAGAAAAATTATGCGCCGCCATTGGTTTCACTAATATTTGTATACATATTAAATAACGTCTCAATAAGTAAAGTAAGAGAAATAATTATGCTCCACCATTGTTTTCACTAATATTTGTATACATATCAAATAAGGTCTCAATAAGTAAAGTAAGAAGAGAAATAATTATGCTCCGCTATTGTTTTCACTAATATTTGTATACATGTCAAATAATGTCTCAATAAGTAAAGTAAGAGAAATAATTATGCTCCCCTCACTGTTTTCACTTATATTTGTATGAAAATTTTAGCTGGCAGGCCGAACTTTTTAGGGGTCAGGCCAAATTTTTTTCTTTTTTGTTCTTGTTTTGAACTAAAAATATTTCTCAGGGTTGGGGGAGAGTGAAAAATTAGTTGGGATGGGGGGCTGGAAAGAATGAGGGGTCGGGGTAAATTTTAGGGGTACGGCCGAACTTTTTAGGGGTCAGGCCGAACTTTTTAGGGGTCAGGCCAAATTTTTTTGTTTTTTTTGTTTTGAACTCAAAATATTTCTCAAGGTTGGGGGAGAGTGAAAAATTAGGGGGCTGGAGAGATTGAAAGGTCGGGGAAAATTTTAGGGCTCAGGCCAAACTTTTTAGGGGTCAGGCCAAATTTTTTGTTTTTTTTTGTTTTGAAGTCAAAATATTTCTCAGGGCTGGGGGAGAGTAAAAAATTAGGGGGCTGGAGAGATTGAGGGGTCGGTTAAAATTTTAGGGGTCAGGCCGAACTTTTTAGGGGTCAGGCCCAATTTTTTTCTTTTTTGTTGTTGTTTTGAACTCAAAATATTTCTCAGGGTTGGGGGAGAGTTAAAAATTAGTTGGGATTCGGGTCTGGAGAGAATGTAGGGTCGGGGTAAATTTTAGCGGTCAGGCCGAACTTTTAGGGGTCTGGCAGAACTTTTTAGGGGTCAGGCCAAATTTTTTTTTTTTTTTTTTGTTTTGAAGTCAAAATATTTCTTAGGGTTGGAGGAGAGTGAAAAATTAGCGTGCTGGAGAGATTGAGGGGTCGGGGAAAATTTTAGGGGTCAGGCAAAATTTTTTTGTTTTTTGTTTTGTTTTGAACTAAAAATATTTCTCAGGGTTGGAGGAGAGTGAAAAATTAGTTGGGAGGAGGGTGCTTGAGAGAGTTAGGGGTCGGGGAAAATTTTAGGGGTCAGGCTGAACTTTTTAGGGGTCAGGCCAAATTTTTTTGTTTTTTTTTGTTTTGAAGTCAAAATATTTCTCATGGTTGGGTTTGAGTGAAAAATTAGGGGGCTGGAGAGATTGAGGGGTCGGGGAAAATTTTAGAGGTTAGGCTGAACTTTTTAGGCGTCAGGCCAAATTTTTTTCTTTTTTTTGTTGTTTTGAACTCAAAATATTTCTCATGGTTGAGGGAGAGTTAAAAATTAGTTGGGCTGGAGAGAATGAGGGGTCGGGGAAAATTTTAGGGGTCAGGCCGAACTTTTTAGGGGTCAGGCTAAATTATTTTGTTTTGAAGTCAAAATATTTCTCAAGGTTGGGGGAGAGTGAAAAATTAGGGTGCTGGAGAGATTGAGGGGTCGGGGAAAATCTTAGGGGTCAAGCCGAACTTTTTAGGGGTCAGGCCATATTTTTTTTGTTTTGTTTTGAACTCAATTATTTCTCAGGGTTGGGAGAGAGTAAAACAAAATTGGAGGGTGCGGCTTGAGATATAAGGGGTCGGGGAAAATTGTAGGGGTCGGGCCAAACTTTTTAGGGTGTCAAGCGAATTTTTTTTTGTTTTTTTTTAATTTAAAATATTTCGTAGGTAAGTATATAGAATGCGCACTAGGGCGGTGATAGGCATATATGAAGCATGCGCTCCGGGGCGGCGATCAGTACGTATATAGCACGCAAAACCAAGGCGGCGATAGGTACGTATTTAGCACATGCACCGGGGCAGCGATAGGGACATATTTAGCATTCGCATCAGGCTGGCGATAGGGACCTATTTAGCATTTGCACCAGGGCAGCGATAGGTACGTATGTAGCATTCACGACGGGGCGGCGATAGGTACGAATGCAGCAGTCGCACCAGGGCAGCGATAGGTACGTATGTAGCATTCACGACGGGGCGGCGATAGGTACGAATGCAGCAGTCGCACTGGGGCGGCGATAGGTACGTATGTAGTATCTGCCACGGGGCGGCGATAGGTACGTATATTGTATGTGCACGGTGGGTGGCGATAGATATGTATATAGTATAAACACTGGGGCGGAGATAAGTACCTATATAGAAGCCGCAGATAGATGTGGTACTTTTTATAGAAATATGTCATACTATTGCCCTGGGCAACGTAGGAGAAATGGTGGGGAAGAAGCAGCTTTCGCAAAAGGCAACATTAGAAAGTAGCGGTGAAATGGGGCGACCAGGGAAGAGAAAGGTAGAAAGATAAAGAGACGGCTATGGAGGAGGGGGAGAAATAGAAGTTTGTATATAAAGATATTACACATACGATTTATATTCAATTATATGTTTTTATGACCCCGAGCAACGCCGGGTAGCCCCGCTAGTCTATTATATAAAGGCCAGTTGTCTGTATGTCTGTCTGTCTGTCTGTTTGTTTGTATGTCCAGATACTCCTCTGAGAGTACCCAACAAACAGTCACACGGTTGACATCATTATAACCGGCCAGCCCCGGGACGTATAATATCTCCGAACCGGAAAAAAAAATTGACTCTTCGGGGATCGACTGAACACTTTTCTCCAATGGAGGGTGCCTTTTTCCTCGATTTTCAACGTTGTTTAGTACTAATTTGAGAAAACAACAATGCTATCATGTATAATTTTAGAAATATGCAAAGTCACGCTTTTAACAGGAAATGACGTCAGAGGAAATCCCTAACGGCATTTTTTTGAACCTGAGTTTATATTGAAGCAAGTGTTGCTTAATCTCTAACGGCACTTTTTTGAACATGAGTCCATAGTGAAGCTAAGGGTTGCTTAATCAATAACGGCACTTTTTTGAATACGGGTTTATAGTCAAGCAAGGGTTGCTTAATAAATAACGGCATTTTTTTGAACATGAGTCCATAGTGAAGCAAGGGTTGCTTAATCAATAACGGCCATTTTTTGAACATGAGTTTATAGTGAAGCAAGAGTTGCTTAATCCCAGGTATTACCCCCTCTTTTTTGAGAGGTGTGAAGTGTAGTATCAGTAAAATTAAAGTAATAAATAATTATGCTCCACCATTGTTTTCACTAATATTTGTATACATATTAAATAACGTCTAAATAAGTAAAGTAAGAAGAGAAATAATTATGCTCCCACACTGTTTTCACTAATATCTGTATACATGTTAAATAACGTCGACATAAGTAAAGAAAGAAGAGAGATAATTATGCTCCGCCATTGTTTTCACTAATATCCGTATACATATTAAATAACGTCTCAATAAGTAAAGTATAAAGAGAAATAATTATGCTCCGCCACTGTTTTCACTGATATTTGTATACATGTTAAATAACGTCAACAAAAGTAAAGTAAGAAGAGAAATAATTATGCTCCGCCATTGTTTTCACTTATATTTGTATACATATAAAATAACGTCGACAAAAGTAAAGAAAGAAGAGAGATAATTATGCTCCGCCATTGTTTGCACTTATATTTGTATACATATAAAATAACGTCGACAAAAGTAAAGAAAGAAGAGAGATAATTATGCTCCGCCATTGTTTGCACTTATATTTGTATACATATTAAATAACGTCGACAAAAGTAAAGAAAGAAGAGAGATAATTATGCTCCGCCATTGTTTGCACTTATATTTGTATACATATTAAATAACGTCGACAAAAGTAAAGAAAGAAGAGAGATAATTATGCTCCGCCATTGTTTGCACTTATATTTGTATACATATTAAATAACGTCGACAAAAGTAAAGAAAGAAGAGAGATAATTATGCTCCGCCATTGTTTGCACTTATATTTGTATACATATTAAATAACGTCTCAATAAGTAAAGTAAGAAGAGAAATAATTATGCTCCGCCACTGTTTTTACTAATATTTGTATACATATTAAATAACGTTTAACTAAGTAAAGTAACAAGATAAATAATTATGCTCTGTCATTGTTTTCACTAATATTTGTATACATGTTAAATAACGTCTCAATAAGTAAAGCAAGAGTAATAATTATGCTCCATTACTGTTTTCCCTAATAGTAGGGGTCGAACCAATTTTTTTTTTTTTTTTCGAACGTAAAATATTTCTCAGGGTTGTGGGAGAGTGAACAAAAATGGGGGGTGATAGAAAGATTAGGGGGTCGGGGAAATTTTTAGGGGTCGCCCCAAATTTTTTAGGGGTCGGACTAAATTTTTTTTGTTTTTTAACATAAATTATTTCTAAGGGTTGTGGGAGAGTGAAAAAAAAGTTTAGGGGTGCTGGAAAGATTAGGGTGTCGGGGAAAATTTTAGGGGTCACGCCTAACTTTTTAGGGGTCAGGCCAAATTTTTTTGTTTTCTTTTTGTTTTTAACTCAAAATATTTCTCAGGGTTGGGGGAGAGTGTAAAATTAGTTAGGATGAATGGCTGGAGAGATTGAGGGGTCGGGGAAAATTTTAGTGGTCAGGCCGAACTTTTTAGGTGTCAGGACAAATTTTTCTGTTTTTTTGTTTTGAACTAAAAATATTTCTCAGGGTTGGGGGAAGGTGAAAAATTAGTTAGGATGAGGGTCTGGAGAGATTGAGGGGTTGGGGAAATTTTTAGGGGTCAGGCCGAACTTTTTAGGGGTCAGGCTAAATTTTTTTGTTTTTTTTTGTTTTGAACTAAAAATATTTCTCAGGGTTGGGGGAGAGTGAAAAACAAGTTTGAATGGGGGGCTGGAGAGATTGAGGGGTCGGGGCAATTTTTAGGGGTCAGGCCGAACTTTTTAGGGGTCGGACCAATTTTTTTGTTTTTTTGTTTTGAACTCAAAATATTTCTCAGGGTTGGGGAGAGTGAAAAACAAGTTGGAATGGGGGCTGGAAACATTGAGGGGTCGGGGAAATTTTAGGGGTCAGGCCGAACTTTTTAGGGGTCAGGCCAATTTTTTTTGTTTTTTTTTTGTTTTGAACTAAAAATATTTCTCAGGGTTGGTGAAGAGTGAAAAACAAGTTGGAATGGGGGGCTGCAGAGATTGAGGGGTCGTGGCAATTTTTAGGCGTCAGGCCAATTTTTTTTTTTTTTTTTTTTTTTGAACTCAAAATATTTCTCAGGGTTGGGGGAGAGTGAAAAACAAGTTAGCATGGAGGCTGGAAAGATTAAGGGGTCGGGGAAAATTATAGGAGTCAGGCCGAACTTTTTAGGGGTCAGGCCAAATTTTTTTGTTTTTTTTTGTTTTGAACTCAAATTTTTTCACAGGGTTGGGGGAGAGTAAAAAACAAGTTGGAATGGGGGGGATAGAAAGATTGAGGGGTCAGGGAAAATTTTAGGGGTTTTGAACTCAAAATATTTTTCAGAGTTGGGGGAGAGTAAAACAAAATTGGAGGGTGCGGCTTGAGATATTAGGGGTCGGGGAAAATTGTAGGGGTCTGGCCAAACTTTTTAGGGGGTCGCGCGAAATTTTTTTGTTTTTTTTAACTTAAAATATTTCGTAGATAAGTATATAGTATACACACGGGGGCGGCGATAGATACGAAAATATTATGCGCACCGGTGCGGCGATAAGTATATATATATTATGTGCACTAGGGTGGCAGTAGGTACGTGTATAGTAGTGCATAGAGGTAGCGATAGTACTATATAGCATGTGCACAGGGATGGAAGTAAGTATGTATATAGAATGCGCACCAGGGCGGTGATAAGTATATATTTAGCATGTTCTCCGGGGCGGCGATCAGTACATATATAGCACGCACACCAGGGCGGCGTTAGGTACGTATTTAGCATGTGCTCCGGGGCGGCGATAGGAACATATTTAGCATTCGCATAAGGCAGACGATAGGGACGTATTTAGCATTTGCACCACACGGCAATAGGTACTATGTAGCATTCGCGACGGGGCGGCGATAAGTATATATATAGTATGCGCACCAGGGTGGCAATAGGTACGTGTATAGTAGTGCATAGAGGTGGCGATAGTACTATATAGCATGTGCACAGGGATGGAAGTAAGTATGTATATAGATTGTGCACCAGGGCGGTGATAGGTATATATTTAGCATGCGCTCCGGGGCGGCTATCAGTACGTATATAGCACGCACACCAGGGCGGCGATAGGTACGTATTTAACACACGCACCGGGGCGGCGGTAGTACATATTTAGCATTCCCATCAGGCCGGCGATGAGGGGTCGGGGAAAATTTTAGGGGTCAGGCCGAACTTTTTAGGGGTCAGGACAATTTTTTTTGTTTTTTGTGTTTTGAACTCAAAATATTTATCAGGGTTGGGGGAGAGTGAAAAATTAGTTGGAATAGGGTGCTGCAAAGATTGAGGGGTCGGGGAAATTTTAGGCGTCAGGCCGAACTTTTTAGGGGTCAGGCCAAATTTGTTTTTTTTTTGTTTTGAACTCAAAATATTTCTCAGGGTAGGGGAGAGTGAAAAACAAGTTGGAATGGGGGGGTGGCTGGAAAGATTGAGGGGTCGGGGAAATTTTAGGGGTCAGGCCGAACTTTTTAGGGGTCAGGCCAAGTTTGTTTTTTTTTTTTTTTTTAACTCAAAAAATTTCCTAGGGTTGGGGGAGAGTGAAAAATTAGTTGAGATTCGGGGCTGGAGAGATTGAGGGTCGGGGAATATTTTAGGAGTCAGGCCGAACTTTTTAGGGGTCAGGCCCAATTTTTTGTTTTTTTTTGTTTTGAACTCAAAATAATTCTCAGGGTTGGAGGAGAGTAAAACAAAATTGGGGGGTGCGGCTTGAGATATTAGGTGTCGGGGAAAATTGTAGGGGTCGGGCCAAACTTTTTAGGGGGTCGGGCGAAATTTTTTTGTATTTTTTATCTTAAAATATTTTGTAGGTAAGTATATAGTATGCACACCGGGGCAACGATAGGTACGAATATAGTATGCGCACTGGGGCGGCGATAGGTATATATACAGTATGTGCACCGAGGTTGCAATAGGTACGTGTATAGTAGTGCATAGAGCTGGCGATAGGAACTATATAGCATGTGCACAGGGATGTCAGTAAGTATGTATATAGAATGTGCACCAGGGCGGTGATAGGTACATATTTAGCATGCCCTCCGGGGCGGCGATCAGTACGTATATAGCACGCACACCAGGGCGGCGATAGGTACGTATTTAGCATTCGCATCAGGCCGGCGATAGGGACGTATTTAGCATTTGCACCGGAGCGGCGATAGGTACGTATGTAGCATTCGCAACGGGGTGGTGATAGGTACGTATGCAGCATTCGCACTGGGGCGGCGATAGGTACGTATGTAGCATTTGCACTGGGGCAGCGATAGGTACTTATGTAGTATGCATACCGGGGCGGCAATTGGTACTTATATAGTACCTGCCCCGCGGCGGCGATAGGGACGTATATTGTATGTGCACCGGGATGGTAATAGATATGTATATAGTATGAACACTGGGGCGGAGATAAGTTCCTATATAGAAGGCGCAGATAGATGTAGTACTTTTTATAGAAATATGTCATACTATTGCCCTGGGCAACGTAGGAGAAATGGTAGGGAAGAAGCAGCTTTAGCAAAAGGCAAAATTAAAAAGTAGCGGTGAAATGGGGCGATCAGGGAAGAGAAAGGTGGAATGATAAAGAGACGGCTATAAAGGAGGGGGGAGAAATAGAAGTTTGAATATAAAGATGTTACACACGCGATTTTTCTTCAATTATATGTCTTTATGACCCCGAGCAACGCCGGGTAGCCCCGCTAGTAATAAATAAATGTTGAAAATAAATTTTACAAATGTTGGTAGCCTTACTCCTTTACATATATACTTTTCTCTCGTTGGAACTGCACTAATACTGCACTACCATCTTTTATATATATATATATATATATATATATATATATATATATATATATATATATATATATATATATATATATATAAAAGATGTGCAGTTCCAACGAGAGAAAAGTATATATGTAAAGGAGTAAGGCTACCAACATTTGTAGAATGTTTTTTTCAACATTTATTTATTATTTTGTTGTTTTATCATTTTATAATTTTATATAACGCGTTTCAAGCGGTGGTCCGCTTTCATCAGATATGTAAATCCATTTGAAGAAATGTCTTTCGATTTCGAAAGACATTTCTTCAAATGGATTTACATATATATATATATATAAATTGAGCATCAACTCTTAAAGATATAAATAATATCTTTATCTTTTGTTTCTTTATATATATATATATATATATATATATATATATATATATTATATTATATTGATTAATTCCAATGACCATGCAGTAATCAATCCAAAGTCATAATTTTCATGAGATCCCTCAATTTTTTAATTTTCATTTTATACTTATCTCAACACCTGTTTATCATTTGCATCTTATATGTAAAAAAACAATGTTTTTAATCTTACACGTGTTTCTTGGCAGATAGTTACAAAAATTACAGTTTAATAGCCCATCTGTCAATCTTCAGAGAATATTAGAATGTGTATTGAAATTTGGACGCGCCTCTATCGTATCAAAGAACCGCTGAGTGTGATAAAATGACACCGAATGGTTCCTTTGTTCCTTGAAAATACCGTTCTTTCTTTTCCTTTTCTTTCCTTTCCTTTCCTCTCTATTGAAACGCATGTGAACAACGCGATGTTCACCACAAAACTAACACCGTCAATCAAAAAATCCTCCTTTTATTCACCCTTCATCGCGGCTAATCGCACCTAGTTTGCATAATGCAACCCTCTCCTGATGCGGATATCGCCTCCCGTAATTTAATGGGTGTGGGTTCGTGCCTGCGTGTGACGACTGTTTCCTTCCGCGCCGTCACTACAAAAGTGTAGCAACATCTTATAACGTCAAAAGAAACAGAAGGAAAGGGGGGGGGGAGGATATTTAAAATGAGTGTTCCAATAAAAGCATAGTAATCTGGAGTACATGGAAGAAAAATCGCGAGTGCTGATTTAACATTTATGGAACTAGCTTCGTCTTTAAACCCCAGTTTCGTATTAATTTTAATTTAAATTAAAAATATTTAATTATATATTTTTACCTTTCAGATTAATAATTAGCATTTATTAGCATTTAGTAGTAATTTTCCAACTATTCCTAACAGCTTTATTTAGGGCCTTTTCTAGTTAAGACTTTGACCGATCTACCTGGGTTATAAGGCTAGCTCTGTGTGGCTTTAGTTTTTATAACCAACATAAGGTAGGCGTCTTTCGAATCCTGTTTGATTGTCCCCAAGGAGGGGTTCCATTTGTTTTTGTGTTGGGATTAAATATCCCTGGAAGAAAGTTCAATTCTCGCACGTGAGAATGCAGGGCAACAGCTTTTGTGAGAAGGAACACAACAACAATCGTATATAAGTTTAAAACAGTTTTACTTGCGAGAAAACATGAGGGCAAATATATACAACAAATGGTGAGTTCAAAGTTCAGAAAGGAGGAAGTTAATTTAGGTTTGCGAAAACGGGCTTCACGAACTTATCTTGTGGGAGTTCTGGTAACAGGTTGCACGTGCGCCCGCCTCTAATTATGGCTCTTGTCAAGATGTAGTCACTTCAGTCCAAGATGGTTGGTAACAGGAAGGAGTAGGGGCTCTCTGAGACTGTTGTCGTGGGCTTTGTCTCAGAAGGATCCAGCCGCGGTCCTACCAGGTCCAAAAGTTGGGTCGAAAAGAGGCTGGGACACTGCGTGCAAGTGTTTTTATGGGCTGACTCACGTGACCCCTAAGGGAGTAAGGGTTGGGATGCCTGACAGCCAATCTGTGAGACCCTTAAGGGACTAGGCTGCAGCCAGTCAGTGGGGGGGGGGACGTTAATAAATTCCAATATTTGATGCCTTTTTCTTCACATGAGTTTTCTTCCATATATTCCAGATAGAACACATAAAAGTAACAGGTTATTTCAAATATATTTATTTGTTTCTTGATTAATATTTAAATAAAGTTTCAGTTCACCCTTGCTTCTTTACAATCTTGCCACATTTGGGGCAGATTTTTTTCTCACCCTCTCCATGTTTATAAAATGTCACAATAGTTTCTGCAATCCAACCCTATTTGGTACAAATACACTCCGGTCTATGCCTGACTTGTCCACCAAGTTTCAGTCATTAATGTCCAATGATAAGCACACCTGGATACAATGTGAAAAAAATGTCAATAACCTTGACACACTCCTTTCCTTCACTCGATTCCATGGGTGGCATTTTTCGGGGGGGGGGGGGGCTTGCAACCCTGCGTTCGAAACAGAAAAATATATTTCCCATCTTGTACTGGAAACTGTGTACAGCTCCGAGTGTTTACCAACAAAGAAGAAGGCAGAGCGAAGTTACACCATCATGAAAACGAAAATGCCTCACTGGATCTCTGGAATTACACTGCCGTGTCTGCAATGAGGATATCTTGAAGATGCTACGGCATTGCACCGATTGAGAGCAAGATGAAGAAATGACGACTCAGATGGGTTGGACATGTGTTGATGGCCAACAACGACATCATCGCAAAGCTTGACCTTGCTTTAGAAGTCATCAAAGAGGAAAGCCAATGGTGAGATGTGCAGACACCCTACACAAATATCTTTGTAAAAGCAGCCTTCACTCGGTGCAAGCCTATGATCGTGTAAAGTGGAGACATAAATCCATCATTGTGGACCTTGTTATAGCTAGCTCGTGATTAACACATAAGACAAAGAAGTACTGGAAATTGACAATGTTATGAGTGTATTTGATAAGAATGTTTCAAAACAATAATTTTGGCTTATTTCAAGATAAAAGTGTTTGTCTTACTTGTGCAATTAATTTGGTTTTCCATCAAAGTGTAACCAGCGCGACACAAACACTTAAAACCGAGGCCGTTATTTTCCGACGTGTGCGATAAAACACAGATTTGTTCACAGTTGGCGTTTTTGCAAGGATTACCACCTGAAGAACAAAAAAAAAACAAAAACAAAAATTACATTTATTTTAAGAAAACAATTTTTCACATCTTTTTTGAGAACATTTTATATATTAAGTTTTCAAAATATTTAAGAATATCTACACAATAATATTATTATTAGTTATTGCTATACCAGCGAAGTAAATAACTCTTATCCATATGATAATATGCTATGGGAATTTCATGTTTGTACGTACATTATCACTCTTCACCCTTTTTTTAAAAGATGAGATCGTCGATCTCCTAAGATTTTAAAAATTTCATTTGATGTCGCTTTTGTGTCGAACGTGAAACTTAAACTAAAATAGACTCCAAGTGTAGTATCTGTTCTTTTACTTACTTGCACTTGGGCCACTTTTAAAAAATCACTTGTGTTTTTTTAAAAGCAGCTTGCTACTCAGCCTTCTAGTGCTAGGTCTAAAGCAATTTTCTTGGTCCGATAGACTCGCATCTCTCTCTTCCTGTCTAGTCCTTTTTGGGCATACTATGTTCTTGTAGCTCCTTTTGGGCACTACTTCTTTTTTGCCTTTCTTCTTAGCAAATTATCTCAATTCCAGGCTTGGATAAAGCAGCTGGCAGGTTGGGGAGAGACTGACGTACCCGTCAAACAGTGAAGATCTCCTCAATTTCGAATTGGCGGTCGGGATTGAGATGGAAAGAGAGAAGAGGACCAGTCCGGATTCTGGTGAAGGCTTAGTGTTTAACCCGGGCTGTGGTCTCCAGATGGAGCTACAGTCTCATCTGGTGGCTGCAGCAGGCCAGATACTAACACATATAGGTGGAGATGGGAGTAGTCCGGGTTCTGGTGGAGGCCTAGTGCCTAACACAGGCTTTGGTTTTCAGAAAGGGGATTTGGCCCGATCTAGATACTGGAGCAGGCCAGAAAGCAAGGCATTCATAGTAGTTCTGGCACTGCTGTCCCCGACAGTGCAAGTAGCCCAGCTGGGAGAGGTGACTCAGGTCGGTGGAACAGCGTCTCCACTGTCCAGAGAAAGGCTTTAAATCTCAGCCCTCATGTTTCCAAGAAGAAAGCTCTCATGGATTCAGGAATGTTATGCAAAGCAAGGTTCTTGGACCTTCAATAGAGGAGGGCCGTCAGTCTGGTTTAGACACCATGGAGCTCCGTCAAACGGGGGACTGCTAGTGATCTGTCTCAGGATTTGACTAGCAGCTCAAGCAGCAGCAACAACTCAGATGACAACTCGCCAATTTTCGCAAAACCAAAACCATCTAGAACCAGGACACAGGGGGGCGCTATTCCAATCCATAAAAAAGGAACTGTGGGTGTCACTAGCAACAGGGAGGTGGGACGGAAATACCTCCACCGTTAGCGTCAACTTCAGATTGGTTGTCCCTCCTTCAAAAACAGAAGATGTTGACAACTGGATTTTTCAATACAAGCCGTATAATGCTCCACCAACTAGTGCCAGCAACTCCTTCACCAATCACCACCCCAAGTATAACAAAGAGAGCAGCATTGAGGCCTCAGTCGCAGTTGTCGCCAGATTTATTCTCCTCCACATATGCTGACCCCACCGATAGTAATGTTATTAAATCCGCCGCAGGGTCTGTGGAGTAGCTGCAAAAAAGAATTGTGTCGCTAATGACACAAAGAATAAGGGGCTGACTGGGGTCCCCTAAAGATGTATTAGCAGAACTTCTGTGGGATCTGAAGATCCCGGCAACTTATATCTGACGCAGAAGTTTTGCTATGTGGAGGGTGCTGCTCTCCACTAGCAAAGACACCAACAAGATAGCGAAATCCGACTTGAGATGGAAACAACAACTATACTTCAAGCCAGAGCACCTCAACAGATGCTGGACTACAGTTTCCATCTTCGACGTCCTCTGCTACATAGGCTCCAAACAACAATATAGGGACGTTGAAGTCGTTGTACTGGTCATGGTCCCTATAAACTGATGGTAGGAGACTATCAATTAAAAATGTGCATGGACTAGTCTTGCTTTAACCAAATTTCTGCCCTGTTCAGGTATGGGAATTGGACTATGTCCGTAACTGTAGAAGGTAGAAGGCTCCATTGTTGGCACTGTCAGCAGTAGAGGCTGCAAGTGACCTTGCACAGTCTAGGAAGATGCTATATCAGGAGTTAGTGGTGGATACTGCTTTAAATCAATTTGGGGAACAGCTAGGATTGTCAGAGGAAATAATCCACTCTCAATGGCCGGGGATATCTCAATAACTGAATTTTCTCTGACTTGACGATTGGTTTGGAATGTGCTGCCCCTCAATGACAGACTGTACAAAGCTAAAATGATCGACAACCTTTTTTGACTGCGCTTCGAGGAAAATAAAGAAGAAACGGTGGCACAACTTCTTCAATTGCAGCAAACTTTGTGAGTTTTGGAGGTAATCCAACGAGATGATGTCTTACATCGTTCACGAGCAGTTGGTATGCCTGAATGTCGTATTTGTCGTCTACAATGTGGATGCTTTGTGTTCTAGGGAGAAATGAATGCTGTTTCTCATCAAGTGGCTTCATGCCTTATCTGGAGCGATTTCCATAAAAAAAACAGTGAGCAGTCCATACTTTAGACCCAGCTTGAAACAGCATGCATAGTTTTTCGATTAAACATTCTCTTTCACAAACTGTCACTTTCCCGACCTGTCTCCCAGATCGTGAGGACCAGCAAGCCTCACTTCTCGACCTATTCTTGACAACACTACCTGAGGCTTGTGTAACAGATGCCCATAACTCATTTGGGAATGCTGATCATCTCGTAATGGTTGATATCACATTAAACTTCCGCCCACAAACTAAAGCACCATTGCAAAACGACAAAATACTACTAACATGCTGATTGGAAATCCTTCAGAGATCTCATCAAAGATGCGCCTTGGTGTGAAATATTTTATCTCCCTGCTGAACAGTGCACAAAGGAAGTAATTGCACAAAGGAAGGAGTAGAAGCATTTGTCTCAATGCAGAAATTCCTTAGTAAACACCATTCTTCCCAATGGTTCACTTCGACCTGTGCAATTGCTATTGCGCATAAGCAGCAAGCATTCTGCCGTTTCAACCGCCATAAATCCGATACAAATAGACAAAAAATGATAGCATCACGAAACTACTGTAAGCGTGTAATAACAGCAGCTAAGAGTAGATATACTGAGATGACCAGTAAATGCATCAAGTCGCAGAAATTAGGAACTCATGATTGCTGGAAAATCTAAAATCATGTGGTGAACAATGAGCAATCAAAAATTGCCCGACTATCCAGCCATTATGATGTCGCTTACATGGCAATGTATAAAGCTGAACTGCTTGCCCAGCGGTTCGCTTTAAACTTCACATTGGACTCAACAAATCACTCTCTCCCTAATTTCCTAATACAAAGGGAAACCGCACAAGAGGATCTAATAATCATGTTCTGGATACCATAAAAACCTTGATACCTCCAAAGCATACGGACCAGACCTGATCCCTGCTGTATTAATAAAGTAATCCTTTGCTGAGCAGGCCCCTATTCTCTTCAAGTTTTATAACAAATGCCTTACTGAATCTTGCTTCCCTGATAGCTGGAAAATTTCCTCTGTGGTACTAGTTTTCAAGAACTCTGATGAAAGAACTGATCTGCAAAATTATCGCCCCATAAGTCTCCTCCCGCACTTCACAAAAATCTTTGAATCATTCATCAATCTTGCGATAGTCCATTGCTTTGAATATGCTAAACTTCTTTTTGACAAAAAGCATGGATGTAGGCAATCCCGATCTACTGCAGATATCCTAATGGTAATCTCTGAACGAATATACAATACACTGGATAAGGAAGGTGAAGTTAGGACAGTAGTGCTTAACATATTCAAGGACTTTGACAAGGTCTGGAATGAAGATCTTCACAGGAAAATTTATTCGTATTGTATTGCTGGAAGAATATTTAATATAATTAGATCCTTCTTAGACAAAATAAAGATCCAGGCTATCCTTGATGGCCTTACATCTAAACAACATCACATTAATGCAGGTATGCCTCAGGGGTCGATACTTAGATCTTTATTATTTGCGATTTTTATAAAAAAACCTTCCTGATTCAATCACGTCCAAGATGGATATATTTGCTGATGGCACGACACTCTATTCAAGACATGTAGGTAAATCGAACACACGCATATCCCTAGAAGATGACCTCCAGTTTGTAGTAGAATGGGAGCAAAAATGGATGGTTGCATTTAATCCTATCAAGACAAAGATCCTTTCCTTTAACAATTATAAGAAACCTTACCAACCACCGATTGCCATGGTTGATAGTACCTTTCCCGAGAGTCCAACATTCGGTCTAATATTCACTGACAACATGAATTAAAATAAATACATAGAAGATACTGCCAAGTCTGCAGCAAAGAAGGTAGTCTCCCTCTACCAGGCTAGTAAAATTCTCACATTTGTCAGTATCCTATATTTTTATAAAGTCACCATTCGTCTATGCATGGAGTATTGTTGCCACATCTGCGCTGGTGCAATCACCATTAGCCTTAGACAGAGTGCAAAAAAGAATTTTTAACTTAAAAGGTCTTGCACTCTCTACCAAGCTCCAGGTTCTGTCATATAGTCGCAGTGTTGCATCCCTGTGCTTGTTTTACAAGTACCTACATAGAATGTACTCCAATGGACTTACTGCACTTGTAACCCCCCCTCCCAATGTGTATTACCCCCAACCTACCCGACTAGCAGCAAAATTCCACCCCTTATGTTCCTAGATGATGAAAGTTTTCCTACTCTAATAGCTTCTTTCCTTGGACAACTTGCCTTTGGAATTTTCTTCCGGCTCCCTGTTTCTTCGACAGTACCAACATGCAGAAATTTAAGTGTAATATGAACAAACATCTTGCTGCTCAAATACCCACCCAAGTTGCCCCTTATAAATCTGGCCCCATCACAGTAGTTTCTTAAGATTCATTGGCAATATGTCTTGTTTTGGGTGAACAAAACTAAAACATATAGAGTGTCCATTTACAGTACCCCCCCCCCCCACACACACACTCAATTTAAAAAAAATAGTTCAATTTTGGACACAGATAATCTATTGGAGTTTTAAAATATCAGCAATTTTCAATAGATTTCCTAGTCTAATAGCGCTTTTCCTTTGACTATTTTCCTTTGGAATTCCCTTCCGGTTCACTGTTTCTTCGACAGGTCGGCTCCTATAAATCTGGCCCCTATCGCAGTAGCCCTTTATGCTTCAGTTGCAATATACCTTCTTTTGGGCAAAGAAAAGTAAAAAAAAAAAAAATAAATTAAAAAAAAAGGTAAAAAGTCAAATTTTATTTACGACATGTTGCTAGTAATAAATATATCACAGAACTTACTTTTCGACATCTGTATTGATGGATGAAAGACTTTCATGCTCAGTATTTGTTCGTTGGTGGTCCGGAATATTTGGGATACGGAGGAGAGACCGTCGTATTTGTTGACTCTCAGAACTCCCATTTTTGTATCGTCGCCCCAGAAAACCTGGTTCTCAAATAACGACACACTTACAGGATTTGGAATATTTATGCCACCTGATAGGATTGTTTGCCTGGTAATTTAAATGACAAAAGGAAATAGTTTTAATTAAACAAGCATATTTAGATTATTCGGACTACTATTCTCATCTTGGTTGTTATTTTCATAACATTTTGGCCGATGTAACCTCCGATCTTCCTCAGGTGCATCTTTTAAACTTGGCAAGCTATTCAAACTATGGGGGTAGATTGTTCTCATTTCATCAGCAATGACCAAGTAGAAAGGGGTATTGATTTACTCCTCTCCAGGAGTTAGGAACAAGGCCAGTTTTTATCTTACTCCCACAAGTAAGATGTGACCCAAGGTCGGGTCTGGAAAGTGGGGTTTAAAAATTGCCTGGGCAGCCCCGTCGGCATTCCCCGATAGGGGCGCCTCAGGCAGTAAGCAATAAACTTACTCCTCCCCAAAGAGGGAAGGCGAAGCCTGGGAGGGTGGACCTCCTAGAACTGCACAGGACATACCCATAGACCGGCATAAATCAAGCCCCGAAGGCCAAGACAATACCAGTCTATGGGGTGCAGTATCCATCGGAATAGATATTACACTTTGATATTAGCCAAAAGGCCAAGAGAGTGAAATAAAAAATTAAAAAAAAAAATTAAAAAAAGTAAAAAAAGGGGTAATTTTTAGTTATTATCGCTTATAATAAGGATTGAACCTTCAACCTCCAAAAGACTCTCATTAGAACTGATTGTTAACAAATGCCGTACCTGTTATACGACATGTCTATGTCGATCTGTGGCATAACGTTTAAAGATGTTGATTAACAATCAGTTCTAAGTGACAGTCTTCTCGAGGTTGAAGGTTCAATCCTTACTATAGGCAATAATAACTAAGAATAACATAAAACGGAACACTTCTACCCATTCATGGGTGACAGAACGAGAACAATCTATGCCGATGGATTAAAAAAAAAGTTGTTCGAAATTCTGTACAGCTTCATCATGTAGATTCCTAAGTTCAAAAAGATGCACCTGCTGAATGTTGGAGGTTACATTGGCCGAAACGTTGTTAAAATAACAATTAAGATGAGAATAGTTGTCCGAATAATCCAAATCGATAGGTTTAAATCTGATGACATCGGAGGAAGATTAAATCTGGACAGTAGAGGGAGAGGTGTGTAGAATAGGAGACTCTGATGGTTTGGTCACATTGAAAGAATGGATGAGACTTATTGGGTTAGTAGATGTAGAGCAGTTCTGCACAGATCTCCCTATACTCTCCAGATTTAATCGTCCTCTCAGCTCATCAGATCTAAGCCTGTCTTTAAGACTCACATTACACATCCATCGTATCATTCTCATGTCATTTCTCTCTATGCAATGCATGTCCTCAACCTTCATTGACCAGGTTTCACTTCCATACATTGCGACACTGCATACACATGCCTGATAAACTCTTTCCTTGGTCGACAATGGTCACATAAAAAACACAAGCTAAGGACTAATGTTTAGCATCTTTATTTATGAAGAAGCTTCGATGTAACTAAAGAAGTGAAATATTAGTCTACAGCATAGCTTTATATTCACAAAGCATGAACTCAGTTGATTAAAAGAAGCTAATCCTAATATTAAAAAGGGGTAGGAAAGTAGAATGACTTCAAGACAAAACAAATTTGAAAGAAACCCCACCACTAGCGTTCAATACCCTGGATTCCAAACAAACTAGCCAAAAAGTAAGCCCTTCAAGGGCCCAATAGGGAAGGAAGTGGTTACAAAGATGACTGACAAAACAGTCTACCCCTAAACTGGTTAAGTAGCTGACCAGATCCCTGTGCTTTTATCGTGACATCATCAAAATTTTTTTTTTTTTTACTATACCTTGTAATATACTCGCATATATATAACAATAGTAACCATTTCTTTTTTTACCAAGGGAGTTTACATCTTTTTACTAAGGGGCATAACTCTAGTCTAGAAAACAATTACTATGAAACAGAAGATTACTCCGGTCGCTACACTAACAGCAAGTCAATAAGTTTGTCTTTGAAAGATAGTGTGTGCAGAATGGGGTAGTGGCGTAATATGAGAGTTAAAGGGATAGCACTTATAAAAACGTAAGCCCTTCAAGAGCCCAATTGGGAAGGAAGGAGTTACAAGGCTGGCTCACAAAAAAGTTGGTGCTTTTCCAATATGTGACCTAGCGAATGCTTTCTAATTACATATGTTATCTACCGAGTTGTTAGGGTTGTGGTAAGGGTTAGTTAGCTAAGGTTGATCACATCTTGGAATGTAAACAACTCGATAGATCACATTTTGGAATGTAAAAAACTCGATATATCACATATTGGAATATAAACAACTCGATATATCACATACTGGAATGTAAACAACTCGATATATCACATATTGAAATGTAAACAACTCGATATATCACATATTGGAATATAAACAACTCGATATATCACATATTGGAATGTAAACAACTGGATATATCACATATTGGAATGTAAACAACTCGATATATCACATATTGGAATGTATACAACTCGATATATCACATATTGGAATGTAAACAGCTCGATATATCACATATTGGAATATAAACAACTCGATATATCACATATTGGAATGTAAACAACTCGATATATCACATATTGGAATATAAACAACTGGATATATCACATATTGGAATGTAAACAACTCGATATATCACATATTGAAATGTAAACAACTCGATATATCACATATTGGAATATAAACAACTCGATATATCACATATTGGAATGTAAACAACTCGATATATCACATATTGAAATGTAAACAACTCGATATATCACATATTGGAATATAAACAACTCGATATATCACATATTGGAATGTAAACAACTCGATATATCACATATTGGAATATAAACAACTCGATATATCACATATTGGAATGTAAACAACTCGATATATCACATATTGGAATATAAACAACTCGATATATCACATATTGGAATGTAAACAACTGGATATATCACACATTGGAATGTAAACAACTCGATATATCACATATTGGAATATAAACAACTCGATATATCACATATTGGAATATAAACAACTCGATATATCAAATATTGGAATGTAAACAACTGGATATATCACATATTGGAATGTAAACAACTCGATATATCACATATTGGAATGTAAACAACTGGATATATCACATATTGAAATGTAAACAACTCGATATATCACATATTGGAATGTAAACAACTGGATATATCACATATTGGAATGTAAACAACTCGATATATCACATATTGGAATGTAAACAACTCGATATATCACATATTGGAATGTAAACAACTGGATATATCACATATTGAAATGTAAACAACTCGATATATCACATATTGGAATGTAAACAACTCGATAGATCACATATTGGATTAAAAACTATTCGGTAGATCACTTAGAAGAGCACCAAAAAGTCTACCCCTAAACTGGTTAAGTGGCTGACCAGAAACCGGTGTTTTTGTCGTGACACCATCACCTTTTATTATTTTAGTATACCTATAACAATAGTAAATATTGATTCAGATGAGACAAAATATTTTCCTACCTGAAGCGGCCATGATAATCAACGGTTTCAATGTAGTCGAGGAAAGAGTCTATCCAGTAGAGTCTTTGGTTGACGATGTCCAATGTCAAATAGATAGGATTTAGAATCTTATCGAGGCGCAAAGTCATCTGATGACTTCCGTCCATAAAAGAGCGGATGATTTTCCCGTTTTTCCTCAAGGTTAGTCGCGATTGAGAGAAAAACAAGTACCTTAAAGAAAGGAAAGATATATTAATGTATTTTGAAGTCGTGAAAATGCATATTGAAAGAAAGAGAGGAAAAGAAGAAGGAAAGAAAACGATGGGATAAAAGAAGGAAAAGAAACGAAAGAAAAAAGAAAAAGAAGAAAAGAAGAAAAGGAAGAAAAATAAGTCTATATGTCCTAAGATTGAGTACTGTTACCACATCTGGGGAGGTGCCACTCAGAGCACCCTTTCTTGAATTTGCAGAGTTCAAAATCGACTTCACAATCTAGAGAGGGATAATCTCCACTTTTCCCTACTGCCCCTTTTTCACAGAAGAGACATTGCTAGTCTTTCTCTACTCTATCATTATTTCCATGGTTTATCATTATTTCAATGGTAGGTGCTCGACTGAGCTTCAATCTCTGGTTCTCATCTGCAAAACATTCACAGCAAGAACTCGTCTAGTTACCACAAATGCAAATAACTTTCCTTCTTATGTGTACCTAGAACCAACTGAAACTTTCATGAACAGAATTTTTTTCCATGATTTTCCCATTTGTGGAACACAGTACCACGGAACTGTTTCCCTGTGGACTACAACATGGTCATTTTCAAGTCCAATGTCAATAAATATTGATTGACTTGTCATCTTAAGTAATCAAATTCTGCCAATCCCACCGATCGTTTCCAATCCTCTCATAGTATTGTTCATCATCCAATTGACAATCCTATTGACCCTTATCCTCGAGTGGATTTTTGCCTTGATAAATGGTGACTCATAGTATGAAAGAAAAGAAGAAAGGGGAAAAAGGAGGGAAGAGAGAAAAAAGAAAGGAAAGAAAGGGTGGAAAGTAAGAAAAAAGAAACGAGGGAGAAAAAAAGAAAAAGAAACGAAAGGAAAAAGAAAGGAAAAGAAGAAAAAAGAGAGGAAAAGAAAGAAGAAAGAAAAATTAAAAGAAAGAGAAAAAGAATAAAAAGGAATGAGAGAAGAAAGGAAGAAAAGAAGACAAGAACATAAGGAAGGAAAAGAAAGAAGAAAGGGAAGAAAAAATGATAAAAAAGGAAAAGAAAAAAAGAAAGGGAAAAGGAAAGAAAGGTGAAAGAATGAAAAGAAAGGAGAGAAGAAGGAGAAGATATAAGAAAGAAAGGAAAGAGGAAAAGGGGAAAAGAAAGGAAAATAGAAATAGCCGGAACAGAAATGGGGGGGCGGGAAGAAGGAAAAGAAGGAAACGAAACGAAGAAACAAAAAAGGAAAAGAAGGAATGAAAAAGGAAAGAAAACAAAAAGGAAAAAAAGGAAAAAAACGGAGAAAAAAATGAAAAGAAGAAAAGCTTAGATCTTGCCTTTCTCAAATTATAAATCCAACTATCCTAGAAAAAAAGAAAAGACAGAAAAAAGGAAAAGAAACGAGTGGGAAACTAAAAAAGAAAAAAAAAACGATGTTTTCATTTCTTTCTTTTCTTTTTTCTTCTCTTATTTCTTTTCCTCTTTCTTTCTTTTTCCTTCCTTCTTTTTTCTTTTCTTTTTCTTTTCCTTTCTAATTGATCAGCAACACCCAAAGAGTTACTAACACATCATGAATCACAAATATTAACCATCTGAGTAACTATTACTATTACCGACATAAATTATTTTTAAGAAAATACAGTTAGAAAATTAGTCAAAATCAATTTATTTTAGTTTAACTACTCATTTGTGACCTATGTGCGTTAAAAAATTAATATTTAATATTTAATATGAGATATAAGCATTTTAAGTTGTCGTAGATATGAGTTCTGAGTGAAGTAGTCATTTTCTTTAGCCACTTGTTTACGCTACGGACATTACTTCCTGTAGCTGAAGAAAATGTCTTTTTTGCTTAGAACTTATATTTACGACAACTTACAACGTATTGCATTATTTGATGTTCATCCAAATTTTCAAAATCATTCTGGCTCAAATGATCATGCATTATTTCGTCTTCTGACGTGTCATTCTGTAAAGTCTGTTTTAATAATTCAGTACCGAAAGAAATCGTAGATATTTCTTTATCATTTGGTTTTAATATTAGCCCTCGGCCATTATTTGATCTTCATGTCTTCCTTTTCTCTATTTAATTTTTTTTATGGAAATCGCTCCAGACAAGGCATGGCGCCACTTGATGCAAAAAGCTAACAATAACGAAAGATGATTATCGCAAAGACAGGAAATGCCTATTGGCCGTAGTCTTGAAAAGACCAAAGCTATATGTAGGAGGAAACAATCAGCAGGAAGAAAGTTCCACAAGACTGCAGTTCTTGGAAAGAAGCTACTGAAATAGGAAGCTGTATTACAATGAGGTATCAAAACAGCGAATTGATAGAGACCACTAGACCAACGAATCAAATGAGCTCGAAACAAAGGAAGCAGGGAATATATCAGATAATTCTGAAGAACACATGCCATAATAATATTTAAAGAAAAGACTAAGAGTAGCAACATCACACCTGTGAGAGAGAGAGGGTGCAGAGAATAAGAAAGAGTGTGGCCAATCAAGTTACAAATATGTTTCTGCACCTTATCAAGAACCCCCAAGTGGGACAGAAATTCACCAGCCCAAATATGACAACAGTACTCCATACAAGGTCTGATTGTGGATTTGTAGAAATAGAGAATGGCCTCAGGTGTAAGAAAGTGTTTGGAGCGATAGAGAGAACCGACTTCACGAGAAGCAGAAATAACAATAGATTTAATATATTAACTCCAAGAAAAATTTGATGAGAGAGAAAGACCAATAAGTTTCAGAGTCGATTTCCCCTCAAGAGCAGAGCCATCCATGTGAATCTCAGAAAGAAAAGGGACACGCCTACGATTGAAAGAGACGAGCTGAGTCTTAACGGGATTAAATGAAACAGACCATTTCGTACCCCAATCCACAACTGAACCCAGGTCAACTTTTAGATCAGCTGCATATTTCGACTGATCTATATTAATTTCGTTTTTTTTCTTCAACTCTTTCAACGTTTTTCTTTCTAAATTTGTATACTGCTTGAAAATGGTTATATTTAAGCCATTTGTATAAGCTTTTCCAAATGCTGGCCATTTTTCCCTTTTTATTTCGTGTTCACGTCAACAATACCGACATTTAAACAGTATTTTTTAACATAAAAGTATCAGCGAATATTTGTTCGTTGGGTTGACTTTTATACTGGTCGTATTTCTGTATTAATTCTTGTTGTATAAAATCAATGCAGGTATTTAAAGACAGATTCCATGTTCCATTATTTTATATCGATGTGATGCATTGCGAAAACCTTCAATTAATCAAGGGAGGCGCGAGATCGCTCTATCTATAGACTTCAAAAATGGCCTATGCTGGAAATTTCATTTCTTTGATCAATCATAACTCAAAAACCAATAAACCAAATTAGTTAAACTTTGTACAAAATTTTTATTTGATAGGTTCTATAAGTGTGTAGAATTTCAGCATCATTAGTCAAGGCAACCCAGAGATCCAGAAAGTTCAATCATGAAATCATGTTATATGTGTGTACGTACGTACGTACGTATGTGCCACAATGTATCTCATCAACTATTTGATGGATTCAGCTGATTTTTGGCAAAGATAGAGGTTCTAGGGTCTAGTTGATGGCATTTTAATTTCAGTTTACCATATACCTTAGTTTTCCAGAAAATTCCCAAAAACCTTAAAAATGACCATTGTATTGAGGCATAGCCTTTACAAAAGTAGTGACATTCCATGATAAATGCCAGTATACTGAAATCATATATCCTTAATAGGGTTAAGATGAAAATTCATATACACTAAATGTACAAAAGCAAGGAAATTCCCAAATTTTTACACTTTTATTGTCATTAAGGGTATGCGAGCACAACACGGCTATGTATTTTACTGGTAGGAATTTTTCTTCAGCGCACCTCACACACTTCATCCACTCATGCATAGAGATTTATACTGTAGTGATGTGGTAATGAAATGGTTTGGTTGATATGTAGTCATACCCTTAATTAATGACAATAAAGTGTAAAAATTTGGGAATTTCCTTGCTTTTGTATATTTAGTGTATATGAATTTTCATCTTAACCCTATTAAGGGCATATGATTTCAGTATACTGGCATTTATCATGGAATCTTCTTGTCCGCTTTTTTCAAACTCAAAATATCTACTCGCATTTCGTAGACGGTGTAGATATTTTATGATTTATTCGTCGCTTTCTTGTTTCATTGACATGAAGATCGTTTTTTTCTGCCACGACTAAGCTTTTCTTGGGTCACATATTTCTTTACATAATCTGACTTTTTTTTTCGAAAGTCAGGTCTTCCTAGTTTGTGGAATATGCCATAATGGATACTTTCATTATGGCCTCACATCCAGCTGTAGCCAAAATTAAATCCGTAATTTCATTTTCTCCCCCAGTTTCCTTGTTTTTTTGTTTTTTTTAACTTTTTAGTTCTTGCACTGGTAGCAAAACATCATAGCCATTTATCGATAAAGTCGGAATCCTTGAGAAACAATTAAAATCCTGTTGACGACGCCATTGTTGTGAAATGAAAGGTTATCGTCGTTAGTGGCTTGCCAAGCTTCTTACCCCACAAAAGAGATCGTGAGCGACGAAAGAGTATTGATTTACTCCTCTCCAGGAGTTAGGCACAAGGCCAGTTTTTATCTTACTCCCACAAGTAAGATGTGACCCAAGGTCGGGTCGGGAAAGTGGGGTTTAAAAATTGCCTGGGCAGCCCCGTCGGCATTCCCCGGTAGGGGCGCCTCAGGCAGTAAGCAATAAAATTACTCCTCCCCAAAGAGGGGAGGCGAAGCCTGAGAGGGTGGACCTTCTAGAACTGCACAGGACAGACCCATTGACCGGCATAAATCAAGACTCGAAGGCCAAGACAACACCAGTCTATGGGGTGCAGTATCCATCGGAACAGATACTACACTTTGATCTTAGCCAAGAGAATATGTTAACAAAATCGGCCATCTCCAGACTGATATACCACATTTGTGTTTTTCTTTCTAGTTTCCCTTTCACATAGCATTTGCTTACCCTGTTGTTGGGTCAACGGCTAAGCCACCTAGTTCACTGATATTTTCTGTGATGATACTGCGTTGGTGACCCGTGTCAAGGCAGTAGATTCCAATTCGCCTGTCCCTGTCTGAGAAATACAGAGTATTGGTGATCCAGTCCATGGCCAAACGGTATGGAGATCCAAGACTTATGATTGGCAGTTCTGTCTTATTCTGCCCATCAATATTCGCTTGGATTATCTGCAAGAACAAAGAATAAAGTTTTCAAAATATGTGTCATTTGAACAAAAATAAAACAATATATATATATATATATATATATATATATATATATATATATATATATATATATGACACCATGATAGGTGTCAGCCGGCGACTATATATATATATATATATATATATATATATATATAGACAATATTAAGCTAAATTCCAGTGGCCAAGATCTTATTCATTTTACTGTTCATTTTTTTTCAAATCCCAAACTTCGGTACGTTTTGACTGACCGTTTCGCCTATAGACGACCAGCCGAAATTAACATGTCCATTGGTTGTTTTGGATTTGAAAAAATGAACAGTAAAATGAATAAAATCTTGGTCACTGGAATTTAGTTTAACATTATCGAGCTTTTACCTTGAAAAGGTTGATCTATAAAAAAGTAGAAAGTATATGCAGAACATATATTTTCTTACATCTCTCTCTCTCTCTCTCTCTCTCTCATATATATATATATATATATATATATATATATATATATATATATATATATATATTATCCGTAAAAATATCTAAAGTGATTTTTAGCTTTTATCTGTAAAATCTAAAAATTCATTAAGGTATGTTATTACTAATGTTCTATTTGTATTGCCTTTGAAGAAACAGCTGTAAATCTTTAAAATAAAGACCAATTTTGCTTTATATGAAACAATTTATATATATATATATATATATATATATATATATATATATATATATATATATATATAGAGAGAGAGAGAGAGAGAGAGAGAGAGAGATGGAGATAGAAGAAAAACGAGTGATAAATATGCGACGATTGTCCAAATTTATTTCAAATTTCAATTGTTCAATGCAAGGTGTATTCAG
Organism: Sepiola atlantica; assembly: GCA_963556195.1. Classification (NCBI taxonomy): domain Eukaryota; kingdom Metazoa; phylum Mollusca; class Cephalopoda; order Sepiida; family Sepiolidae; genus Sepiola; species Sepiola atlantica. The sequence goes on from OY744542.1 coordinate 28,297,146, forward strand.
TAATAAACTAGTGTTTATTATTCTTTCCTTAAGCCAAGGCTTTTCAAAGATCGAGATCTTATCATCAGAGGAGAAATACAGATAGATAAGTTGGCTTTCGAAAAAACCAAAGTTCAAATATTTGAAAAATATATGAAAACTATTATTAAAAAAACGCAGTGAAAGAAAAAGTTCCGTAAAAAATATGTGGTTTGTCCGGGTGGTAAATTTCCGTTGAATAGATGTCCGATGAATAGTAGAAAGCGAAAAAAAAACCTTTGTGTAGGAGCAGTGTGGAGAAAGTGTTCAAATATAAGTAAATCCAAACGCACTTAAAAGGAATTGAAAAGCTGACCATTCTTGATAACTTCCTGGGCCATAAAAAAAGGCAAAAGAGAATCCAAATCCAAATGAAACAAAAAAGCTAAATTTGGGGTTAGGGGGAAGGGGAAGTTAAAGAGCGAGGGGGTGGTAATGTTCGGATTGGTTTAATTATATATATTTATATATTTATATAAGTGTGTGTAGCAGTCATAAATACTGATATTTCTTTGCTCTTGCGGAGAGCAACCCTAGCGAGGTGGTTTGTTAACACAATGACCAATCAGCCCCCAGGACATATTAATTGCGACCAAACCCTTGAAGGGCGAGATCCAGAGATTTAGGGAATTGCACATCATTCAGAGAGCTTCTTAGCACCTGTAAAGAAAGGCGTCCTCTGTCCTATCCCTGTAAATTGACATCCGAGCGAGGCTATCTTCACTTGAAGATATACTTCTCCAAGAAAAATTTCGGCAGCCGACCGTTATTAATTTAATTCCTTTCTTCACTGTCTAAACTTCCGGCAACCTACACCCAACGGTGTAGGCCACTTAAATAAATACATATCATTTGTTGTTTATAAAAGGACTTTCTTTTCCTTTTATTTAACGATTCTTTTATTACAAATTATTATAGGAATTGGGCTTACAGTTTATGTTAAGATTAGCTACCTATAAAATTGGTCACCCTGACGTGATCTTAACATGAAACTTTCTGACAGAAGTTCAAGTTACTGAACTAAAACAATTCAAGAGTTACCATGGTTGAGATTTATATATATATCTATATATTAATACGATAGCGTGTGTGTTCGTGTGTCACGCTTCCGGCAAAAGCTCTGCGCATGCGTGCCGCACCTAAATTTTGAAAAACATTCAAGTAGCCTGCGTTTAAGAATATTTACATGTGTATCCCTCTGGCGCAATGGTTAACGAGGTGTTATTTTTTACTTCGACCCGACTGGTTTATAGTTCGATCCCAACCAACCTCAAAGATTTTTATTCTACATTTCAAGGGGAAGAAATAATACATTTTTTTATTACCTGGTTAAAAACTACTTTTTTGTGTTGCTTAAAACTTAAAACTATTTTTTGTTTTTATGTTGGTGTTTTTAATGGCATTGTCTATTTAATTACGTTGACTGCTTAAAAAGTAGGCCAGTATTATTTTGTTGTTGTTGTTTTTTTTTTGAACGGATGGCATATAAACCTTTTTTAGTAGATATGCGCAGTGTCCATCGTACACGAGTTACTATTTCAAACAATTATTTAACTCTTATCCAGAAGGGGGGGGGGTGGCTCATAATAAAGCAAGCGTAATTTACTAACAAATAGAGGGTGCTTTGTTACATTAGGACCCGTATTGAAAACATCATTTCGTGTAATTTACACGGGTTCCGCTAGTATATATATATATATATATATATATATATATATATATATATATATATATATATATATATATATATATATATAGTAAAAAAAGCATATTATTAAGTGCCCAGTTAAAAATAAGCTTAATAATTAATAGGTTATATTAATCAGAACTTTCATATATTAATTGGTTCTAAAAGTTCAAAACATATTAATTATAATTTCAAATACTTACATCACGCTCCGGAAATGTTTCACCAATGTCATTTCATATGTACGTACGTTTCTGAAAACAACTTTTATTAGAAAAAAATCATTTAAATGTTATTTTGCTAATAAATTTAAATGTAATTTTGCTAAGAAAACTGGTTTTCAGAAACGCGCATAGATATAAAGCAGTATTGTTGAATATTTATTTCCGGAGCGTCATTCAAAGATTTGAAATTATAATTAATATGCTTTAAATCTACCTATTATATATATATATATATATATATATATATATATATATATATATATAATCTCTTTTATTTGAAACACCTTGTTTTGAGCAACCGAGGACGTAATACATATTGTATTTTTACAATCTTTATTCTTATCTTTTACTTTATATATATATATATATATATATATATATATATATATATATATATATATTTGCTCGGCTTGGAGGATGATATTATGATGAACAAACTGCATACACTGAACCCCAAAGGAGGAAGTAATGACGAACATGTACTACACTAATCCTAAGGAGGTATGACTGGTAGGATGGTATCATGACAACAGAACAGGTACTACAACACCCCTTTTAAAATAGAGGAGGTAATACCTGGGAGGATCTCCCTGTAAAATCAGAAGGTAATGCCTGTGAGTATAGTATAACCCCCCCCCCCAAAAAAAAATAAACAAAAAAAAACGAATGTAGCCCCTGGGAACAAATACTACATTAACCTATCTCCACTAAAAGATGATACAATAATAGATTAAATCAGTTTTTTTTTTTTTGGGGGGGGGGGGGGCATTCATTAATAAATGCCTAGTTAAAAACAGATTTTTTAATAGTTTCGTGGTCCTGTCTCTAACATCCCACTTCTCATTTTAATTCAATAAATTTATGTAAATAAATGTATTTATAAATTTTTTTTAACGATTTCAAGATATTTGAAGTAGAATACCCCCCCCCTCCACACAAGAGTAAATGTGGTATTGCGGTGACTGAAATTATTCTAATTAAGAGTAAGATTTTTATAACTATTGACAAATGATGACCAACGACCCCTCTTTTTCCCACACTTTTTAATTATTTATTTGCACAAAACATAAAAATTTAAATTACGAACAAATTAGTTTGCAATTTAAATTTTTATATTTTGTGCAAATAAATAATTCAAAGTGTAGTATCTGTTCTCAGCATCTCATTTACTCTTTTACTATCGACGAAACTATGGCTTAAAACAATAAAAAAAACCCATAATAATACGGCGTCGTTGACAGAAGACAGAGAAAAGGAGAGAAAGAGAGCCAGAGAGAGAGAGAGAGAGAAAGAGAGAGAGAGAGAGAGATGAGATGAGATGAGATGAGATGAGATTAGCTAATTTTCTTAAGTAAAACTTATCTCTTTACTCGGTATTTCTTTTTTAGTCAGATGTAACTCGCCTATTTGTTTATTTTTTTGTTGGGGTTTGGGTTGTTGTTTTTTTTTTGGGGGGGGGGGTAAGTTTCACTTCGATTAGTTGTTTTCGGTTCGTACAGTAAGATTTACCTCGCGTGTAACAACAATATGGAAATATATATATATTAAAGCAAATATTGTAAACACACCAGACTTCTTTTGCTTTCGATTTTCCTTTTTAGTTTCAAAATCAAAAAGATATTAATAAATGTTCCAGATGTATCACGAGTACTTTCGATTCTTCGTCGAAACATCTTCAGGTGACAAAAAAAATGAAAATAAATCAGGAGAAAAACAACCAAGAACGCTGTATGCGAGATTCTTAAACGTCATCAACAGACTTGTGTTCGTTCCAGAAAAGAGCGTAAACATTTATATTCTGGAAAGGACAGAATTAGCATCCCATTTACGTTAAACATTTTTAAATATTGTTACTAGTAGATATAGTGATGAATTAATGTTAGAACAATGCAATGGACTTTTGATTGCAGATGTGAGAGTGTTCACAGTCATGCAAGATCACTAAGTATGCGTGGGCCCTCGGATGTCAATCAAAAAATAACAAAGTATGTTTTAAATTAGGTTTGAGCTGCTGGTTGTTTAGTGACTGAAGAATATAATAAACACAAGCGTTGATTTTTAACATATGCTGATTTGGTAAAGGCCAGATATACTCTTGCCTATGTCAACAGTAGTAATGCTATGCTGGTTAGTAATGGCAGAAGTTTCCATCCACACCTAAAAAACAAATTAAAATAAAAGAAATGTAGATCGATTCACCTTCTGTTTGTCATTGATCCAGAATATTTTCTTTTTGGCGTAATTGAATTCAATGTCAAGAGTGACTGAGGAAACTTCCATCAACAATTTATGTCCTGTTGAATTGATGGAGAACATCCGTTTCAATGTGCCCACAAGAATCAGCATCGGCTCACCTTGATAATGACAAAAGGAAGACAAAAACATCGATAATGACAAAAGAAAGACAAAAAAATCGATAATGACAAAAAAATCGATAATGACAAAAGGAAGATAAAAAAATCGATAATGACAAAAAAAATCGATAATAACAAAAAAATCGATAATGACAAAAAAAAATCGATAATGACAAAAGGAAGACAAAAAATCGATAATGACAAAAAGAAGACAAAAAAATCGATAATGACGAAAGGAAGACAAAAAAATCGATAATGACAAAAAGAAGACAAAAAATCGATAATGACAAAAAGAAGACAAAAAAAATCGATAATGATCTTGTCATTATCGATTTATTGTCTAAATCTATAATAACAAAAGGAAGACAAAAAAAATCGATAACGACCCATTATTATTTGTTATGTCTCTTTAAGCATCTCTTACTTTCATGATATAATTTCAATATTTACGAGAAAGACCATTATTTCGAATATATAATAGAACTAGAAGAAATACTTATCCCAGGATGGGTAAAATTAATTCCCGAAACGGATTTTTTGTTTTGTACCACTTTTATGTCTCTTTCCAAAGATATAATGATACTAAACCTTATGTCTAGAATCCTTATTCTAATTTTGATCAAAATCCATTACATGACTTTAATACTAGAAAATGTCTAAAATTTAAGGTTTAAGCTTAAGGGGTCTTAAACTGAAATTGAAATTCAGGGAATCTTGCATAATTAGTGTCTAATGACTATCGATCAAATTCAATGCAAATCTGATATATTTGAATTTTTAAATGGAAGGTTGTGCCCATATTATGCCCCTAAAAACTCTTTAAACGGTAGTCACTGAGTTTCAACTATGGGTATAATAATACGTATTTTTTACTTACTACTTGAAATGAAGGGGAGGGTAAAGTAATTTAATTGATCTAAAAAATCTATAAGTTTTTTGGTTTCTTTTTAATAAAATCCATACTGATTTTGAGTGGATTTTTTTCAATATGATTATTCATTTGTTTGGTTCAAACTTCAATGCGCGATCTTACATAATACTTGTTGTGCTAGTGACTTCCTCTAAATAATAGTCTTATCAAGAGCTTCTCTGATTGAATAATGAGCCTGGTTAGCAACCAATCAGCGGTCATATTTTATTTGCCATCATTTTGTTGCTCAATTTCAAACATTGCAAAACAAAATGAGTTAGAAGCACATTCAGAATTATACCTTTTATTGTTGAGACGATTTCCAAAATGTCCAACAAGTCATTTGAAGTGTGAAGAGTTGGCCCATCCTGTTGAAACCGATTCATTCCTTGTTATGGCCCTGTTTAGGGGCCGGAAGGAAAACACGGACACGGAGTTTAGGTATAACAAGTATATTGGAGAAAAGTATATACAACAGAGAAACAAAAGAAGTGGACCGTTTGTTCTGACTGCCAGTATAGACTGGGGTTGAACAACGGTATTTAATATTTACCCAGGACTCAACCCCTCAGCCCGACAGATAAAAGGTCACTGAAATGGGCCAGTCTCTGCTGGACTGACTGTTGAGAACGAATCCTCGACAGGTGTACCCCAGTATGAAGACTGAGGTCGAACGACGGTATTTAATTGCTTCCCACCGCAGCAATATGTGACACAAGGTCAGGAAGGTGGGGGAAGAATCAAGCCAGTGCACCTAAAGGAGGAGCACCCTGGCCTAGCAAAAATAGCCTGAACAGCCCCGTCAGCATTCCCCGGTCAGAGCGCCCCAGGCAGTAAGCAATAAACTTACTCCTCCCCAAAGAGGGGAGGCAAGCCCTGGGAGAGTGCACCTCCTAGCACAACCCAGGACCGAATACCTCAGCCCGACAGATAAAAGGCCACCGAAATGGACCAGTTCCTGTTAGACTGATTGTCGAGAACAAATCCTCGACTAGTATCACCTTACCCCATCCTAAAGTCCTCAAACAACCGAAGTTAATGAGAGACCGAACAGGCTGGGGTTGAACGACAAGTGAGAAACGTAATGCTTCCAATATTTATTGAGAATGGACGAGTCCAAATGTTCGTCATAGATACGGCACCATAACCCCCCCCCCCCCGCCTCCGAAGCCTGACCTCCTCAGGAGTCTAGTATTGTTTCCTTTTTGGATTGATGCTATTCTGAGGTTGCTTGAGATAGCTGTATGTTGAAAGTGATGTTTTTGGTAGCGTAACCTCTTCCTGTGTAGTGCTGTCGGTTTCTTCCGATAGTCGTTCCCTAATTTGTTTTGTTTCTCTTATGAGAGAACTGATGGTCTCTATCAAATTCATATTTGATATCCTCCATCTTTTTAATTCTAAATGTCTGACTTTTGAGCGCATCTTTAAATTTTGAAAAAATGTCGCCTTTTCTTCGACATTCAACTTCAAGACAAGTCATCTTATCTTTTATAGTTTTTAGTTCTTCAGAAAACTCTTTGATTTGTAACTTTAGTGATTCCAGCTCTGGAACCCTGAATTCACTCTCTAACTGGTTATTCAAATAATTTGGCTTAATTTATTTCGTCTTTTTTACCAGGTTTAAACACTTCCAGCGTTTGTGAAATAACAAAGTTTTAGGGCTAAAAAACTCTATTAAAAGTTTGACGGCTTCCGCAAAAGTCAAATCGCTAGTCTTCGAAGCAAAATGAAATCCACGAACTTAGTATGTTCGGTGGTGCCTAATTTCCTAAGTAACAGGCGAACCTTTTTAAAGTCTGTCAAATTTTCGCAATCAATTTTATATAAGTCTTCATATCTTCTAAAATACGAAGCAAAAGTCTTCTTCTCACCAGGAGAATATGTGAAGTTGTCGATGGCATCCCACACGGCATTTTGCGAAAAAGTATTATCGTTTTCGATACTTTAGCCTCTAAGCGATATTGTTTGCATTAACATGTCAATCTTTTCGTCAGTTTCTTTCCTGTGTTCGAAAAGAATTTTGTCAGTTTCTCTCTTTTGCTCTATAAGTCTGTCGTCGGCTTCTTTCTTCTGCTCTATAAGCTTTTCATTTTGTTCGAGAAGTCTATCTTCTGTCTTTTGTAGTCTGTCATTGGCTTCTTTCTTCTGCCCTAGAAGTCTGTCGTCGGCCTCTTTCTTTTACTCTAGAAGAAGCTTTTGAAATATTTCTTCAGTTTTCTGTAGTCTCTCGTCTGCCTCTTTTTTATGTTCAAGTTGTTGTTGCATTTGAAATTTTACTAATTCTGCACTCGTCGCTATAAATTCTTCCATATTTTAAAGTGTGCCCTTTTTTGTTGGAAAGTAAATGTTTCCTTTCGGTACAGCTTGTTAAAAAAGTTATTTTCTTAAGATTATGCTTGCTAGAAGTAATCTTAGTTGTAAAAGAGTATAAAAAATATTTTTCGCAATAAAAAAAAATCGCCTTTGTTCTTAGTACGCTTTTACGCGTAGTGCGTAGCAGTAGAATTTGCGGTCGGTACTTTAGTCAGAGAAAAAAATAAAAATACGGTTTCAATTTAAAGTTGGTCTTACGTGTTTTTTTTTTCTTTTTTTCCACCGGTAAGCCAGTTTTAGAACTAGGACGTTGTCTGGTGAATTTGTAGTTGATTTCTCCAAATTTTAATTTTAAGGTTTTCCTTAATCAATTTTGTCGCCTGTTGTGGCGCACATTTTAAAAAGTTCTCTCGAATCTTTTACTGTAACCATACTCTCAGTCTATAAGTTTGAAATTTGAAATCTCACGTTGCCGGTCGTTGTGGGATCCTTTTTTTTTAAGTTCTAAAAAAAAATCCTTAATGTTTTTGCTGTTTCCCGTGTAAATTCAAATATTTCGTAGCCAGTTTTTGTGATGTCCTTTTAAGTTTTATTTTATTTTTCGAGTTGTAGGCCCCCGTGTAAATTCAAATACTTCGTAGCCAGTTTTTGTGAGGTCCGTTTTAAGGGTTTTCTCAAATTGTTGTAGGGGCCCGTGTAGATTCGAATATCCTGTCGACAGTTGTTGTTGTTGGGTCCCGTCTAAATTCGAATACTTCGTTGTTAATTGTTGCGGTGGGGTCCCGTGTAAGCTCGAATATTTTGTTGCAAATTGTAGTGGTGGGGTCCAGTGTAAGTTTGAATACGTTGTCGCCAATTATTACGGGGGTGGGGTCCGGTGTAAGTTCGAATATCTCGTCGCCAATTGTTATGGCCCTGTTAAGGGGCCGGAAGGAAAACACGGACACGGGGGTTAGGTATAACAAGTATATTGGAGAAAAGTATATACAACAGAGAAACAAGAAAAGTGGAACGTCTGTCCTGACTGCCAGTGTAAACTGGGGTTGAACGACGGTATTTAATTCCCTCCCACCGCAGGAATATGTGACACAAGGTTGGGAAGGTGGGAAAGAGTCAAGCCAGCGCCCCTAAAGAAGGAGCACTCTGGCCTAGCAAAAATAGCCCGTGCAGCCCCGTCGGCATTCCCTGGTCAGGGTGCCTCAGGCAGCAAGCAATAAACTTACTCCTCCCCAAAGAGGGGAGGTAAGGCCTGGGAGGGTGCACCTCCTAGGAAAACCTAGGACAGTATACCTCAGCCCGGCAGATAAAAGGCCACCAAAATGGCCCAGTTCCTGTCGGACTGATTGTCGAGAACAGATCCCCGACTGGTATAACTCCAGCCCGATCCGTCGGGCTGGGGTCGAACGACAAGTGAGAAGCATAATGCTTCCAGTATTTATTGAGAATGGACGAGTCCAAATGTTCGTCATAGGTACGGCACCATAACATTCCTCATAACATCTTTTTGTCTGCCTAAAACGTCTAAGTAGTGCTCAATATTTGTCAATACAGAGGTGCACATTTGAAACATATCATTGAACGATGATAAAACAAAGACTGTTAGACATTCATGACTGAAACCTGGTGAACAAGTCAGGCATTAAGTCAGGCAAACAAGACAGAGTGAAGTTAATTTGTACGAAATATGGTTGGATTGCAGAAAGGATTGTGAATTTTATTAACGATTCCCTGGGTTAGAATTTTTGGAGGTCATCCTGTACATATTTTATGTGGTTTGGTCCAAACTTCAACGCGCGATCTTACATAAGTCATGTGGTAAATATTCATGTAAATGTTCACCTCTGCCTTGATCTATACTGAGCACGAATTAGTGGCGGTTAAGAAATTTGGGGGGAGACGAAGAGATGTGGTGAGGGATGAATAGTGCTTACAATAGGATTGGGCAACTCCCCAGAAATACATCGTTGAAAATGGCTGTGAGGACACTTTTGTAACCATATTATGACGAACACTCTGAACTGGTCTCTCATCATTTTATTATATTAAAAAATTATACTATCATATTATTCATTAAAAAGAAAACTCAATCCCACTCCAAACAGGTATATTGAATTACCCAATCTAATACTTAACTTCAATTAACCTTTGGTGTCTGACCCCAAATCCTCAATGTTCATTCTTCATAATTTAAACAATCCTAACTTGTGTTACATAATTTTAAAGTTTAATAAATAAAGTAAACAAATACGATATGTTTGGTGATACACAGGGTGACCCCTCCACAAATACCACTCATGGAATCATTTAACTAAATTCACAGTCTTTCCTGTAATCGAACCATATTTAATACACATAAACTTCAGTCTATGCCTGGCTTGTCCACCAAGTTTCATTCATGAATGTCCAACGTTGTTTGTTTTATCACCATACAATGATATGCAAGGAAACTTTGGTGATCGTCTCATCAGTAGCAGTAGTGATCCTGAACGGAGTTCACATTCACCGGATATAAACCCCCACCTTGAATATTTATCTGGTGAGTTATCTCAAAGAGACTGTCTATGAAAACAATTCCCAGACTATTCCTGAACCGAATATGTCCATCAAAGCCGAAATGAGGACAGTACAAAGAGTGGAGTGTGTCAGAGTTATTGACAATTCTTCACGTCGTATCTAGGCATGCTTATCATTGAACGGTGTTAAAGCATAGACTGTTGGACATTAATTAGTGAAACTTGATGGACAAGTCAGGCATAGGTTATAATAAGCGTTTGGTAGCGAGGAAAAAGGAGACGAAACAGAATGAAAATTAAACAAATTGCATTGTTTCAAAATACATTAGACACAAAACAAAGTTTTTGTTGTTGTTCTTTCGTGTGTAGAGTTGTTGTTGTTGTTGTTGTTGTTGTTGTTGTTGTTGTTTTTCTCCGTGGTAAAGTCGTTGCGGTTGTTGTTGTTCTGCCATGGTAGAGTCGTTGCTGTTGTCGTTTCTGCTGTTGTTGTTTTTCTCCGTGGTAAAGTCGTTGCGGTTGTTTTTGGTCTGCCGTGGTAAAGTCGTTACTGTTGTTGTTGTTGTTCTCCGTGGTAAAGTCGTTGCTGTTGTTGTTGTTTTTCTTCGTGGTAAAGTCGTTGCGGTTGTTGTTGTTTTTCTTTGTGGTAAAGTCGTTGCGGTTGTTGTTGTTTTTCTCCGTGGTAAAGTCGTTGCGGTTGTTGTTGTTTTTCTTCATGGTAAAGTCGTTGCGGTTGTTGTTGGTCTGCCGTGGTAGAGTTGTTGCTACAGTTTAATAGATTTCGAGGGTCTTTAAAGTTTAGTATTTCAAATTTTTCATTCAGGCATAATCTACACGGGTCGGCTAAATTTCTACATGTCGTATTATTTTCCATTCAGTCCATTTTCTTTGAGCTTCCAATAGTGGTTTGCTAGTGCTGTTTTAATTCGACGTTCTCTGTTTTTAAATGTGCTTTTGTGGTCATAATATCTGGTGTTAAAATCTAGGGAGGTCATACCCACATAGTACTTCTTGTTATTCGGTCTTTCCTTGACAAATATTGTGGTTTGGTATACAATACTTTTTGTTAGGCATTTATTTTGTAGTGGACAAAGTGTACGATTTATGCAGTTACATCTTTTTACTCCACCAGACTAGATGAATTATTGTCCTGGAATCCAGCAAGACCAAGAGATTACAAGAAAGATATACTATAAGATAGTTAAGATATACTATAAGATAGTTAACTGGTCAATTAGGGAGAGGAAAATTAATGTTCTTAACTTCTTTACTAACTCAACGTTTGAGAGGTAAAGAAGAACTCTAATGGAATATTCAAAGATATATGTATCTCATATAGAGATCAAGTGTTAGCCTCAAGAAGTGGCCCCTTGATTTCTGAGAACTTCGACTGAAGTAAAATGAAACAACAAAATGTATAATACGTACCATTAGTCACCGCACAATGTTTGTTGTCTTTCAAGGTGTAGCCTTCATGACACGAACATTCATAAGATCCTACTTGGTTGGTACACTTTTGGTCGCAGTAGCCATAACTTGAACATTCATCAAAATCTGAAATTATTTAGAGAAATTACAAAAACGTAAATTTGTAGATGTTCACGTTTTTACTTCCGAAATTACAAAAACGTAAATTTGTAGATGTTCACGTTTTTACTTCCGAAATGACAGCAGTTGGTCACATGGTCACCCATCTAAATACTAAGTAGACTCAAGTTGCTTAACTCTTGTGATCTGACGTGAACCCGTGTTTCGCATGATATACTTATTATGTTTGGGAATTTTTAGATGAATATTGATAATTTATATCATTTGGATTATTCGGACTACTATTCTCATCTTGATTGTTATTTCCACAACGTTTCAGCCAATGTAACCCCCATCCTTCTTCATGTACATCTTTTCAAACTTTGGGATATTTACGCCAAACTCAAGAACTTTTCAGTTCAGTTCGCACTTTCGTATAGGTCGGCATGATTCCCAAGTTAAAAAAGATTGGAATCTTGGGGAGACTTGTTGCTACTTAAATTCCAGTAAAAACAAACGGTCGCTGTCAGCAAGAAATCAATGGTAAATGGCTGTTGTGATATCGCAAAATGATTTGCTACTAGAAATCTAGGAAGACTTGCTGTTACCCAGACTTCAGGGAGGAACACTCGAGAGTGAGCAATCACTGATAATGACTCATGTAAAAACTCCTAATGATTAAATAATACTACAATTAGTTATACTAAATAATAACACAATTAGTTATATTAAATAATAATAATACAATTAGTTATATTAAATAATAATACAATTAGTTATATTAATTTAACTAGCCTTATTCACCCGGTGTTTCCCAGGTGGAGATATATTGCCGGGTGGATAAAAAATAATTCAAAATATTATTATGTTTACAATTTGTTTTTAAGTAGGATTTTAAAGATTTTTTTTCAGTTTTCTTTTATTTAATTTTTTATTTTAATAAATATCTGATTAATAGTAAATTTAAAAAAATAATAAATCAATGTGTAAGTATCAAAGTTATGTGATCTTGTCTCATAGTTTTATTAATACAGTATTAATATAATTAGTTATAATAGTTATATAAAATCTAAAAAATAATCTATATAATAAAGTAAAGTTAGTCGGATTCTCGATTTTGTCATTAATACGTTCCTTACGACAAAATCAGTATTTCATTCTGAATAACCATTTTATTTTGTGGAACGTTTGTCCATGTTGTTAAAAACAATAAAATGTAATTTGAGTTAATTTTTTCCAGGAAATAATAGCAGCCAAACGGAAATAAATTTGACTGGATAACTTTTCGTTTAGCCGCCTTTTTGTTTAAAGGGAGGAAACTCAGTATGCACCCATTATAGATTTACTTTCTTTTTTTTGTGAAAAAAATATAAAATGCAAAAATAAAGGCATAGTTTCTAAAAGAGAAAAAGAAAAAAACATGGTAAGTAAATACACTCCTGAGCCACGAACGTTAGGTACATCTAGTTAATAATAAGCAAATATTAATTAAATCTGTTTTAATCTCGATTTGTTGAGAAAAAAGTTTTGGATAGACTTACCAATGCAAGTTCTGTTGTCCGCAGGATTAAGGGTCATACCTAACGCGCAGTAACATTTCCCACCAAATGGAGTTCTCTGGCAACCATGGTCACATGATAACAAAGAACAACTAGAAGAACCTGCAAATATAAAATAAATCCAATAAAGATTTTTTACTGAACAAAACATGATTATACAAAATTGATTTTCTTGCGATTGTGTGCTTTCGGTTGTGGATCTGCCTGATATTAGATATGGGGGCGTAAAAATAGTGTTAAAAACGGAAATTTCCACGTAAGAATAAGTAGAAAAAAGTAAAAATTTCTACTAGAAGTTAAGCTGATGTGTACAGAAAGTTGCATCATGGAAGGAAGTATGTGGCAGAGAAGCAAGATCAAGTATGCCTCTTGAGTGTTCTGTGTGGTTTTCGAGGCTCCTCACTATCCAACGAGTTTGGATGGGAAGATGCAGTCCATTTAGATGTACTTGCTTTAAATTACTGTAAAAAGTAAACCAAAGTAAATCAAAGAGCAAAATAATGAAGTTATTTGTTGCTCTTTTTTGTTTCATACATTACAGTTGCAAGAGAGGAGGGGAAGAAAGTATCTGTTTTATAGAGTCATACATAGACAGTTTGAAAGTTTACTTCTTAAGACCTCCTGTAATAATGTGACGGGGAAGTGACACAAAGGGGGTAAAACAGATTAGAAACCTGGACAAAGTCATCGCAGTTCGAAGCCGTGTATTGTAAAATAATAGTAATGAAAGAAAAATAAAAAATAAAATAGATATTTTGGGAGAGGGATTGGAAAGGAGAACATTCCATTATCTGTGATATCAATAAGGCCAAATAATGGACAAAATAAAGAATATAGTTAAATAAAATATATTTTAAAAGAATGGGTTTGAAATTTTGACAAAAACTGGACAACTATCGACAGTGGGTGGTGAAAAAGTCGGCCCAGAAAGCTGACGTAGATTTACGTAAGCAAGTGCAAGTATTATATAAGAGAAGGAGACAGGTGATCCAATCAGAAGGAGTCTGACAGAGAGACAGACAAGCTGCACTGGGTCAAAGGTTACACAGATTTTAGAGGACTCTTTAATCAATCTGAGAAAGAATCGAACCAGGAATAAAAGTACTATTCTGATATGAAATCGTGTTCTTGTTATTTCACTCAGGGGGGATAACTCTGCTCTCAACAAAAAGTGAAAGTGTAAATCGAGTTATTTCCCTTGCACAGAGAATATCGAATTTAAAATCCAGACGGTGAAATTCTGACTCTCCTGTGGTGTAAAATATATCACAGCAAGTGTGGAGGTAGAGATGCGATACGAACGAACATAAAAAGTTACTAGTTTGTATAAGCAACTCTTTTTTTTCTGTTTGTTTAGCTTACTCTTTCCCTTCCATTTTTTCCTTTTAGTATCAAAGGAAATGAGATGCACTTAAATCAACAGCTTCGTGATAGGTCTACTCCAGGTCTACTCCCGAAATAAAAAAAAACATCATTTAACATAAAGGGGTTAATTCGATATTTTTCAACCAATGAAAATCATTCCCGCTCGTTTGAAACGATTCTCTCTACGAGCCTGTGCGAAATACAATTTCTAATAAAAACAGCAACGAAAATTGGGATGTGGCAGCAAAGATGTGCCTGCAAGCTTCCTTTTAGACTCGTTAAAGAGTTCCAGTTGACAGGCATTTAATGCTTTAGCCTCATTCTTCGTTTCCTATTTTTAAAAGTTCAGACAAGATTTTTTACTTTTTGGAAAAGGAAAATGATAATGTCATCAAGAAATTTTCCAATACTTCGATCAAAACATAATGGTTTGATTTATTTACTTTTCACAGCAGCAAGGTGTGGCACAAGGCCGGAAAGTGGCAAAAACCAGCTCCTGAAGGGGGCGCTCTGATTGGGTACAAAAATATCCGAGAATGGCCCTGTCGGCATTCCATGGTGCAGACGTCTCTGGCGATCGGCAATGTACCAACCCACATCTGAAGGAAGAGGTACTACCTGAGAAGATGCACCTCCTAGGACCGAACCAGAACGTACCTCATTCTGACGAAAGAAAGATCTGCTCACCAGCGAGGTTGTCTCTAGGTTGCTAGAATGATGTCAAGAACGTATCCGACTGATATGATCACAGCCGGCAAACCAGTCATTATGAATGTTGATAAACCGATTTCAATGGTAGGAAATGATCTGAGCTAATTCGATAGGGCAATGGATAAAGTCCGAACATATATTTCGGTGTAGAGTCTCGGAAATCAAGGGCTCCTTTCCTGGGGCTAACACTTTATTTTTATATGAGATACATAGATATCCGATTGTTCAACTAAAGTTCTCCTTTACCTCTCAAACAGTGAGTTAGTAAAGAAGTGAAGAACATTATTTTTCTTCTCCCCAATTGACCAGGAAACTATGTTGTGGAGGAAACCTTTCTGTCTCCAAACTGCATTTAACACCGTCGTCAAGAGCAGTATATGGAAGGAAATGACCTGAGCTAAGTCGATAGGGCAATGGATAAAGTCCGAACATATATTTCGGTGTAGAGTCTCAGAAATCAAGGGCCCCTTTTCCTGGGGCTAACACTTTATCTTTATATGAGATACATAGATATCCGATTGTTCAACTAAAGTTCTCCTTTACCTCTCAAACAGTGAGTTAGTAAAGAAGTGAAGAACATTATTTTTCTTCTCCCCAATTGACCAGGAAACCACGTTACAGTATATTTTCTTTTAGTTTATTGGTTATACCGGATTCCAGAACAAGAATTCATCTGGTCTGGTAGAGTATTCAGCTAAGTGCTGTTACTTGAGGTAACATCACTATGAGAAGGTGCACCATTCTTCATATGAGCCAGTGTATAGCCATGTCAAGGGGATCTTATTTGAACTTCGAATACTATTTTATTTTTAATATTTGGTCAGGGTTTACTTGTAGGGTGAAGTATCCTCATGTCAGGTTGTCCTGACTGTCATGTTTTGTAACAGTTATCCTTTTTTTTTATTGGGGACAAATTAACCCTGCACCGTTTTTTCCTTTGTTTACATTTCATTCTCGTCGCTGCGACGTGATTTTCCTTTCCTTTCAATTCCCTTTTATTTTTTTTATCCTATGTCTTCTTTGCCTTTTAAAACTTATTTATACTGCCTTCAGCTCTCATTTCGGTGTTTTATACCCTGCAATACATTTTTTTATCCATTTCTCGTCAACGTGATAGCTACGAGATTTGGTTCTTACCGGCGGTCTTTTCGAGTATTTTCTACCAGCTCGATCTACTGATGCACATGTTATCCGCGTTCTCCGCCTGCCTTCATAACTTTGATTATTACCTGATTTACTGAGGGAAATAAATATTGTTCATAAA
Organism: Sepiola atlantica; assembly: GCA_963556195.1. Lineage (NCBI taxonomy): Eukaryota > Metazoa > Mollusca > Cephalopoda > Sepiida > Sepiolidae > Sepiola > Sepiola atlantica. The sequence continues at coordinate 28,313,588 of OY744542.1, forward strand.
AATGGAATTTGTTTGTTTCCTACTTTGTGAATCCGAGTTTATCTGGCTGTCTAGGCAAGATGGTAATTAGCATTTTGTCGGGGGCAGCACACTGACAAACCCTTGTACAGAGAGACCGAAGTAACTCGAGGATGGTGTCGCATAGGTAATTCAAACTATCATGCATCGGTAAATCTCACACATCTTAAAACCCATGTTGAGAGTGACGCCTACAAGAAGACAATTATCAACGAGATGGGTTCTAATCGACGATGAGGGTAGTACATTGATCCATTACTTGCTGCTCAGCTGAATCCATTGTGCTATTTAGAGAGTTGCGAGTGTCCTGGCGGACGAGCAACACAAGGCAACGTTTAGCGCCTGCTCTCCATGCAATCTCGTCAAATGAGTTGGCATCAGCCAAGTTGAATCCAGTTATATTGTTTCTAGTGCCCGGGATATCCAAATCTGTTATGGGAGTGATGTAAGAGGTCGAATGCAGTACACGGCTAGACCATCTGAGACGCTGAGTGTAAGGCATCCATAATCTCATTAATATCAAGTTTCTTATAAAGTTTTTTATAAATGGATGTATACTGAGTTACCTCCCTTTAAAAAAATGGCGGCCAAACGAAAATGTATCCAATCAGATTTATTTTCGTTTAGCCGCCATTATTTTCTGGAGGAAATTAACTCAAATTACATTTTATTATTTTTAACAACACGGATCAACGTCGATAGTATCTTTTCTTCCAGTTTACAGCTGCACATCCACCTGATCATGGCGCAATCATTACGTCAAAGCAATTGCAGATTAGAAGTGTTTGGGGCTAATTTCTCACTGCCATGCAACATGTCAGAGCAAACACAGCTTGAAAACAATTTGCACCGAATCATGAAGGAAAGGTGCCTACGGGTAGAATTGGCAGCAGCTTCCTGAACCTTCCCCAAGCAACACAACAGCATAGGAGAGTGCTAGCGCGCTCGCAACCACCACCAGCATTCAACATGGGTGTTTGAGTTTTATATTCAAAATCTGTTGTTTTTTTTTTACTGAAGGGTCACCACTTATCAAGGTAAAAGGCGTCTCGAGGATAAGTGTTGATGAGATGGAATGATTGCTAGTTGAAAGATGAAGAACATCATGAGAGGATTGAGGATGATTAATGGAATCAGCTAAGTTTGGTTACTTGTTGGGACGGAATATGACAGAAATTTGTTGACACAGGATTGAGACGACTATGTTGTAGTCTGCAGGGAAATGAGATCTTGTCCCACTTGCTCTACGTAATTATAAAAGAAAGTTTTAGAACAGCTTTTGAAAATATGTCGATATAAGAACACCGACCATTGTCCCCTCCTCACCACCGGCCTTGCTGTGTTTATTATTTTTAAAAACAAGTCGTGAAAAAAATGGCTAATTTACTGGACAATAACGAACACCATGAGCTGGTCTCTCATTATTTTATTGTATAAACAAATTATAATATCATGTCATTCATTAAACAGAAAACAGAAAACTCAATCTCACTCCAAACAGGTATATTGAATTACTCAATCTAATACTTGCCTTCAATTAACCTTTAACCTTTGGTGTCTGATCCTAAATCCTCCATTTTCATCCTTGATAATTTTAAACAATGTTAACTTGGGTTACATCATTTTAAAGTTTAATAAATAAAGAAAACAAATGTTTGGTGATATATGAAGTGACCTCTCCCCAAATGCCACCCATGGAATCGTTAATTAAATTAATTAAATTTGCAATCCTCTTTACAATTATCCATATTTGGTACAAATATACTTCAGTCTATGACTGCCTTGCTTACCAAGTTTCATGCATGAATATCAAACCGTCTTGGCTTTATCGTTGTTCAATGATATGCGAGGACACTTTGGTAATAGTCTTATCAGTAAAAGGTGTGATCTTAAATGGGCTTCATGCTCACTGGACCTTACCCCCCCCCCCCCCGATTTTTATATGTGGGATTATCTCAAAGATAATGTCTATCAAAACAATTCTCAGACTATTCCTGAACTGAAAAGTGCCATCACATCTCAAATCAGGACAATGTTAAGAGAGGAGTGTCAGAGTTATTGACAATTTTGCATGTCGTATTCAGGTGTGCTTATCATTCAACGACAATAAAACAAAGACTGTTGGACATTCATGACTAAAACTTAGTCAGACATAGATTGAAGTTTATTTGTACTAAATATGGTTGGATTGCAGAAACGCTTGTCATCATCATATTTGGTTTCACGTTCGTTTTACATGTTGCCATGTGTTGGACGGCTTTAAGAAATTGACTTCCAAAGTAACCTATCTTTGTCTTTATTTATCCCTCAGGTTCATCATTATCACTTCCACCTATGTTTTCCTTAGTCTTTCCCTGTGAACTGAATCTGCTACCTCAACTGTTCTACATCTACTAACATAATGAGATGATCACCAAAGTGTCCCCGTGTATCATTGAACAGTGATAAAACAAAAACTGTTACACATTCATGACTGAAACTTGGTGGACAAGTCAGGAACGGTTTCATAGGTAGCATTTTTTAGAGCTCACTCTGTATATTCAGATTTTTTTATCATCAGCGTTGCCCGGGATTTAATGTCGTCTGCCAATTATCTACAAAAGAGATAGCCCTGATTCAAACGGCTATTTGAAAGCATATAAATAGTCATATACTGAAGCAATACTATGTCCATCACACCATATTACCTTTGTAATTCTTATTTCTTGCATTTTATAATATTCAATTTTTGGGGTGGAGGCCCAAGAATGTACTCAACATTGATTGGCTGGGAAGTTGTGGAAGTACAGTGACTGACATTTATTCAAATAATTTCCAATAAATTCATAGTCTTTAACTCCTTTGAGGCATGTCTAGTGATTCCCGGAAATGACTGAGAACCCCTGTGTATTCCTGCTCCAAATCCTGAACCCCATTTTACCATTTATATTTTTTAAATTTCTATAATGAATAAAATTAAAAAAAAAAAAAGATATAATTCCTTTTCATGGATGTCAAGCACAAACGCAGACCCCACAATATGATTGTACCTACTTTGATCAAAATGAAATATACTTATCCAGTACCCTGGGTAAAGTAATAAATAAATGGACCGGCTCTACTTGAGAGCGACCAAAAGGCTGACTTTTCATTGGCTACTACATTGAGATGTAGGGAAGGGTGTTACTTCTTTCCCCAGATTGCTCCACTTGCACTTGATCCTTATCTTATTACGATGAATGTTTAGCAAAAAAGCATTAAGTATCATTTTTTGAGTTTGGTATGACTCGACCAAGTATTGAACCCCATTATGCTGGTAAAATAGTTTCAGAAAATATATGGGATCTATCTCCATAAGCCTAGAAGGAGTTTGTGAACAAATAAACAAACAAAACAACAAAAGAAACGGACAGGAACTTGACTCATGTGCACACCCCAGAGAGATTCACCACATGGTTGAGAAAAAAATTTAGCAACTTATCACAGTCTTGAGCCAGTCTTTGAGCTGGCATACCAGTCTCAACCCAAATCTGGTTGACCCATTTCTTTGGTGGTCGTTTGCTTTATCTTTCTTGAATGAAATCTTCTTGATATGATTTCTTTCCATAGCTGGAGTCTGGTAGCCGGGAAACATGACCAAACCATGTTCATCTCTTATTTCGAATACTCTCGTTTATGTGTCTGTTAATGTTAAGCTTCCTTCTGATATCTGCATTTCTTCGTCCATCTCGCAAAGTTACTTCATGGATAGTTCTTAAACATTTCTATGCTCTCTCAGTATAGTCCATGTTTCACTTATATCACTCATATACAGCAAAAGAGATTATCAATGCATTGTAAAGTCTAAACTTCAGAGGCGTTCATATATCCTTACTGATCCAGATCTTTTCTTTTAGATGTTCAAATGCAGAAGTTGCTATTTCTATTCTTCTGCTAATGTCAGATGAGGATCCTGGAACCACTGAGCTAAGAAACACAAATCTTCTGTTTTTTCAACCGTTTTATTGTCTATTGAGATATTATCTTCAGAGGATGGAAAAGGTTTTGCATTTGTCTGGGTTCACTTTAATCTCCCAAGAGGCTTGTAGCAGTTATATGATTGATATCTATTTCCTTTTGTACTATATATAGTTCGGTTGGCTAAAACAGGCAGGTCTAAACTGGCATAGTGATACACAGGCGATTAGAGCACTATTGTGCATGCACACCTTTTATCCAAAACTTATTGTTTTGCCTAATATGAACAGTTCCAGCTGAGATGCCAAAGTGACAAGACGTCACATGTCATTACTTGCCTCTCATCATGACTGATGAGAGACGAGACTAAAGACCGAGACTAAATACCGAGACCAAAAGACTTGGACTCAATTCCTTTTCTTTAGTACATGCCAGCCGAACCAACCTGCCTTCTGTTCTTGTGTTACTAACTCCTTCTGGTTCCTATTCTGTTTGATTTAATTGTAGAGAAGATGTGTGTCTTTTTAACTGGAAATCTGGTGACCATTTACTTCTCCTTCATCTCAAGCAAGGCCAGTCAGATGAATACAGACGCAGTGACACTACTACCACAAAATGGCTATCTCCAACAATCATCTCACAAACACATCTAACTCAACAGGATTCAAACTCAGAAGTAGAGAGCTTCAATCTATCAAAGACAGGAACTACAACGTTATAGAGAGAGATTAACTATTAATTGGTCCCCCGATTTATAAAATCGGGAGACCTATGTTTTGAGGCATTTCCGTCCGTCCGGATTTTTCTCCGCAACCATCCATTGAATTTCTCTGAAATTTTGCATGAAGTTGTAACTTTTGTCAGGTTAGAAAGTGACATTCTCCGATTTTTGAGAAAAAATCTGGTTAGCCCCCCAGGGGGTCAAAAGATCCCAAAATGGCAAAAAATGACATTTTTTGCCCCATAACATTTCATCCATCCATTCAATTTTTCTGAAACTTGGCCAAAATATGGAGGCAATTGTTCCTAATAGAAAATAAGTATCGCTAACCTTGGAAAAAATCTGGTTCGCGCCCCAAGGGAGTCAAAAGCCCCCAAAATGGCAAAAAATGACCCTTATCTCCCATAACGTTTGATCCATCGATTCAATTTTTCTGAAACTTGGCTAAAATGTAGAGGCAATTGTTCTGGATATAAAATGAGCATCCTTGACCTCAGAAAAATTCTGGTTCGTGCCCCCAGTACAATGGGGGTCAAAAATGCCCCAAATTGCCCAAATTTACTGCATTTTACACTCGCCACATCGAGTCACATACAGAGGGGGACCACGCATGCACGGCTTGTTATTATTTTGATATTATATAACTTTTCCACATTTAGACACAACGGCTAAAATGTAGGATTTAATTAGGATTTTAAGAAAAAAAACACCAACGACTAAATTTAGATTATCATGTAATGAAGCTATATAAACAACATAATTTGGATGGGTTTACATTTTCTTTTACTAAGTTTTAAATCGAGATCGATTGTCCTTTCCTTTATTTTATGGGTTAGTCAGGGTTCTAATTACTGAGCTGATTTTTCTAATATTAAAGTTAGCAACACAAAATACTAAGTTCTCTTAGAAAAAAAAGAATCGATATAAAATTAAATGTCTATTATTTGGATTATTCGGACTACTGTTCTCATCTTGGATGTTATTCTCACGTTTCGGCCGATGTAACCTCTGATCTTCTTCAGATGCATCTTGTCAAACTCGGGAATCTGGATGGAATTTCGAATGAAACCCTTTATTTAAGCCACAAGGGTAGCTTACTGTCGTTTCGTTAGTCATGACCGGGTCAGAGGTTACATCGGCCGAAACGTTATGAGAATGACATCCAAGATGAGAACTGTAGTCCAAATTATACAAATTATCGATCCTCATCTCAAATATTCTGAAACATCAAATTAAAATTTTTTTATAAAGATGTTCTTAAATTGCAATTTAATTTTAAAACTACAAATCGTATAATTGTATCGAAAGAATGACTGTGTTTTGGAAAAAAAAAATTTGGACGCTGAAACCGTACACCACTTATTTTAATTAATTGATTAATTAATTTTATTTCAATTAAAAAATACAATGCAAAATTGTGTTTCATTATTTCAGTTCATGGTGAACATTTTTTGAAATATTTTAATTTTTTAAAAAACGTTAATAAAAAGTATTTTTCTGTTTACAAATTGGACTTTTTAAACAGTAATTTAACTGTTTAAAAAGTTTGAAATTAAATGAAGAAAATGTTGCAAAAAATGTTTTTTTTTTATTCCCCTTCTTCTTCTTCTTCTTCTTCTTCTTCTTCTTCTTCTTCTTCTTCTTCTTCTTCTTCTTCTCTGTTTAACATGGCTTTTCCACATCTTATATGGGTTGCATGTTGGCCATGACGGTACAAACTAGTTCTCTCCATGAAATTGGCCAGTGAGGGTTGAGGGTATGCGTTGCATGGAGATAAATGATATGAGAATGATATAATGGTATGGCCACATTGAAAGAATGGATGATAGTTTTTGGGTAAGTAGATGTAGAACAGTTGAGATATCAGGTTCAGTTCAAAGGGGATGGCCAAAGAAAACATGGGAGGAAGTGATAAGAATGGACTTGAGAAAATGAGGGAAAAATAAAGACCTGGCCAGAGATGGGCTACTTTAGAAGTAAATTTCTTAAAGCTGTCCAACGCATGCCAGCATATAAAACAAACATTAAACCGATGATGATGATGATGATGATGATGATGATGATGATGATGATGATGATGATGATGATGATGATTATTTATTTAGCGAATGCAAAGTCCTTCAGCCACGCAGTAGCCTCCTGGTCTGCTGTGTGAAGGGTGGCTAATCCTCCTCTCAGTCGTTGGAGAGGGCAGACTTCAATGATGTGCTCCATTGTCTGCTCCTCTCCACAAGCACACAGTGGGGATGGGCTGCTGCCCCATCTATGAAGGCTGACCAGGCATGGGCCATGTTCAGTCCTGAATCTATTGATGGTTGACCACTCTCGCCTTGGGAAGTCGGTGCCAGGCACTTGTTGGTTAGGGTCTGACACCAGGTGTTTATTAGGGACCTCCTTGGACGCCCATTCCTTTTTCCAGGCTGATTGGATGGTGAAGTCAGCTGGTGGGATGTTCTTCCAGATGGGGCGTCTGGATGGAAGTCGAGCAGTAGGTGGGTTGAGGATGTCTTGGTGGATTGGTAGATGAGGGGAGTCTTCAACCTTTTGAAACATCCTTTGAGTGGATGCTGTTCGCCGGATGTGTGGAGGTCCAATGTTTGATAGGACGGGGAACCAGGGTAGTGGTGTTGAGCGGATTGTCCGTTCTTGTCGCGCTACCCCCGTCGGTACCCAGGCTTGCCTGGGGAAACAAATGATCCAACCAGCAGACTAAATTCTAAGAGACGATGCCAGAGAGCCAAGTCGAAGAATCCTAGTCACAGTTCAAATGCCAAAAGCAGACAGCCTCAAGGGCATCTAGCGGTAGGGCCTGCCCTTCACATACTACAACTAAATGATGATGATGAAATTCTATCATTTACATTTGTTTCGATATATCATTGCTTGAGGTCATCTTTGACTGAGTCAATCCACATCTTTCTCGGCCTGCCTTTTTCTCAGTTACCCTCAACTGAGATGCGTGTTGATCTGTTTATCTAAACAGCGTTTTGTTCAACATGTCCATACCACCGTAGGTGGTTGTAATGCAGTGTTGACTCCAGTCTGGGAACCTTCAGGTTCTATTGAACTCAGAACTAACTCTATCACTCAAGAGGCACACTATAAATCCACCGAACAATAGCCCTTACATTCCTTTGCAACCCCAGAAAGACCGAATTAGTCGTGGGCGAGCATTCCCTCAAACCCCTGCTAATTTTGGAAAAAAATTATTTATAAAGTTATTTTTCCGATAAAAAAATGAAGCAAATTATTTATGAAGTTATTTTTCCGATCTTGATAAAAAAAAAAATGAAGCAAATAATGTTACTCACTACATGAGGAACTCTCATCCGATCCATTGTTACAGTTGTTGCTCCCGTCACACACCTTAGAGATAGGGATACATTCTCCAGTATCTGGACAGGTCCAGAGCCAATCTGGACAGGATGTTTTTCCTTTTCAATTAAAAAAAGACCAAACTTAGACAGACATTAGCAAATTGTAAAAGAAATTGTATGTAAAATTGGCAAATAAATATCTGTACATGAAATTTTTGAAATGTTATCTTATTGTACCTCTCTCTCATATATGATGATAAGATTTTAATCTTTGAAAAGCCTGGCTTAAGGAAAGAATAATAAACATGTTTTTACCGAGTACACCTTGCATTGAACAATCGAAGTTGAAATAAATTTGTCATTTTACATGTTTATCCCTCTTCTTTCATATATATATATATATATATATATATATATATATATATATATATATATATATATATATATATATATATATATATCAGAATTAAGAATATCTGTTAGGGCAGGTATATTTTTCTAAATTAATCATAACGTTGTTTCAACTAAATTTTATTTATTTTTTCTAGATTTATTATAACTTGATTTTGTTTTTGGTAGAGAAATATTTAAAATTAAACAAAAAACCCTTCTTAGCCTAAAAATAAAATCAATAATGGCAAATAACTTACGACATCCGAGTTCATCGGATCCATCTGTACAATCGTCGTTGTTATCGCAAACCCAGGATTGCTGAATGCACCTGTGATTCTTACATGTGAATTCATGACTAGCGCAAGAAGAATAAGCTGAAATAAATTTGAGAAACATTAATAAAAAAGAAATCAATAATTTAAAAATCAATCACAAAAAAACGAACACACAGTTTTATAAAAATAATTGTTTTCTTTTATTCATTGCATACCGTAACACGATAAGTCTGGGAAAAGATAGTTTAGGATAAAACATGGACGAAGATTTGACTCTCAACTCGAAACTATGACAAAACATTAATAATAACAAGTTGAATAATTATTTGAAATGCAGTTGATTTGGGAATTTGTAAAATGCAATATTTTGCATTAGGATTCTTTTTGTATGACCAATAATAAAACTGGTAATCAAATAGTTTTGCAAAGTTGGTCTATTAATTCAAATAAACAAATATCGTACAAACATTAAAAGTTGGGAGTAAATTTTAATGACAGATTGAGAAACATCGTCCGAAACGTTGTGAGAATAACAACCAAGATGTGAATAGTAGTCCAAATAATCCCAATAATGTTCGGAATTTCTCAGATGAGGATTGATAATTTGTATTATTTGATATATTCGGACTACTGTTCTCAGCTTGGATATTATACTCACAGCATTTCGGCCAACATAACCTCCGACCTTCTTCAGGTGCATCTTGTCGAACTCAGGAATCTTCATGTCGAACTCGGGAATCTGTACAAAATTTTAAAACGAAATGCTTTATTCAATCCATGGAGGTAGCTTGCTCTCGTTCCGTCAGCCATGACTGGATAGAAGTTTTAAGTAATTCGTAATTGCATTCTTAGTATCGTCCGCAAGGACCCGTGGCTCAACGGATAAAGGTGCTAAGTAATAATTAGTTCTAAGTCGCAGTAATCCTCTATTCTCGTCTGCTCCCTTCATTGATTTGCAGCTCAAATAAACAATCAACAGCCGATGAATAAATCATCCCTCTTTCAAAAGATCTTGTGTTGTCTTATTTAATTAAATATCGATTTATGTAAATTTAACTATATGTATATGTTTATATATTTATGTAGAGAATTTATTCCTAAACTAATTAACCGATCATTATGAATTTTGGAACAGAGCTGCTAAGCGTAATGGGCTACAATGTGAGCTATATTTAGCTTAATTTAGTTTCATGCGAAGAGGATAAAAAGGAGTCGAGGCCCTTCGAATTCAGATACCTGTGATTTTTATGAAATTTTAACAATAGGTATTAGTCATTAAATAATACATATTGGCAAAATTTCATATTCTGTGGGGTATTTTAAAGGGTTTTAGGGGTCATAATATGGGCACAATCTCTCATTTGAAAACTTAAATGTTTCAAATTTGCATTAAATTACATCCATTAAGCACTAATTAATCAAGATTCCCTGAATTTCAATTTCTTCTTAAGATCCTTTTAAGCTTAAGCCTTAAATTTGAGACATTTTCTAGAATCAAAATCATGTAATGGATTTTGATCAAAATTGCAAAAAGGATTCTAGTCATAAGGTTTAGTATCATTGTATTTTGATTTTAATGTTTGTAAGGGGACATAAAAGTCGTGCTAAACTGTTTTGTTCAAAGAATTCATTTTACCTGTCCTGGGACAGATATTCTTCTGGTGATGTTATAAGTATGAAATGGCCTTTTTTCAGCTACGAAATTGGCTTCAGTCCTTGGAAGAAACAACACACATACACAACTGAACACCGGCGAAGAAGAAGGTATGATTTTAAATTAAGATGATTTGAAGTGTTAATTTTTTATGACTATATTATAAGCAAATGGTTACTATGTAACAACGAACTGTGTTTACAGGTGCATCCGAGGATAGAGCTACGGACATGCAGATACACTACACATATGGTATTAATCATATTTACAAGAATCTGTTGATTCGAAGTCTATCCCTAGTTTTGATACGCAAATACAGACAGGGTCAGTTCTACTTTATATATAGAAATAGATAAATATTTGTTGCGTTGTAAGATCATGGGTAACGTGGCTTCTCAGGAAGTTATGTCAGATGCTAGGAAGTAGCTGTTTTGAAAGGAAAAAGAAAGGATAAGTCTCTCTGTCTCTTTGGTTCAAGGAACAGGTTCGGTTAGACTCATTTTTCGATTGTGCGTGTGTCCCACCTCTCATCAGAAGGGTATTCTGGTGGAGAGAGAATTTGCAACACATAAGCATAAAATGGCATCCCCGATTCTTTACAGAGAAATGCCCAAAAAAGTAATAAATCTGTAAATCTAAAATTCGTAAGTTGTTTTATTTTCATGGTTTTATTATGTGGACTACTACACATATTTGTTACCTATTTGGTCGCCACAACGACTATGCTTGATTCTGCTACAACCAGCAGCTAATGTAACGTCAATGAGACACAGGTTACAACTAGTAGAACCGCTACTAGGGAAAGAAAAAGAAAATATGATATACACGTTGCATCTACAATTAACAGCAGCAAATGGCACATCAATGCGACACCAGATGCCTGCTACTACTACTGATATGTGTAACAGCTCAACAACAAGACGATGCACACACCGGTGATAACATTTTCGCAACAGTACAGTGTTGGTTTCTTTGTTACTAACAACTTGAGCATATAAAACTAATTAGGAGTACATGATGAAAACATGATAAAAAATATTAAACAAAAAACACGAGACTCACTGCAATTGGGATGCTCGTCCGATTCATCACCACAGTCATTGGCATGATTACACAACCACGACTTTAAGATACATCGGCAATTTTTGCACTGGAACTGGTTTTCGGAACATTGAGATACTGGTAAACAACCTGTAAAAAACAACTCAGAAAATAATAAAATGGCACTCGATAAAGTGCATACCTCCTCCAAGGTTCAGCAACAAAACTAGAAATTACTCAATTAAAAAATTAGATAAAACAAAATAAAATGATAACGGCCCAGGTTTACCGTTTCAAAATGAAGCTCGCCCGAGAAAGGAAATAGTAATTTAAGGCAGTGTCTTTCAACCTTATTGTGGTCGTGGGCCTCCTTCAATCTACAGCAATACAATGGACTAATTCTTGTATTTAGTAACTCATCTTAATGGCAACTCATCACATAAACAACTGTAGCTTTGTGGTGTAGATGACACATAGTAGTAGTAGACGTCGCAGTAATGTTTCTCGCTTTTTTTCTCTTTTGTTTGTTGCGGTCGTCTTCTTTTTAATAACAGTAGTTTTAACAGTTATTAATAATGACAGCGCACGATCATTTAACAATGCTTTTGGATGTTTTCTTTGGCAGTATACATATGAAATAACTGGTGGATCTTTTCTCAACCTCTCCACCATAGGAGGGGGGGGGCAGCTGACCCAAATGTGGCCGTTATCCTTCTAGGTTGAAAAAAAAGTGAAAGATTTTATCAGCTTATTTGCTATGTGTCACTCGACTTCCTGTCCATGATGTCATATCCTGTCATATAGCAATTTTTAACTACTAATAGAATTTTCCACTTTTCTGTTTAATCTAACCTATGTAGAAAATACCGTTTTAACGTTATTTTTACACACACACTACTTGTCACTACGCACTTCCTTCCATAACGTCATATCCTGACACGTATCCCTAATTCTAATCCCTACTTCTAATAGAATTTTCCACTTTTCTGCTTAATCTAACTTTATGTAGAAAATACCGTTTTTAACGTTATTTTTACACGCACAAATTCAGTTTTGCTATGCTACTTGTCACTTCGCACTTTCTTTCCATAATGTCATATCTTGATACGTAGCCGTAATTCTAATCTCTACTTCTAATAGAATTTTCCACTTTTCTGCTTAATCTAACCGTATGTAAAAAATACCGTTTTTACATTAATTTTACACACCCAAATCAGTTTTTCTACACTACTTGTCACTTCGCACTTCCTGTCCATAACGTCATATCCTGGCACGTAACCCTAATTCAAATATCTACTTCTAATGGAATTTTTCACATTTCTGCTTAATCTCACCTAATGTAGAAAACACCGTTTTTACATTATTTTTACACACCAACACCCACATCCAATCTTACTACAAATCCAATGAGAGTTTTTCATGTAAACTTGAGTTTTTAACTCCCCTTCTTACCTGTCTATTAATACAGCAAGAGAGTAATTTGGTTGGTACTATGGTTTAAAGCTAACAAATATTTTATATTTCATATCTTACGTGTTTAGCAACCATGTGTTTAGGTATATTTTTCCCGAGCATGAAGCTTCCATTTTGTGTGTTGTTTTTTCATGGATAATGCCGGAAGAAGGAAACATGACGATAGTGAAGAAACAGTTAGATTTATATACAAACAGATTTATTCACAGATAAACAGTTTTTGAAAGACAAACGTAAGAGGGTCACGAAAACATGTAATGTGGTTCACATTATAATACACAAAAGAAAGAACATTAGACATTAGTGCTAAAAAAGTAATACATTATTGTCTCAAATACAACTGATCAAGAACATATGTTGTTGGGGTCGTAAGTAGAGATATACGCGTGAATAATTTATAAGGAAATAGTATTTACATTTTTGTTGGTTGCGTGTTAGGAGTCTATGCGATTGCTACCAGAAACAGTGGCTAATGTTGAGCAGAATAAGTCCCAGAGAGATAACTCGGATATCAGTCCAAGGGAGACAACTCGTTTAATTCAGTCCTTGTATGCTCAAGGGTGAAAAAATGCACAAAATAAATATTTTTTTAATGAATAGAATTGGTTTAAAATAGATAATCTGCTTTAAATTTATGATTCATAAAAAAAATTAGATCTGTAAAACATCTGGAACATCTGAAGCACATTTGGAACATCTGTCGTACATCTAGAAGATATTTGTATGTTATTTTAAATTTATTGAAATCAGGGATATTTTATATTTATCATGTCAGAAACTAAAAACGGGTCAAAGGTTATATATTTGATCTCAAATAGGAAAACAACAGATAAAATTACAGTTCTTGACTAACACTAATTTACACAGTAAAACATCTGATTTTTTGAAGACTCATCCAAAATTTTAGTCATTTTCCAAATTATAACTCACATTTGGCTAAATTTGATCCAATTTATTCTAACATCGCCAGCAATAAGTCCTTGAATAGCTTGAAAACAGCTAAGATTCACATATCAATGTTTGCCATTTTTTTTTTTTTTTTGCCTGAGTTCTATCTGAATTAGTGATGGGATAATTAACTTAAATCGAAATAATATAACTTTTTGAGGTATCGGAATCAGAAAGACTTTGAAACTAATTTCTTATTCAAAAAACGATTCTTTTATTTTTTTTGTTCAAAACTTAATTTTCCATGATAAAATGATAAATATTTATTGATTTAAGCTATCGATAAAACTAATACGTCTAAATACGATGTAAATTGATTACTTCTGCCAAGACGAAGGTTATGTTTTCAGTCAAGTTTGTTTGTTACTATGTGTGTGTACAGCATAGTGTGCACATCGCTTGACCAATCGTCAACAAACTTGGTCATGGTCTTACTTAGAACTGATTTCATTTTGGGATATCTCGGATAAAGTTCAAAATCAAGGAAAACGTGAAAGTCACATTTTTGGCCGTAAGTTCGGTTCTGTTAATGGCAGAAACTACCTACTTGTATCAAACGAAGCCTGCATCTTATATCATCTTGACATTCACCTTTGACCGTGAAAAAATCGGTTACGTTTTAAATTTTTATGGAATTTCAACTTTCGATTTTTCTAAATTTGATGACAGTGGCCACGATGCAAAATGTCAGCCTGATCAGATAAATAGTTTTTTGAGTTATCAACGTTTTCATGGCATAATTCTGGGAATACTTCATACAATATTGAGAAGTAAGGCCTAGATAAGACTTTAGCCCATCCTTACGTTGTCAGGTGATGGTATGCCGTCTCACAACTGACTAATGTTTTTGTTTTTTAATGATTAGTGATTTCTAGTTTGAGTTGAAATCAAGATATATATATATATATATATATATATATATATATATATATATATATATATATATATACAGGGTGGGCCAAAATAAGGATCCTATCTTTAAATTTGAATAACTTGAATTTGAATAACTTCCATAAAATAAAAGTTAAACTCACCAAACTTTATGTGTGTGTAGACTGACCCTTCCGAGATTTTTTGAAATAAACAAAACAAATTTTAGCCGAAAAACACTTCTTAAAACTTACAAAAACTAAAGTATTGTTTTTTACACTGTTTTGAGTTTTTTAAGCAAAAATAATGTTTTCTAAATGAGGGTACGTTCCTTAGGGCTAATACGGCTCATGCTTGCTTCGGAAGGGGTCCTTTACTTATTCTAAAAAAAAAAAAAAAAAAAATCAATAAATAAAAAAGTTATGAATTTAAAAAAATAGGACCCTTATTTTTGCCCACCCTGTATATATATATATATATGAGAAAGGAAGGATGAAGGTAATCCGACGTAATGGGAAATGCATGTTCTTTTTTTTATTACACCTACCCCCTCCCTCCCCTGCTACTACTACTGGAATGATAATAATAAATTTAGTTTGTTTGTATTCACACTAACTGCCACACAAGATATGACATAAGGTTATTTAAATGAGTGTCACCTGGCGCTCCTCGCTGGTCAGACTCATGCAGAAACAAATCCTCTGAATCTCGCTCTCCCAGGCTTTGCCTCCCCTCTTTGGGGAGGAGTAAGTTAATTGCTTACTGCTTGAGGCGCCCCTACCGGGGAATGCCGACGGGGCTGCCCAGGCAATTTTTAATGGTCAGAGTGCTCACCTCTCGGGCGCTGGCTTTTCAACCCCCACTTTCCGACCCGACCTTGGGTCACATCTTACTTGTGGGAGTAGGATAAAACTGGCCTTGTGCCTAACTTCTGGAGAGGAGTAAATAATACACAACCCGAATTGGAAGGCACCGGAATATATGAAGCAGATAAATTATGGACGGGCAATGAAAGTGAATGTCATTTTTTTTTAACCAAAAAAATAAATACACTTGATTTAAAAAATAAATCTATCAAGAATCAGAGAATGATGCGATCTTAAGTAAATTTTCAGTATTTGTTGGTGTGTCACGCTTAAGTTTGAAATAGAATTTTCATTGGTCTGTCACACTGACATTTTTTAGTATTTAATATATTTTCGTCAGTCTGTCATACTTTATTTTGAAATAGCATTTCCATCAGTCTGTCATGTTTTAGTTTCAAATAGCATTTTCATCGGTCTGTTGTGCTTAAGCTTGAAATAGAATTTTGTCTGTCTGTCATGTTTTATTTTGAAATATCATTTTTGTCAGTCTGTTATGTTTTATTTTGAAATATCATTTTTGTCAGTCTGTCATGTTTTATTTTGAAATATCATTTTTGTCAGTCTGTCATGTTTTATTTTGAAATATCATTTTTGTCAGTCTGTTATGTTTTATTTTGAAATATCATTTTTGTCAGTCTGTCATGTTTTATTTTGAAATATCATTTTTGTCAGTCTGTCATGCTTTATTTTAAAATATAATTATTGTTGATCTGTCACACTTCTAGCATTACCTCCCTTTGTCAACTCTACATACACACACACGAATATATGATTCTACTTACGCTCTCGGTGAACAAAATTTCATAGCAAACCCAGTCGGCTTCACACCCAATAAATTAATTTGTTGTATACTTCTTTGTTTCTCAAATTGTGGCTTTGTTTTCATCGGCATGCTTGTATATTGAACACATACAAATATATAGTAGTAGCAGCGCTGCCAAGCATCGAACCGGCGCTGCCCAAGTGTTGGCCTAAACTCCTAAACGCTTTAATTTGAAATATAATTTATAAGTTTGAAATAACATTTTCGTTTGTCTGTTACGCTTAATTTTCAAGTAGTATTTTTAATCAAAATATTGACAACCGTTTCGCTCAACTTTTTCAATTTTCTTTTTGGTTCCAAACTTTTTTTAAATTTGCACTTTCTCTTCTTTTTTGCCTACGGTCAATTCTTTTAAAGTCTTTTCCCTATTGATGTATATATATACACACACACACAAACACACACACACACATATATATATATATATTAAACTCTGAGTCCCCTTTTATTCTTTTATTTTCAAAGTCGACCATACTAACATAGCAATGTCACGTTCGTTTACATAAGCTTATGATTAATACGCGGCGTTCGTCTTTCTTCAGCGTTTCTTACAAAGCTGCTGCTGATGGACTGAACGACTGCGAAATATGAAAGACGTTCCACGCATGCGTAACACTACTTGACTTTTTATAGTTCGAATCTCGGACGCTTGTCCAACGGACGTTTTGTGCCAGCTATTTTTTCATCGGGGACGGGGGGGGGGTGCACTTTTGGAGCAAATACATTAAATAAGTAAAAGTTAAAAATACGATATTTAGCCTGCTTATTTCACGTACATTTTTAAAAGGTTCATTTTAACTGATTTCAAAGCATAATTAATTATGACCTTCGGAATGCAACGATGTATGAAATTCAAATATTTGATATTCCTTTTAAACGGAAATCTACATAAAAACTAAAAGTGTATATTCTGTAACATTTTTCAGGGAAGATAATGGAAGTGGTCTCAGATCTCTATGTACCTAAAACCAAAGGGTTCAGCTCCTAATAGGGCTAGGGAGCCCGAACCTCTTTTCAAACTTCAAATATATCATATTTTGATGAAAAATTAAATCATACGTATAAAATTCACCATAGAAGACAATGGAAGTGATCCCAAATCGCTAAGTGTCGTCCCTCCGAGGGAACTATGGTGTTCAAATATATCCTATTTTGATGAAATTTAAATCAATGTATAAAATTCCTCAGAAAAAGCAATGGAAGTGGTCTTGAATCTCTACAATCCTCTCTATGTGTCGAATCCATGCATGCCACCGTAAGTGAGCTATGAGGACAAAATCTCCTTAAAACATTAAATATGTATATCTTAACATCCCGTGCCATCCCAATTATTACCAGGGGTTAGGGTCTATGATAGCTGCGTAAGAAGCGTGATGCTGTATGCAGTGAGTGTTGGGCTCTAACCTATGCCTCACTTGCTCGACTCAAGAGAAATGGCAGGGCAATGATTAGGTGGATAGGCAATGTAAAGCTGGACCAGATTCAGAACATAAGGTCGGACACTCTACTTGAGAAATTGGCTATTCCAAAACTTGATGTCCTAATAAGGGCAAACCATCGTCTTCGCTGGTTCGGGCATATTGAGAGAAGCAAGGGATATATCAGCATATGCAGAGATTTGGTCAGCAAAAAGAAAGCTGGGCACCCTAAGAAAACATGGAAATAAACCATCTGACAAGACTGTAAGCAGTGGCAAATAGACACAGTTAATCTCCACAACCGTGAGCATTGGAGACTTAGTATATGGACAGCCAGACAACGTCGAACCTCTTGTCATAGATGATAAACCTGGATAGTGAGTGTGTGGTGTGAGTGATCTGATTTTAATGAAATTTAAACTATAAGACATAAGATTCAGTAAGTTTTCTAAAATTTCTTCTTTCGACTATATTAGGAGGCGAAACAAGGTTGGGGGGCCTAAATAAAAAGGAAAGTTATAAGATGTCATGAGCATAAAAGAGCATAGTAGTGTTCTTTATTCAATCCTGAACAGCGTCAGGTGTTCCTGCTAGTGATATATATAAAAACCAAGAATTTGTATAAATAATGTAAAAGTTTTGGGCAGTGTTTTTTGGGGGGTTGAGGGTGGGGGTAATGGATTGGTAAAAATGGTTAAATAGATGTCCAAAGAGACTAACAAATAATAATAATACCAATCTCTCTATCGCTCCAAACACTTTATCACACCTGAGGCTATTCTCTATCTCTACAAATCTACTATCAGATCTTGTATGGAGTACAGTTGTCATATTTAGGTTGGTGAATTTCTGTCCCATTTGAGGGTTCTTGATAAGGTTCAGAAACGTATTTGTAATTTGGTTGACTCCACCCTTTCTTCTTTTCTGCACCCTCTTTCTCACGGACGTGATGTTGCTAGCCTAAGTCTTTTCTATAAATACTATTATGGCATGTGTTCTTCACAATTGTCTGATCAATTCCCTGCTTCTTTTGTTCCAGCTCGTTTGACTCATTGGTCTAATGGTATTCACTAATTCGCTTTATTATATCTCATTATAATACAATTTCTTATTCCAGTATTTATATTTCTATAAACTGCAGGCTTGTGAAACTCTCTTCCTGCTGACTGTTCTCCTCCTATCTATAGCTTTGGTCGTTTCAAGACTACGGTCAATAGGGATCTCCTGTCTTTGTGATAATCATCTTTCTTTCATTTTAACTCCTTGATCGTGACTTCATGCCTTGTCTGGAGCGATTTCTATTAAAAAGAAAAGCAATGAAGAAGAATTCCAATGTGATGTTCTGGGTCGCACGTGGATATCCAAATAACAGAGACTAGCAAAAATATACCCCCCCCCCCGGCGCATATTTTTGCTAGTATGTACAATGTAAGTTTTCAATTTGCAAATGAACAGCCGATTCTGAGAATTTCTTGTTCACATACGCTACACCCCCCAAAGAAGAAGGTAATGTCTTGAAGGATGGGTTCATGACAACAGAACAGATACTAAACTAGTCCCCCTCCAACAAAACGAGGAGGTAATGCCTGGGAGAATAGTCTCCTGACAACAGTACAGCTGCTACACTATCCCCCCTAAAAAAGGTAATCCCTGGGAGGATCGTATTATGACCACAGAACATATACTACACTACCCCCTCCCCTGAATTAAGCATTAAAAGATAGTACATTAGTACAATATTGTATAGTAAACTGAATTGAGCATTAAAAGATAGTACAATAGATGTAATAGTATAGTTTTGGCTTCAGACAAGCAGATACCAAATCTCCATTATTAATTGAAGTAATAGTATAGTTTTGGCTTCAGATAGGCAGATACCAAATCTCCATTATTAATTGAAGTAATAGCATAGTTTTGGCTTCAGATAGGCAGATACCAAATCTCCATTATTAATTGAAGTAATAGCATAGTTTCGGCTTCAAACAGACAGGTACCAAATCTCCATTATTAATTGAAGTAATAGTATAGTTTCGGCTTCAGACAGGCAGATACCAAATCTCCATTATTAATTGAAGTAATAGTATACTTTGGCTTCAGACAAGCAGATACCAAATCTTTATAAGTAATAGATATAAAGTTCATTGTTTTTTCAGAGTGAAATTTTTGACATTTGATTTGAAAAATTAGAATCTAAGTAGATTTTTTTTTTACTAGTATGTCACTGTTTATGAAGGCCCAGGGGTTACTCAAAGAAAGGGTTAAAGAGATCGTCAGCTGGTGAGGATTGGAGACGACGGGTGAAATGGACAGCATTTGATTATTTAAGGGGACGGCTCGACAAGAATTTGTTAACATTAGACTTGAAACAACCATGGAAGTAGTTCCGTGGTATTGCATTCTACAGATATAAAGTTCTTGGAAAGAAACTTTGTTCATAAAAGTTCCCTTTGGTTTTAGGTTCACAGAGGGAGAAAGGAAAGTTCTTTACAGTGCTTGTAGCTAGACGAGTTTTTGTTATGAATGTTTTACAGGAGTAATAAGAGATTGGAGCTCAGTCGAGCACCTACCATAAAAATATGGATAGAGTCTCTTCTGTGAGAAAGAGGCTGTATTCTTTTGAAGAAAATTAAAAAATGGATGAAAGAAAAAAGATTTCAGAGTCAATTTTATCTGCTGGCCAAAATATCCACTGGCCAAAATATCCGCTGGCCACAACGTCCAGGGGCATAACACCCGTTTCCCACCTTTTCGTGTACCCGCCGCTCCTTCTATTATCGTCCATGGAATGGAAAAAGGTTTGCCCGATGATTTGACTGTTGTTGGACTTTTACAAATACTAATTACACCGTCAGTTTGTCGTCGACATAGAAAGCATTTTCACAGGTGCGCGTGGAGATTTACAAAGAATTTGTCCTTTTTCCCCAAGTGCCTCTGTAAGCTTGTCAATGTGCTGGAGTTTTAACAAAGACTGAATAAAAAAAAAAGCCTTAAACAGGATTCTTTCTTTCTTTTCTCGTTTTTTTTTTACGCGTTCTTTACCTTATTTTTTCTTCTTTTTTCTTCCTCAGGTTGAATTAGCAACGATCTATCGTTTTAACACCATCCGTTGTCTTTTTGGGGTCAACCCTTCTCTGGCAAATGAAAAAAAATGGTTCAATTGCACTATAGGGACCTTTGAAATATCCACCCTATTTCGCAGAATTTTAGCCCACATCTCTATATTTATAACTAGCTGTACCTACTAGATTCATGTTTTATTTTACTAAAGAGTTACCACTTATCAAGGCCCAGAGACCACTCGAGGATAAAGGTTAATGAGTTTGTCAGGTGGACGGTGAGACAACACTGTGATGATTTGTAATAATGGGGGAAATTGGGCAGAATTTGATTATTTAAGAGGACAACTCAACAAGAATTTGTTTACATTGGACTTGAAAACGACCATGTTGTAGTCAGCTGGGAAGCAGCACCGCGGTATTGTGTTCCACGGACGGGTAATTCTATGAAATAAACTTTTCTCATGGAAGTTTTGTTTAGGCAGAGAAAGAGAGAGAGAGAGAGAGAGAGAGAGAGAGAGAGAGAGAGAGAGAGAGAGAAATTATTGACAGTGATTGTAGATAGACGAATTTTTGTTGCAAATGTTTTACAGGAGGGGGCCATAGATTGAAGCTCGTCATCATCATCATCATCTACAAGCTAGCATGCATTAGACGCTTTTAGAAATTGACTTTCAAACTAACCTATCTCTGGCCAGGTCTTTATTTATCTCTCTTTCTCTCAAGTCCATTTTTATCACTTTCTCCAATGTTTTCTTTGACTTCCTCCATCGACTGAACTTGCTACCTTCGCTGTTCTACATCTATTAACTCACGACATCTCCGTGGCTATATCATGTTCTGTTCAGATTTAATTTTCCTCTGAGATCATCAGATCTAAGCCCGTCTTGAAGACTTACATTACATGTCCATCGTTTATCATTGCTCTCCATGCAACGGATGTCCTCAACCCTCGTTGGCCAGGTTTCACTTCCATGCATCATCACACTGAGTACACATGTCTGATAGACTCTTCCCTTAGTCGACAGTGGTAATGCTCTGCTGGTTAGTGATAGCAGAAGTTCCCTAAACTTACTCTATCCACTCCTAATTCTTGCAATCACACTAGCCCCTGCCCTGAAATTATTCAACTAGAAATGAATGACCTAAAAATAATATTTTATTATTGCATAATTGCACCATTGTACAATTGTTTAAAGTGTGTATACATATATTTATCTTTCTGAGAATATATATATATATATAAGGTGGCGATCAAAATAAAATATTTGGACAATTAAATAAGGCAATTACTCGCCATCCTGATGCTTTTAAATCTTATCAAATTAATCAAAATAAACTGATAGAACAAATCATAGTATATATAAATAGAAATTATATAATATGAATAAACGTATATATAACACATCTGCTAATTATAATAAGAAAAACAATAAAAATACAGTAGAAAGAAAGAAAGAAATGTTAAAAAAGAAGAAGAAGAAGAAGAAGAAGAAGAAGAAGAAGAAGAAGAAGAAAACCGTTCATAACTATGAACGCTGATTTTTAAACACCGGGAGTTGGTAAATAAGAAGAAGAAAAAGAGAACAAATTAACGGTTAACTTACAGACGCAGATTTGAAACAATGAGAAAAGAAAAAAGTCGACAGTTGTGAACGCAGATTAGTAAAACTATAGTGAACAAGGAAGATTAATATTTATTTGCAACGGGGAGATGGACAACAAAGTAGGACGAGGGAGAAAAGAAGGAACTAAAGGTATATATATGTATGTGTGTATGTAATATATATATATATATATATATATATATATATTTGTGTTATAGTGGAATAATTCCAGGAGGAAATCCGGGTATGAGAGCTCAATGTAGTAAACAGAGCAATAATAAAATATAATAACACGAAATCACATAATTGTCGATGCAATAATTTATTTCAACCGTTCGGTTTTTTCAAGCATCACTCAGACAATTACATTTTAATTGGTTGCTACTACCACCATCTATGATTGTATTGGAACTGTGGTAGGGAAATTCAATTTTCTATCAGTCTCAAAAATGTAATTGTCTGAGTGATGCTTGAAAAAACCGAACGGTTGAAATAAATTATTGCATCGACAATTATGTGATTTCGTGTTATTATATTTTATATATATATATATATATATATATATATGTATATACATATTTATTTATTTATTTATCTTTTATTTTTTGATGTGTTGATGTTTTTTATATTTATAATATAAAACTAAAAATAATACATTAATCACTTAAATAATAGTGTCATGGATTCGTCCAAACACTTTAAAATGCAACAACATTTTTGTGAGTAACGGATAAATTTTATTAGACAGACGAACAGCGCAGGTAAACATTTTTTTTTTTTTTTTTTTTTTTTTTGATGTTTTAAATAACTAATATAAGTTAGCAAAACATTTATATGGAACAAAACGTAGATTTAGTATAAGGAACGTTTATGTTTTTGTCTTTTAAGGGAAGTGGGGTCTGATCAACTCTGCTGGGAAGCCATGAAATTAAATACTGTCTTGTTTTTAAATTCCCGAAACAGTTTTTCATGGTAAACAACTGATGATCCCTTAAAATAGTGTTAGAAACTAACTAATATAATAACTGTAAAAAATAAATTGACTTACATGAGTGATTTTCCACTGGAAGACTTGAGACTATAAGTTTTTTTTGTTGTTTTTTTTTTGTTTTTTTTATATAGTTTTAATGGTTGAGAAACTTCCGAGATTATATATATATATATATATATATATATATATATATATATATATATATATATATATATATATATATATATATAAAAGAAGGTTGTAGTTTGCTTGAAGCATTGCTGGTAAATATAAGTGTAGGTTTGTAATCCGAGGCTGGAGCAATGTCATATAGGACCGAAAGGTGGAAAGGTGAACAAAAACAAACGAGAAGAGAAAACAAGAATGAAATCTCAAATCAATTCGGTCCTATATGACATTGCTCCAGCCTCGGATTACAAACATACACTTATATATATATATATATATATATATATATATATATATATATATATATATATATATATATATATACTAAATGTGTATTTGGAGAAGAATTGAACAAAGTGCTCAATTACTATTGCAAAAGCATATTAGATTTTTTTATTTATTTATACAATGATTCAAGTTGTCAGTGTTTTTACAAAATAATGTGAATTTAGTCTGTTGGACCAAAGTTAACATGCTGCCTCGTTCGTCAGTTATGACTAGAATGAATATAAAACAGAATATGAAAGAGCTCTCTGGTGTTTAGGGAAGAAAAACTCAGAAAAAGTCAACAATAATACCTAACGGTTGTTGTGTCAGCGAAAAAGGCCATTATGGAAAAAACAAAAAAAACAATATGGAAACAGTGGAAATCCCTCATGGACAACAATGATAATACATGGTGTTCAGGATAAATTTGATCATTTTTTATATTCTTTCATTTCAGAAGCATTTGAAGTATATAATAGCGGTAAAGTGCAACAGATAGCTGTTTTTGTATACTTTTGGTGGGTTTTAAAGCTGAAAAGCACCAAAATATTAGTAGAGAGTGACCGGCATGATGATGATGATGATGATGATGATGATGATGATGATGATGATGATGATGATGATGATGATGATGATGATGATGATGATGATTTGGACCAGATTAAAACATTCGGAAATTTTAGCTGCCGGTCAGTGCTCTTTGAATACCTTAAATACCTTGACTACTTTGAATACCTTGAATACTTTGAATACCTTGAATACCTTGAATAATTTGAATACCTTGAATACTTTGAATACCTTGAATACCTTGAATACTTTGAATACCTTGAATACTTTGAATATCTTGAATACCTTAGAATACCTTGAATACTTTGAATACTTTGAATACCTTGAATACTTTGAATACTTTGTATACCTTGAATACATTGAATACTTTGAATACTTTGAATACCTTGAATACCTTGAATACCTTGAATACTTTGAATACTTTGAATAGTTTGAATAGTTTGAATACCTTGGATACCTTGAATACCTTGAATACCTTGGATACTTTGAATACCTTGAATACTTTGAATACCTTGAAGATCGTTATATGTGAGCTGAAAAATTCGACAAAGATGTGGAAGCAGTGGATAGCAAGGAGGAGCATAATAAGCGTTCTGACAGTGTCTGCACAACAAAATTCACCGAGAAGCTGCTTGGCAAAGGAGATGCAAGTCAGAGTGGTGACTGTGAAGAAAGCGCTGAACGAGGATCTTAACTACTCCTCATAAAAGAGTTGTAAAGACAAACTACTCACCACCAAGACTCAAGAAAACCACCTTATGAAAGACAAGAAACTCACCAACAAATTAAAACACTCAATTGAGCAGCAGATGCTCTGGCTATTCTCAGACGAGAAGAACTTTTGCTAAGATGAGTTGCACAATACGCACAACAACACGTGGATGGCCTATAGTGTGTCGTGAAGACCAAGTTCCCTCAAACTGTTATGGTCTTTGGATGTGTTTCCACAAAGGCCACGTCATGCTACGCTACATCTTCTACAAAAGACTCAGACTCAATGCAGATGAGTATATTGAGTTGCTGTCCAATGTTATCAAGTGCTGAGTGGAAAAACTGGATTCTGGAAGACCATATATGTGGCAGTAGGACTCAACTCCGTATCCCCCCCCCCCTCCGATAAAACCTTTATATAGTTGTCTTACAACTTCTATGACTTCACCAGTTCCAACATTTGCCCATCAAAACTTGCCTGATTGCAACCCTATGAACTATTAAGTGTGGGGCGGAGAACGACATCAATCGTACCGCCTGCAACACCAACAATAAGCTGATTGCCAGGATCAAACTCTCTGAAAGGAGACCGTGAAAGCCACGTACTCAAGGCTCAGGTTTGGCCTCGAAGCCACGGTGGAGGCTTCAAGCGGCTTCTTTTTGGTGAGCTGTATTCGGTAATATATTCTCTAAGAGATGCACTGTGAATTTTGAGAATAAAACAATTATTGGCCAAGATATGACATTTTTCTTTCTTTTCCAAAAATGTATCATGAACATCCTGCACAAAAATTAATGAACGTATGTAGTGCTTATTTATACTTATACTTATATATATATATATATATATATATATATATATATGATTATTTTTTTTATTTACACAGACATGTACAAAATCTGCGATACTGGCTGAGATCTCATCAGGCAGAGTTAAAATCCGATTTTAACCGTAGATCATATTTGGAAAGAATATATATATATATATATATATATATATATATATATATATATATATATATAATTAACTTGTTACCAATATCCAGGGGGTATGAATCCGAAGGAAGTTGAAACCGGGTTTATGAGAGTGCTCAATGAAAATTCAGAGCAAAATATATTTTTTGTTGATGATTTTATTCCATTACTTGTGACAAAACATATTCTGTTTCGTTAACGCTTGCAAATAGCGTCAACATCGTCAGGTTACAAATGGAATCAATATATATATATATATATATATATATATATATAGAGAGAGAGAGAGAGAGATAGAAGAAAAAAGAGTGATAAATATGCGATGATTGTCCAAATTTATTTCAAATTTCAATTGTTCAATGCAAGGTGTATTCAGTAATAAACTAGTGTTTATTATTCTTTCCTTAAGCCAAGGCTTTTCAAAGATCGAAATCTTATCATCAGAGGAGAAATACAGATGGATAAGTTGGCTTTCGAAAAAACCAAAGTTCAAATATTTGAAAAATATGAAAATTATTATTAAAGGAATTTTTGTTAAAAAAACGCAGTTAATGAAAAGAAAAATTCCGTGAAAAATATATGCAGATTGTCCGGGTGGTAAATTTCCGTTGAATATATATATATATATATATATATATATATATATATATATATATATATATATATATATATATATATTAGTAAAAAGTTTCCACCGCATAGAATGCATTTAAATTTTGTAATTTGAAACTGTTTTTGAAACCAGTAAAATGCAGAGGCTTTTTCTTTAAATAAACATATTATTTATTTAAATTCAAATTTTCGATTCACACAGGAATCTTCATCAGGTTAATAGACAATAATTTTTTTTTCTTCCTTTTTTTTAAACGACATGGATTTGTAAATATAGAGAATAGCCTCAGGTGTAAGAAAGTGTTTGGAGCTATAGAGAGAACCGACATTACAAGAAGCAGAAACAGCAATGGATCTAATGTAAGTTGTTTTGGATATAGATTATAAGAATATATAATAAAAATCTTGAAATAAATAAATGAATACATACATACATACATGCATACATACATACATACATACATACATACATACATACATACATACATACACACACACACACACACATATATATATATATATATATATATATATATATATATATATATATTTGTAGGTACAAAGTTTTAATAAACAGTCAAATAATGTTAGACGCACTGTCATTATTGACAGTGAGGATTTTTTTAATGATTTAAATTATAAGAGAGGAATAAAGAACCACGAGAAGGGGAACAAAGATGAATCACTTCGTAACTTTTTTCTTTCTCTATGAGGATTTTTTTTTCGTTTTTTTTTCATAAACGAGTATTGAGAAGAAAAAAAGGAGGTAAAAAAATAAATAAAATTACCGAGACGTCTTTACTTTTCAAGGTAATCGTCAACTACGATGGGGAATCACGATTAAAAACGTGGTCAAAAGACCATAAATAATTATCGAGGGTATTAAAAAAAATTATAAAAAAGAAAAATGGGAAGAGACATTCTTAACGTACATCCATTAGTTCTAAGTTATGGGTGTACTCTGTTTTTTTTTGCACAGAGACGGTTGTCGTAAATTGATAGCAACCGCTTCGAGAATCTTTAAATGCGATTTCGAACGAGCTCTGTGCCAAATAGAGAATGCCTCATCCGAGTATATATATATATATATATATATATATATATATATATATATATATATATATATATATATATATATATATATATGAATAATATACATGAGATAATTAATCAATAGTTGGGACCTTGACATGCCAAAGCACCTTGGTCAGTGTCAACCTGAGAGAGTAATGATATTTAGGGGACAAGTTCACATTCCCCAAGACAATAATGAAGAATTTGATATGTTAGTTTTTCATAAATAAACAACAGTTTAATTATTAAAAATGCAAATATGTTCCTGTGTAAATGTGAAAGAGTCATTTTGAGTTGAGGCGACTCATGTCCATCTGAATAAATGTAGAAATAGGGGGAATAATCCAAGAATATGATAAAAATAGCTGGGAGAACGTTTTTCTTTCTCTTTCAACCCAACCAATATTTCCCTTTATTTTTCTGTAGCTATCCCCTACCAGTTTAACAGGAGATGCTCTGGCTCTTCTCAGACGCGAAGAACTTCTGCTAAGACCAGTTGCATAACGTGCACAACTTACACATGGCTAGGCTACAGTCCACAAAGTTCCCAGCATCATGAAAACCAAGATTCCTGAATCACATCTTCTAAAAAGGACTCAGACCTAATTAAGATGACTATATTGAGTTGCTGTCCATGAGATGTTAATGATAATATGATAAATCTATAATAGTCATATAATAGGTGGAGAAACTGGATTCTGGAATGCCATATATATCAGCTCTGTGTCACACCTCCTGGAAAACGCCCAAAGTAGTTGTCTGAGAACTTTTATAACTTCACCAGTTCCAACATCTGACCAACGAACTCGCCTGATTGCAAACCCATGAACTATTAAGTGTGGGGTGCAGTTGCAAAAGGCATCAACTGTACCACATGAAATTCCAATGGTGAGCGGATTGCCAGGATCAAACTTTAGCTATTCCCTACCAGTTCAACAATAGCTTTGTTGCTGTCGGGTTGAGGTATGGTTTCGTTCAGTCCTTGGAGGTCCCCGTCCCAGATTTTATTTTCTCTTATTGAGAAGGGGTTAGTTTAATGCTAATCGCCTTTAATGCTAATTCTGTAGAATGCAGACGGGGCTGCTCACTCATTTTTTGTGGGCCATGATTTACTGTACTGCAAATATTTGAAAATATAAAAATATAATAGGTGCAAAGGTATACACTTTAACAAATTCAAAGAAATACATCACATTTGCTGTTTTTAACAAACACCACTATTTTTCTGCTCAGTCCAGGAAGCGACAAAATGTTTTTTTACACTTTTTAATGTTTGGATTTGTTGCGGTTTTAATCAATTTTCTCGAGATATTTTCCATATGCTTCTAGTGATTCAGCTCACTTCCAACAAACTTTTTATCTTTAGATCTGAATACTTTTACCACTAGACCGAAACTTTTACAAATTCGGATATCTGGATTACCTTCAATTTCCTCGTATTTGCTTACGCTAAATTTCTATGCCTCCTGAATGATGATGTCTTTATTTGCATTTGCTAAAGTTTATACCTTTGAACCTTTTATATTCTTATATTTTCAAATATTTGCACCCCAGTAAATCTTACTGACTTATCTGTCCTATTATTCCTCTGATGATGAGAACACTTCTTTGAAAATAAATGGATTAAGGAAAGAAAAAAGTTTATTTTTTATATAACAAATTTATAAGTTAATAAATATTGCATTTTGTCCAATTTTTATTCTCATCACTAACTTGCTCATTTACTGCTCTATCTCGTATATCGAGCATTGACTATTCAAGATAGGATATAATTTAAAGCTATAATTTTTATCTGTATCTTTTCTCTATTTACATTATATATATATATTACTGCAAGTATGAAGAGAAGACATTTTATAGTTCATGATTAAAAGAAAAAAGTCAGCTGACCGGTTTCGTCCTTACTCTACTGAACTGAAACGAGGGTTTTTAAAAGGGAGAAGAAAAAAAAACACTATATATTTAAAATAAGAAAGCTTATGCTATATATACAACGGACGTCTTAAAAAGACATATGGGTCCTCAATCGCGGAACATTTGATTAAAAACCCGACGTGTGCAATGAATTTCAGCATTGACTCATTTACCATCTTGAGTTGTGCACACTCGATATTCCATCTGAAAGTCTTAGAGACGTTCTACATTCATTTGTAAACAGAGGGAGTGCCTTTTAGGATTAAGCATGATTAGTCTCTAAAACACATCCCCCCATTGTATATATAGCATAACGCTATAATTTTTTTTAAATAGATACATTTTTTTTGTTCTCCCTTTTAAAAACCCTTGATTCGGATCAGTAAATTGAAGGCGAAACCGATCAGCGGACTTTTTTTTCTTTTAATCATGAATGATAAAATGTCTTTCCTTCATACTTGCAGTAATAAAATTTTGTACTTCCAAAAATATCATGATACACACACACACACATACACATACACACACATATATATATATATATATATATATATATATATATATATAAAGCTCACTTTCTTGGATAGAGCTTATTTGTAAGGATAAATGGTTATTGCTAACTGCCATTAGCTTTAAGGCATAGCTCATTGGGTAAAACTAATTCGAGCTTCTGGCACTTGACAATGTTTACATTGATATATTACTTACATTCAGTCAGTGTCGCATGATAGTGCAGGAGTAGAGGCGCCAACTGTCAGCTCAACGGTTGAGTTTCAATCCCGGCTTCAGGCACTAACTGGTCTAGCCGCACTGAAGAGCTGTGATACAGCGAAACAGTCTGTATGTGGATGACTATATAAAGCTCACTTTCTTGGATGGAGCTTATTTGTAAGGATATCACGAATTGCCACTAGCTTTAAAGCATAGCTTATTGGGTAAAACTAATTTGAGCTCCCTGCACTTGAGAATGTTTACATTGAGATATGACTTACATTCAGTCAGTGTCGTATGATAGTGCAGGGGTAGAGGCGCCGACTGTCAGCTCAATAGTTGAGTTTCAATCCCAGCTTCAGCGAAACAGTCTGTATGTGGATGACTATATATATATATATATATATATATATATATATATTTGTCATTTACAGACAGCTGTTTTGTCATTATTATGACTCATCAGTGTGGTTTCGACACAGACAGCTTATTATACATATATATATGTGTGTGTGCTTAATAATAACTTGTTTACCAACTATATGGAAGAATTTTATCGGTGCAACTGTACAAACACATCTATCACTCTTATTAACCATGGACCACTCTCTGAAGAACAGAAAGGATGCCTGAAAGCGACACAGATGATTTATAAGACTGACTAAAGAAGAGCTGCATGAAAGCAGATGGGCGTGGCTACAAACAGAATACTAGAACAAAGAAAGAGAATCATTACTGACCGCTGCACAAAAAAAACACGATCAGAACGAACTATATAAACCCAAGATAAACAAAACCCAGGACAACAGTAAATGTAGACTGTGGATAAAGAGACGAAAAAGTAAACCACATCATAAGTGAATGCAGCAAATTAACCCAATAGAAACACAAAAACAAACATAACTGAGTTGAGAAAGTAGTCCACTGGAAACTATGCAACCGGATGTTACAAGCATAAATTGGAAAATAAAAGCCATAAATTCCTCTGGGACATGAAAATAAAAACGGAAAAACTCATGCAAGCAAGATGACCGGGCGTGATAATAGCCAATAAGAAAGGAAAAGAACATGCCAAATAGTAATTTCGCCATCTCAGCAGTTCACAAGGTGAAGCTGAAGAAGGCAGAAAAACTAAGTATACATGGAGCTTGCCAAAAAGCTGAAAGGGATTTTGAACATGAAAAAAATTACTATAATACAAATAATGTAAAAGTTCCGACAAACTTAGAAAAATGAAATAGTAGGAGTAGTAGAGTAGTGGAAGACGAAGTAGTAGTAGTAATAGTAGTAGTAGTAGAAGTAGAAGTAGATAACGAGGAAGAAGTAGTAGTATAAAAAGTAGTAGTAGAAGGAGGAGAAGTACAGCTGGGTCCAAATAGATATATCTATTTTATTATTGCTATCATTTCTATGAAAATTAACCCAACACATGGATACTGTAATTTATCAGTGTGATGGAGCAATACTGCATTGATCCACTGTTTCACTCGAACACCTCCATCGCTACTTCCCTGAAGACACACTCATATCTGGTCATACGTACCTCCCGCCCCCTTTTGCAAACAAATTCTCCAGACCTATTCTCTTTGGATTATTTTCTGTGGAGATACCAAAAAGACAGATTCTAAGCTAACAATCCTCAAACTATTGCTGCGTGTAATAATAATATTCGAACAGAGATTAAGAGAATTCCTCATGACGTGTTGGACAGGGTCATTACAAACTTCAATGTGCAAGTATTGATTTACTCCTCTCCAGGAGTTAGGCACAAGGCCAGTTTTTATCTTACTCCCACAAGTAAGATGTGACCCAAGGTCGGGTCGAGAAAGTGGGGTTTAAAAATTGCCTGGACAGCCCCGTCGGCATTCCCCGGTAGGGGCGCCTCAGGCAGTAAGCAATAAGCTTACTCCTCCCCAAAGAGGGGAGGCGAAGCCTGGGAGGGTGACCTCCTAGAACTGCACAGGACAGACCCATAGACCGGTGTAAATCAAGCCCAGAAGGCCAAGACAATACCAGTCTATGGGGTGCAGTATCCATCAGAACAGATACTACACTTTGATCTTAGCCAAATGTGCGAGTAGCCACAGTGATTCAGTGCCAAGAAGCTCGGATGAAGGACATTATAAACTATTGAGCTGTGATTGCAAAATGGTTGTATTCAAGAGGAAAACTTATGCCACACAAAGTTTACACATGTGTTAAGACAGGTTTATGAAAATAAATGTAAAGTTTTCTTTTCACTGATAAATGCTACTTTAGCACAAATTGTTATATTTTTGTGGACAATCCTGCAGCAATAGAAGTGGGAGTAGAAGGAGATAATTGGAACTAAAGGTATGATTAACCCATACAAAGCACGGCACTGATGAAAATTGACAAAATATTAAGAAACATCCTTGAGTGCAGAAACCAACCAACATAGCCAAGTGACATCATGTTGTGTTTCAACCTTTTATCATACATGAACGAAAGTTCATAATCATACCTTGTTAGCTGCTTGCTCCTGTACGCACACTTTCCGTGATCTTTCCAAACTGAGAGAACACCACCTGCAAATAATCTCTTTCATACCTTGAAAAAAGTCAAGACAAACTGTTGAATACAGAGGAGGTTTATTCGCCTTGATCTTCGTTTCAAATCACTGACCAGTGGGGTGGGCGAGAGACAGAGAGAGATCGGTAATCACTATTTAATCATATTTATCAGCGCATTTTTAAAACCAGATGTTCATGTGTTGCGG
Source organism: Sepiola atlantica (assembly GCA_963556195.1). Taxonomy (NCBI): domain Eukaryota; kingdom Metazoa; phylum Mollusca; class Cephalopoda; order Sepiida; family Sepiolidae; genus Sepiola; species Sepiola atlantica. The sequence continues at coordinate 28,346,734 of OY744542.1, forward strand.
TCTTTCCAAGGAATTGCCGGTTTCTCTACTCTCTCTCTATCTTGAGCCATGTTAAGTCACATCCGTTTCTATCAATTCGCACAGCCCAAGTAATTTTAACTTCGACATCAGTTGGTACCAAAGAAAATGGTTGAAGAGGGTCAGAGAGGATGGAAAAACCGAGAAATAATAGCACCATTCAGACCTGAACTGGAACGGCATGGAGAATACTTGAATTCTGAGGAGGCTTATTCTCACTCAAATTCCGGAGAAAGCCAACGGTTGTTATCAGCGATAACTTAATGGTAAACGGCTGCTGCGAGAATGAAATGTGAGTTGCAAAAGAAGTGAAAAGCATTGGGAATCTGGAGAGGCCTGTTGTCACTTGGACTCCGGGGAAAACCACCTGATTTTCCCAATGAGCGATCACTAGTAATGATACGTGTGAGAACTCCTAGTGAGCAAGAAAAAAATAATATAAGAGAAATGTTGTTAAAATGATCATGTACGTTCCAATAAAGACCCAATTATTTCACATGCCATTGTTAGGTGACCATATTTGAGTAAAAAGTACTTTTTATTTTTATTCTTCTTCTTGTTTTGTGTTTCTTTCAGCTCCCTCATTACCTTCTTTATTTCTTCTGCTCCTTCTTCTTCTACTTTTTCAACTACTACTACTACCACCTCATCTAATACTTCTTCGATCGACTACTATTACTATTACAACTTTTGTATTACTGCTAATACTATTTCTTTTACTACTATTACCACTACTTTTTCTTTTTCTCCTTGTACTACTGCATCTTCTTTTACTACTCCCTCTTCTAATAATACCTCATCTCCCCGTCTAATACTACTACTACTACTACTACTACTCCTCTTCCTTCTAATTGTAGTTCTTAGTTTTATTCTACTACTACTACTTCATCGTCCGTTATTACTACTACTACTACTCTCCTTTTATTACACTTTTACTACTACTTCTACTATTGGCATTACTTCTACATATTCTGATAATATTACTATTATTACGTACCTCTACTACTACTACTACTACTACTACTTTTTTACGATTACTTTTTCTCCCTCTTCTGGTATCATTTCTACTAACTCTTCTTTTACTACTACTTCTACCACTACGACTACTTCTAATATTTATTTTATACTACTGCTACTACTATTTCTTCTATTACTTCATTTAATACTATTACTCCTACTTTTGTGGTTCTTCTACAACAATTACTTCTTCTCTTTTCTTTTTTCCTTCTTTTCTACTACTACTACTACTACTACTATTTCTGCTCTTCCTCTTTTACTACTACTTCATCTATTCCCACTACTACTACCAATACTTTTTCTTCTATTACTATCACTTCTTTTTTTTCTACTGCTACTTCTTTTTTCGACTATTACTACTGCTGTTACTACTACTACTACTACTACTACTACTACTAATATTACCACTACTACATCTCTACTAGCTCTCCTACTACTATTTCTACTTATTCATCCACAACTTCTTTCTACTACTAGTTCTTTTTTTTACTACTACTACTACTACTACTACTACTACTACTACTACTACTACTTTTTCATTCCCACACATCCGTCACATCCTATTACTACCACTACTTCTTCCCTTTTATCCCTCTCGTTTCCTATTCTTCAATTTTCCTTTTTCATTGTCTACGTCATCATGCCCTTTTCTTCTTTTTCTTCTTTTTCTTCTTGGATGACATGCAACATACAAGCAACAATGACAATGGATAGAAGAAGAAGAAGAAGAAGAAGAAGAAGAAGAAGAAGACGTTTCGAGCTGATATCACTTAGTTGAATATAAAACACATCATCAATTGAAAGAAGGCTTTCACCTCATCCTTAAAATCCTGACAGACGGAATGTTTGGGATTAGAAAAGAGAAGAGAAATAAAATGTCGACTTCGCTAAACAGGCAGCAACGTCGAGTGTCGAGTGGCTGGCTTGTAATTTAACGAATGTAACAAATATCGAATCAATGTTTTGGCAGGGCATCCACATACTTCTGATGATCACTGATAGATATTGGAAGAGAGGGAAGAAATAAACACTAAGTAACGGCTATTTTGGAAATCTATCGAATATAACATTCATTTTATATATATATATATATATATATATATATATATATATATATATATATATATATATAAATTTGAAGATGAGATGAATTAGATGCACATTTCGGTTGTGTACATCATAGTCTATTTCGACCTTATTTGGGTCTCCTCAGATGTACCTTCAACCACGATTCAGACATCTCATCTTCAAATTTATACTTGCTCTGCTTAATTGGACATCGAGCTCTCTTATTCGGATTCCTACCGAAACCATTCGAACCAGTATACTATATATATATATATATATATATATATAATTTTGGACGATGTTTAGAATACTTATCCACACTCAGATGAGGGCGGATTCTGGAGTGATTTAAACAATAATGACCCCAAATTTTGAAATTCCATGGATTTCCTTAATGGTCACTCTCCTGTTCTTATAACTTTCACATTGAAATGGCAGCGATATATTCAGATAAAACTTTAATAATCTTCTAATGACATTCTCCGATGATTATTAACGTCCAACCGCTCAATGCTTGTCTTTTTCAACGGACTCCTTTTAACGTTTTTTTTATTATCTATGTATAAGTGCACTCTCGTTTTCTGTTTTCTTCTAATTACTTCCTGTTGATTTTTCTATAAATTTGTTTTCTAAATTTTCTATGTGTAAATATATAAAAAAATGTTATATATGAAAATATAAAAATAATTGATTTGTCTTCTATATCAAAGCACTTTGTTTTTCTGATATATATATATATATATATATCTGTCTACGTGTCTGTAGATATATATTTTTTCCTTTTTCAAATTATTATTGTTATTATTATTATTATTTTCTCTAATTACTATTTTTCTTATTACTATTATTCTATTTATCATTTTTTAAAATTATTATTATATACTTTTTAATTATCATTTTTATAATTTTATACAACAATTTTTCTTATTATTTAAATTGAATTTCTCTCTATATATTCTTTGCTTTTATTTTTTTATATTTCTCTTAATTATACTTAAATAGTTTTCTTCTACTTTATATTTTTCTTTTTTGAATTTTAAATTTGGAATTTTTTGTTCTTCTCTGGTATTTTTGATATATGAGTATATTCATCTATCCATCATCATTATTATTTTTTTACGTTTTTCTTATTATGATTTGTTTTCTTCTTAAAAATTGAATTATATTTTTGAGTTATATCTTCTCGATATATCCCTATTTAGTGTATTATAGACTTTTTATCTTCTAATTATTTAAATTTTTAATTAATTAAAACTATACTCTGTCTTGTTTTCTATTTAAAATTAAAATAAATTCTTATTTCGTTTACTTATTTATTTTATTCTTATTCATCCTTTATTATTTTATTTCTAAATTTTACTTTCTTATTAACCTTATCTAGTTTTATTTTATTTTTATTGTATCTAAAATTATTATTATCAGTATTTTTCTTCTTATTATTAATATTGTTTAATGTAACTATTGTTTATATTTTTATATTTTATTTATTTATTGATGTTTTTTTTTCACTTATGTACTTTTTGTCTTATGTAATTTCTTCTTCGATTCAACCTATATGTTGAATGCTTTGAATGTTTTAAATGTTTGCTTTGTTATTCAATTTGCTGTCTTTTTGTATTTCTGAAGTCCTTTCACTGGTGTTGTCTCTTAGTACTGAAATCTGATGTTTCTTTCTCAAGAGACTTCTGTATGTGATGTTATAAAAGGCGCTGACGAAGTACGTTTTGGAATCATCAAATATAATCAAAAATAAAATATTTCCTAAAAGTCTTAGAAACGATCGTACACCTAATAATAGTTGGTTTTGAATTCTTGGAACAATGTTTAAATTTTATTGATCTCAACTAACTTTATATATATATATATATATATATATATATATATATATATATATATATATATATATATATATATATATATGTGTGTGTGTGTGTACTCGAAATATATATCTATATATATCTATATGTGTGTGTGTACTCGAAATATATATATATATATATATATATATATATATATATATATATATATATATATATATATATAATGTATTTTATGTAATTATTTTTATTGGTGATTGTAGCGTTCGTTGTTATTTTTCTTACTATCATTTCGATTGTCTCACTTTCCTAAGTGATTAAGATGCAGAAAATTGCATTATTAGTCGCCCTTAACTTTATAGGGCGTATTTTTTCCGTTAATATTTTTATTTATTTTATACGTACATAAAAGTAATCCATGGACACGTGTTTCTGGCTTACAGTCGTCATCAGCATGACTAACTATACATAGATATCGTATTAGCAAAATGGAAGGAGAAGATAAGAGCAAAAGTAAAAAAAGAATAACAAACAAAAAGAAAATCCAAAGGACATAATTTTAAAACAGGAAATCACCAGTGTCTATGTTTATATAGTTTTCATTGATAATAGCTTTAGATAGGTGGGGAGAGACATGATAGAACCCATTTTGTTTGTTTAATTGTATTTGTCGAGAGATGATTCGATTAATCGATTGTGCGGATTTGTTTTGTATGGGTTTAATTAAAGTGGCGTTTTTAAAGTCAAAACAATGATCATATTCCTTAGTATCAGAACATAAGGCGTTGAGTGTGTTATTAGTTTTAGTGGCTCTTTTGTGCTCGTAAATTCTCTTGTCCAGGCTTCATTGGATTTACCCCATGTAGATCTTATCACAGTCAAGACAAAAGATGGAATATATGCCAGCTTTGATTAGGTGAAGTGTCGAATTTAGTAGATTTTTGGACTATATTCATAATAGTAGATTAAGTTATCTGTGCTATATCAATACCTAGTTTATTCAGTTTTGTGTAAATGGGGTTATTTATGGTGTTGGTCGGTGAAGCTAAATGTCTATTTATTATAGTGGTGAATTGTTGTTTCGTTTGCGATCTGAGCGAATCTGGAGAGCTTTTGTTTTTTTGTTTGTTTTTGTTTTCATGAAATACGTAAGATACTGTAAAATTTTTAGGGTGTGTTCAATGTATTTAAATTCCTCGTTTGGATATTCGTTGCTGCATATCCTCAGTGCTCGGAGGTAGAATTTAATTATGATGTCCGTTTTTACTTTATTATTATGATGCGACTAAAAATGAATATAATCATTCTTATTGGTTGTTTACGGTGGACCTTATAATTCAATTTATTATTGTTGTTTATTAGTAGAATGTCAAGAAATGGTATGGAGTTATTGTTTTCTTTTTCAAAGGTAAATTTGATAGTAGGTTCTATTCTGTTTAGTATTTCAGTGATGTTTTCTATTTTAGTGGTTTTGGGGAGAAAAATTGTATGATACATTTTTAGATAGTCTATATTTGAAGGGTCCAGTTTCAAGAAATTCTAAAACTAAACAGGATAAGACACCACTGGGTAAGACAAATTTTTGCTTATAATAGAAATTATTGAAAGTAAGATAAGTCAGGTTAGTACATACATTTATGATAGTAATTATGTTATTAACTGAAAAGGGTAGGCTGATGTTAATTTTGTTGAGATGCTTTTGAAATAAATTAAGCCATTTATTTTAGTGGGGATATTGGTACATGTTCAGGCTGTTCATGGTTTTATTAGGTTTTTTATTTTATTAAGTAGGCATGGGGGGTCACAAAATCTTTACATTACGATTTGATCTTTTTAGCTTTCGTTATTTATGATCCAAATAGGGGTCGTCTTGGGTTGTCCCCGAACACAAGAATATGGCATTTCCGAATTAAATCGTTAGTGAAAAATATATTTGGTGATATTTTATATGCTAAGCTAAATTTCTTTTAGTTAATTATTCAATAATTAATCAATTAATATTTGTACCAGCAAAAATCCTCATCATGTAACATCGTGGAGGAACTCATAGTATATTATAGTGAGAAACAATTAACATTAAAAACAAAATAACAATCTACTTGTTTGTTATTGAAGTACACAGAGATTCTAAGAGTTTATGATCATTGACCTATTTAAAAAATAATTCGGCACGTTTTTCAATGGCGATGTGATTGTAAAGGCGCATCTAATCAAAAAAGTTTAGCCACGAACTAGACTAAATAAAGCAGACTTATAATTTAGCATAAATTACTGACGACAAACTCAAAGTCATAAAAAGTAGAACAAATATCAAAACGCAATTTTGTGTTAAGATGTTTTCATGATACCAGTCAACGGACAATGATATAAGAACATGGTAAAATATGAGGGTTCAAAATATGTCGGATATTTTATTTGAAATTTGATAGAAAAATGATATTCACAAAAATATCCAAATCGAAAAATGATGCGAAAAATAGATATGGTGTTAATCATGACGTAAACGCTTTAGTTAAATAGACAGACAGAGAACCAAGAAAAGAAGAGCTCAGAAAAGAAGGGGAAACGCACATACATGACTACTGTTAGTTCACTGAGAACTGAAAAGACAAGTACACACACACTTACCGACAGACTGAAGCACGTAGCAATCTTTGCACTAAGGTATGAATGAACTGTCAATGCCATTTTTTCTGTGTTCCTAGTATCAATAAAGCTGAATAACTCATTAAGAAACTAATTATACGTATTTTCTTGTGCTGTCTTGTGTGTACTAATGAAAACGACTAACCAAGAATTACCAACAACCAACAAAGCAATTAATCAATGAGCAACGATTTGTCGTTGCTCATTGATTAACAACATATTTATTATCAGCTGCTTGCCCCTATCTTCCAACGTGTCTGGTGCGTTACCTTCACCTGGTTCCCCTCCCATTGCGGGATTAAATAGAATGAAGCAACTGACGATAAAGCGAAGGTTTACACTACCTGACACTACGGTGAAAGCGGCCATCCGACAAGTAATCCGAGTACAGACATTCAAACACATAAAAGTATGAGAAATCTCCGATGAAACAGGAGAGAAAGTTAACCACCACATAGAGATGTATTCCCGGGCAACACCGATTTTCTTATCTCCTCCTCCCCCCTTAATAAAATAATGAAACCTATATTTGTTTTAATGTATTCCCGGCAGCACTAAGTTTCTTCTCTTCACACCCTCCCCCTTGATAATATAAGCAAAACTATATTTGTTTTAAGGTATTCCCATGTAACGTCGAATTTGTTGTCTCCTCCCTCCCACCCTTAATAATACAATGAAACCTATATTTATTTTAATATATTCCTGAGCAACGCTGAGTTTCTTATCCTTACCTTAATAATATAATGAAACCTATACGTGTTTTAATGTATTCCCGGACAACGCCGAGTTTGTTATCTTCCCAATCCCTTTTATCAATATGATAAAACTTATATTTGTTTTAATGTATTCCCAGGCAACGCCGGGTTTCTTATCCCCCCTTAACAATATTATAAAATGCAATACCGAGTTTCTTATTTATCCCTCTCCCCGTCTTTCATAATAATCTGAAGAGAAATAATGTTGATGAAGACAATAGTCCGAAGAGGAACGATTATTTTTGGGGTGTTATTTAACTTTTCTCAAATTCTTGTGGAACGCTAATAACTGCAATTTCTTTCCAAATTACTACGTGATAACATTAAAAAGTCGTTAAAAATGTCGACTTCCCTGATGAATTCGGCTCCAGTTGACCCCTAAAGAATGAATACATAAAAAAATACATATTAATTTTCCGAGGTAACACCGCTTAAGAATATGTCAGTTTTGTTGTAGTGTCTTGTGTAGTTTTTACTTTTAGCTGAATACACACACAAACACACACAGCCGAACACAGAGAGTTTTAATTACCTACTGGATAGTTTGAATTAGCCACTAGACACTATCCTAGAGTGTCTTCCGTCTCTCTGTACAAAGGTTTGTCAGAACAACCTGACATGAGGATACTTCCCCCTACAAGTAAACCCTGACCAAATATTCAAAATAACATAGTATTCGAAGTCCAAATAAGATCCCCTCGACACGACTATACACAGGTTCATACAAGGAATGGTACACCTTCTTCAAGTAATGTTACCTGAAGTAACAGCACTTAGCTGGATACTCCACCAGACTAGGTGAATTCTTGTTCTGGAATCCGGTAAGATCAAGAGACCACAAGAAAGATATACTATAATATAGTTAACTAGTCAATTGAGGAGAGGAAAATGAATGTTCTTAACTTCTTTACTAACTCAACGTTTGGTAAAGGAGAACTTTAAGTGAGTATTCGAATATCTATGTATATTTTCTGAGAACTTGTAAAATGAAACAAAAAAGAGCCGAACACGAAAAGATCCCCAAATATCAGATCTCTGAAAGAAATGAATAATATACCGGTTATGGTAAGAGCAAAAGGCCTAATGAAAAAAAGGGGCAATGTCTATCCTTAAAAGGACTCTCGGATATAAATTTAAATCATAACGAAATCAAGTGTTATCTCCAGGAAGGAGCCATTGATCTTCTCAAACTAACTGAAATAAAATTAAAGGGGACAACTTTCCGCATGTGTGATCATTTAATACAAGGATTATAATGGAGGCGGTTAAAAAACCTAGGAGGCAATAAGATCGAATTGAGCGGTGGGGGCGGTGAATTAAAAAAGGGTGTTAGGAAACATTAACGAAAAGTTATAATTTTTAATTTAAAAAAAAAATCTCTATGGCAAAATCTGAGTAATTTACATTTTAGAGAAACTGTCTGCATTACAAAGAATAACATTTAAAAATATGATGGTATATCTTTATTGTTCGGTTTTGGTAAGCAATTAGAGTCAGTGATAGTCATCGAGGGATATAGGGCGCACGGGAGTTCACAGAAGTTGATCTCTCGAATTTGCTAGCCAGCTGTTTTCACTCGATCCAAAATCGATTATTATAACATTTTTGACATCCATACTTTCTCAACTGTCATGCCCATTCTGGGATGTTGCTTACGCACTCGATGTAGCTCCCCTCTCCGGCACCTCATCTGCGTGTCTTCCAATCGTGTATTGTTTGTTTAGTGAACGGATGCATTTCTTCTATCATACCAAAATGTGTCATTTTATGACCTGAAGTCTGAGATAAATTCTGAACGTTTACCATTTTCTATCACGTCGTTGTCATCTAGACAGGAGGCATTACACACCAACCAGTTAAAACAGCAGGTAATATTTTGAGGTGGCCTTGGGGAGCGAAAATAAGAAGTGAGTGTTAAAGGGGTTAGAGGTTCAAATCTGACATGCATGGGGAAAAATAAGCGGGAGACGACAAGTGGAAGTAAGGAACCATATGACTGAGAATCAGGGACAGAAATAGCACAGAAAATTGACAGTCAACACAGACATGGCACCTAATTTTGATGTATCTCAGGTACTGTATTTACAATGTGTAAAGTCAAAATCTCGTGACGTAAAATTTTACACAGAACCCAACTCGGCTATCGGGTCGAATGCAGTTGTTTTACTAGACCTGCTGTGAACAGCTGCCGAGGCCATAAGTGGTGCTATACCAGATCTCTCTTATTCTAGTGAAAAGCGTCTATTTTAATTATAATACTAATCCGATAAAAAAAATTAAGTTAGAGGATGGTTATAAATTAAAAACAATTTTTTAATTTTATTTGATAACAAGAGTGATCATTTTGAATTCAAAATGGCAAAAAAAATGGTCATCAACGAATACATGGCACCTACGTTTTTCATGAACCTCAGGTAGTGTATTTTTTATTTTAGATAAAGTCAAAATATCTTGACGTGAGAGTTTACATGGGACCGAACTCCTAGACTAACTGAATCAATTATCATTTCTCAATATTACTACATATCGAACAACGAATGGAGACCTACCACATCACATCTATTTTTACCTCGTATAAATAGACTTTTTAGAACCCAGTATCATTAGTAAACATTTGTTCATATTCGGATTGTAGTCTCATTGGTTCGAAGAAGTGTTGATGAGAAACCGCCTGATAATAACAGAAGATCTCTTTTGTATGATTCAAGTGAAAACCACTTCTCCATTCTCTTCAGGCAACACATAAAATATGACATTTTACTAAAGATTGACCCATAAAAAATGCCACCAACGGAATCGTTAATAAAATTCACAATCCTATCTGCAGGGATCCATATTTGGTACAAATAAACTTCAGTCTATGCCTGACTTGTCCATCAAGTTTCAGTCATGAATACCCAACAGTCTTTGTTTTATCGTTGTTCAACGATAAGCACACTTGGATATGATGTTCAAAAATGTCAATAACTCTGACGTCACACTCGACTCTTGGCACTGCCCTGATTTTGGCTGTGATAACCCCCATTATTTCAGGAAAAGTCTCGGGATTGTATTATTTACTCCTCTCCAGGAGTTAGGCACAAGGCCAGTTTTATCCTACTCCCACAAGTAAGATGTGACCCAAGGTCGGGTCGGAAAGTGGGGGATGAAAAGCCAGCGCCCGAGAGGTGAGCACTCTGACCATCAAAAATTGCCTGGGCAGCCCCGTCGGCATTCCCCGGTAGGGGCGCCTCAGGCAGTAAGCAATAAACTTACTCCTCCCCAAAGAGGGGAGGCGAAGCCTGGGAGGGTGGACCTCCTAGAACTGCACAGGACAGACCCATAGACCGGCGTAAATCAAGCCCCGAAGGCCAAGACAATACCAGTCCATGGGGTGAAGTATCCATCGGAACAGATACTACACTTTGATCTCGACCAAAAGGCCGAGACTATAGTCTGGGGATTGTTTGATAGACATTACCTTTGCGATAACCCCACAGCTTTCTTCTCAAGACCTCCTTCAAGCTTAAGCCTTAAATTTTAGACATGTTGTAGAATCAAAATCATGCAATGTATTTTGATCAAAATTGGAATAAGGATTCTAAGCATAAGGTTTAGTATCGTTATATCTTTGTAAGGTGACATAAAAGTAGAGCAAAATAATCGTTCAGTTCGGGGAATTGATTTTACCCGCCCTGGGACAGGTATTCTTCTATTGTAGTATAATAATAATAATAGATGAGGTTGAACTGTTCTCTAAAGAAACCGATTAGTCTAATTAAAAAGAATAATATCTATTATAAATAAAAAGATTCTTTAAAAATATTTCTTTTTTTTAGTTGTTCGTCCAATAGACAGTGGGCTTTTCAGCGTCCGTTCAACTGACAGATGCGGACATGACAAGCGCTGTTCGCTTTTGAAAGCTGTGTGTGTTTCTTGTCATGTAACCTGGGAATGCGTATCGCACCAGCACTGATATCACGTGGTCAAGAAAATGCGAACATGGCGACACATAATTATTTTAATGAACCGGACGTTGGCGGCATGAAAAAAAAGACCGTCTGCTTTGCGGTTCATATAAAAGTGAAAATGTAATCGCGCGTAGAAAGAAAGGCAACGATATCGAAGGAACGAATGACAAAGTCTATCCATACAAAAGTAATTAATTTTTATTAACAATTTTTCAAGACAACGAAAGATAAATAGTTGGTAGAATACGAAAGTTCAGACAGTCTTAGAACATTCCAAGTGAAGGGATGTTTTTATGTCTGTAAAGAAAATTTGAGTAGACACGTTCGTTTCGGCTGGTGGCGTGTACGTTTACGTGTAACAGTGTGTGTAAATAGGATAGCATTGCAAATGCCCGTGTATATTAGCGTGCATGTATTGTTAGTGAGCGAGTGCGTGTATGAACTATGTACATCTGTGTTTAGCAGTGTGTATCTGCTGTTGTTATGTTTAGTAGATCGTGTATGTCTTTCATTGCATCTGTCAAAAGCCTTTAGCCCGAAAATTCCTAGACTAAATTGTTCCATATGCACGCGTGTTTTCTTTGAAAAAAAAAAAACAGAAATGAGAAAGAAAAACGCTGTGTTTGAGTTTTTATATTACGTGCGAATATTTGAGAGTGAATGTTTCTTACGGTGTTGTTGGCTGAAAAAACTGCTGATTTGAGCTTTTATACAATCGAGAGTGGATATGTAAACAAAGTAAACAAAACGGCTGCTAACCGTAGATGTACATGCTTAGCTCTTCTTAAGATGCGTCTATTCAATCTGTGCGTTTATCGATAGAAAATCTTATTTCAACCTTCAACCTGTCATACCAACGAAAATGATATTTCATACCTAAGCGTTACAGACAAAAAAAAATCTTATTTCAACCTTCAACCTGTCATACCAACGAAAATGATATTTCATACCTAAGCGTTACAGACAAAAAAAAAATCTTATGTCAACCTTCAACCTGTCATACCAACGAAAATGATATTTCATACCTAAGCGTTACAGACAAAAAAAAATCTTATTTCAACCTTCAACCTGTCATACCAACGAAAATGATATTTCATACCTAAGCGTTACAGACAAAAAAAAATCTTATTTCAACATTCAACCTGTCATACCAACGAAAATGATATTTCATACCTAAGCGTTACAGACAAAAAAGAATCTTATTTCAACCTTCAACCTGTCATACCAACGAAAATGATATTTCATACCTAAGCGTTACAGACAAAAAAAAATCTTATTTCAACCTTCAACCTGTCATACCAACGAAAATGATATTTCATACCTAAGCGTTACAGACAAAAAAAAAATCTTATTTCAACCTTCAACCTGTCATACCAACGAAAATGATATTTCATACCTAAGCGTTACAGACAAAAAAAAATCTTATTTCAACCTTCAACCTGTCATACCAACGAATATGATATTTCATACCTAAGCAATACAGACAAAAAAAAAATCTTATTTCAACCTTCAACCTGTCATACCAACGAAAATGATATTTCATACCTGAGCGTTACAGACAAAAAAAAATCTTATTTCAACCTTCAACCTGTCATACCAACGAAAATGATATTTCACACCTAAGCGTTACAGACAAAAAAAATCTTATTTCAACCTTCAACCTGTCATACCAACGAAAATGATATTTCACACCTAAGCGTTACAGACAAAAAAAAATCTTATTTCAACCTTCAACCTGTCATACCAACGAAAATGATATTTCACACCTAAGCGTTACAGACAAAAAAAAATCTTATTTCAACCTTCAACCTGTCATACCAACGAAAATGATATTTCATACCTAAGCGTTACAGACAAAAAAAAAATCTTATTTCAACCTTCAACCTGTCATACCAACGAAAATGATATTTCATACCTAAGCGTTACAGACAAAAAAAAATCTTATTTCAACCTTCAACCTGTCATACCAACGAAAATGATATTTCATACCTAAGCGTTACAGATAAAAAAAAATCTTATTTCAACCTTCAACCTGTCATACCAACGAAAATGATATTTCATACCTAAGCGTTACAGACAAAAAAAAATCTTATTTCAACCTTCAACCTGTCATACCAACGAAAATGATATTTCAACCCTAAGCGTTACAGACAAAAAAAAATCTTATTTCAACCTTCAACCTGTCATACCAACGAAAATGATATTTCATACCTAAGCGTTACAGACAAAAAAAAAATCTTATTTCAACTTTCAACCTGTCATACCAACGAAAATGATATTTCATACCTAAGCGTTACAGACAAAAAAGAATCTTATTTCAACCTTCAACCTGTCATACCAACGAAAATGATATTTCATACCTAAGCGTTACAGACAAAAAAGAATCTTATTTCAACCTTCTGCCTGTCATACCAACGAAAATAATATTTCACACCTAAGAGTTACAGACAAAAAAAATCTTATTTCAACCTTCAACCTGTCATACCAACGAAAATGATATTTCACACCTAAGCGTTACAGACAAAAAAAAAACTTTATTTCAACCTTCAACCTGTCATACCAACGAAAATGATATTTCACACCTAAGCGTTACAGACAAAAAAAATCTTATTTCAACCTTCAACCTGTCATACCAACGAAAATGATATTTCACACCTAAGCATTACAGACAAAAAAGAATCTTATTTCAACCTTCAACCTGTCATACCAACGAAAATGATATTTCACACCTAAGCGTTACAGACAAAAAAATCTTATTTCAACCTTCAACCTGTCATACCAACGAAAATGATATTTCATACCTAAGCGTTACAGACAAAAAAAAATCTTATTTCAACCTTCAACCTGTCATACCAACGAAAATGATATTTCATACCTAAGCGTTACAGACAAAAAAGAATCTTATTTCAACCTTCAACCTGTCATACCAACGAAAATGATATTTCATACCTAAGCGTTACAGACACAAAAAAAATCTTATTTCAACCTTCAACCTGTCATACCAACGAAAATGATATTTCATACCTAAGCGTTACAGACAAAAAAAAATCTTATTTCAACCTTCAACCTGTCATACCAACGAAAATGATATTTCATACCTAAGCGTTACAGACAAAAAAAAATCTTATTTCAACCTTCAACCTGTCATACCAACGAAAATTATATTTCATACCTAAGCGTTACAGACAAAAAAAAATCTTATTTCAACCTTCAACCTGTCATACCAACGAAAATGATATTTCAACCCTAAGCGTTACAGACAAAAAAAAATCTTATTTCAACCTTCAACCTGTCATACCAACGAAAATGATATTTCATACCTAAGCGTTACAGACAAAAAAAAAATCTTATTTCAACCTTCAACCTGTCATACCAACGAAAATGATATTTCATACCTAAGCGTTACAGACAAAAAAGAATCTTATTTCAACCTTCAACCTGTCATACCAACGAAAATGATATTTCATACCTAAGCGTTACAGACAAAAAAGAATCTTATTTCAACCTTCTGCCTGTCATACCAACGAAAATGATATTTCACACCTAAGAGTTACAGACAAAAAAAATCTTATTTCAACCTTCAACCTGTCATACCAACGAAAATGATATTTCACACCTAAGCGTTACAGACAAAAAAAAAACTTTATTTCAACCTTCAACCTGTCATACCAACGAAAATGATATTTCACACCTAAGCGTTACAGACAAAAAAAATCTTATTTCAACCTTCAACCTGTCATACCAACGAAAATGATATTTCACACCTAAGCATTACAGACAAAAAAGAATCTTATTTCAACCTTCAACCTGTCATACCAACGAAAATGATATTTCACACCTAAGCGTTACAGACAAAAAAATCTTATTTCAACCTTCAACCTGTCATACCAACGAAAATGATATTTCATACCTAAGCGTTACAGACAAAAAAAAATCTTATTTCAACCTTCAACCTGTCATACCAACGAAAATGATATTTCATACCTAAGCGTTACAGACAAAAAAGAATCTTATTTCAACCTTCAACCTGTCATACCAACGAAAATGATATTTCATACCTAAGCGTTACAGACAAAAAAGAATCTTATTTCAACCTTCAACCTGTAATACCAACGAAAATGATATTTCATACCTAAGCGTTACAGACAAAAAAGAATCTTATTTCAACCTTCTGCCTGTCATACCAACGAAAATGATATTTCACACCTAAGCGTTACAGACAAAAAAATCTTATTTCAACCTTCAACCTGTCATACCAACGAAAATGATATTTCACACCTAAGCGTTACAGACAAAAAAAATCTTATTTCAACCTTCAACCTGTCATACCAACGAAAATGATATTTCACACCTAAGCGTTACAGACAAAAAAAATCTTATTTCAACCTTCAACCTGTCATACCAACGAAAATGATATTTCACACCTAAGCATTACAGACAAAAAAAAATCTTATTTCAACCTTCAACCTGTCATACCAACGAAAATGATATTTCACACCTAAGCGTTACAGACAAAAAAAATCTTATTTAAACCTTCAACCTGTCATACCAACGAAAATGATATTTCATACCTAAGCGTTACAGACAAAAAAAAATCTTATTTCAACCTTCAACCTGTCATACCAACGAAAATGATATTTCATACCTAAGCGTTACAGACAAAAAAAAATCTTATTTCAACCTTCAACCTGTCATACCAACGAAAATGATATTTCATACCTAAGCGTTACAGACAAAAAAGAATCTTATTTCAACCTTCAACCTGTCATACCAACGAAAATGATATTTCATACCTAAGCGTTACAGACAAAAAAGAATCTTATTTCAACCTTCTGCCTGTCATACCAACGAAAACGATATTTCACACCTAAGCGTTACAGACAAAAGAATCTTATTTCAACCTTCAACCTGTCATACCAACGAAAATGATATTTCACACCTAAGCGTTACAGACAAAAAAAAATCTTATTTCAACCTTCAACCTGTCATACCAACGAAAATGATATTTCATACCTAAGCGTTACAGACAAAAAAAAATCTTATTTCAACCTTCAACCTGTCATACCAACGAAAATGATATTTCACACATAAGCATTACAGACAAAAAAGAATCTTATTTCAACCTTCAACCTGTCATACCAACGAAAATGATATTTCACACCTAAGCATTACAGACAAAAAAAATCTTATTTCAACCTTCAACCTGTCATACCAACGAAAATGATATTTCATACCTAAGCGTTACAGACAAAAAAGAATCTTATTTCAACCTTCTGCCTGTCATACCAACGAAAATGATATTTCACACCTAAGCGTTACAGACAAAAAAAATCTTATTTCAACCTTCAACCTGTCATACCAACGAAAATGATATTTCACACCTAAGAGTTACAGACAAAAAAAAATCTTATTTCAACCTTCAACCTGTCATACCAACGAAAATGATATTTCACACCTAAGCGTTACAGACAAAAAAAATCTTATTTCAACCTTCAACCTGTCATACCAACGAAAATGATATTTCACACCTAAGCATTACAGACAAAAAAGAATCTTATTTCAACCTTCAACCTGTCATACCAACGAAAATGATATTTCACACCTAAGCGTTACAGACAAAAAAAATCTTATTTCAACCTTCAACCTGTCATACCAACGAAAATGATATTTCATACCTAAGCGTTACAGACAAAAAAAAATCTTATTTCAACCTTCAACCTGTCATACCAACGAAAATGATATTTCATACCTAAGCGTTACAGACAAAAAAGAATCTTATTTCAACCTTCAACCTGTAATACCAACGAAAATGATATTTCATACCTAAGCGTTACAGACAAAAAAGAATCTTATTTCAACCTTCTGCCTGTCATACCAACGAAAATGATATTTCACACCTAAGCGTTACAGACAAAAAAATCTTATTTCAACCTTCAACCTGTCATACCAACGAAAATGATATTTCACACCTAAGCGTTACAGACAAAAAAAATCTTATTTCAACCTTCAACCTGTTATACCAACGAAAATGATATTTCACACCTAAGCGTTACAGACAAAAAAAATCTTATTTCAACCTTCAACCTGTCATACCAACGAAAATGATATTTCACACCTAAGCGTTACAGACAAAAAAATCTTATTTCAACCTTCAACCTGTCATACCAACGAAAATGATATTTCACACCTAAGCGTTACAGACAAAAAAAAATCTTATTTCAACCTTCAACCTGTCATACCAACGAAAATGATATTTCATACCTAAGCGTTACAGACAAAAAAAAATCTTATTTCAACCTTCAACCTGTCATACCAACGAAAATGATATTTCATACCTAAGCGTTACAGACAAAAAAAAATCTTATTTCAACCTTCAACCTGTCATACCAACGAAAATGATATTTCATACCTAAGCGTTACAGACAAAAAAGAATCTTATTTCAACCTTCAACCTGTCATACCAACGAAAATGATATTTCATACCTAAGCGTTACAGACAAAAAAGAATCTTATTTCAACCTTCAACCTGTCATACCAACGAAAATGATATTTCACACATAAGCATTACAGACAAAAAAGAATCTTATTTCAACCTTCAACCTGTCATACCAACGAAAATGATATTTCACACCTAAGCATTACAGACAAAAAAGAATCTTATTTCAACCTTCAACCTGTCATACCAACGAAAATGATATTTCACACCTAAGCGTTACAGACAAAAAAGAATCTTATTTCAACCTTCAACCTGTCATACCAACGAAAATGATATTTCATACCTAAGCGTTACAGACAAAAAAAAATCTTATTTCAACCTTCAACCTGTCATACCAACGAAAATGATATTTCATACCTAAGCGTTACAGACAAAAAAAAATCTTATTTCAACCTTCAACCTGTCATACCAACGAAAATGATATTTCACACTTAAGCGTTACAGACAAAAAAAAATCTTATTTCAACCTTCAACCTGTCATACCAACGAAAATGATATTTCATACCTAAGCGTTACAGACAAAAAAAAATCTTATTTTAACCTTCAACCTGTCATACCAACGAAAATGATATTTCATACCTAAGCGTTACAGACAAAAAAAAATCTTATTTCAACCTTCAACCTGTCATACCAACGAAAATGATATTTCATACCTAAGCGTTACAGACAAAAAAGAATCTTATTTCAACCTTCAACCTGTCATACCAACGAAAATGATATTTCATACCTAAGCGTTACAGACAAAAAAGAATCTTATTTCAACCTTCTGCCTGTCATACCAACGAAAATGATATTTCACACCTAAGCGTTACAGACAAAAAAAATCTTATTTCAACCTTCAACCTGTCATACCAACGAAAATGATATTTCACACCTAAGCGTTACAGACAAAAAAAAATCTTATTTCAACCTTCAACCTGTCATACCAACGAAAATGATATTTCATACCTAAGCGTTACAGACAAAAAAAAATCTTATTTCAACCTTCAACCTGTCATACCAACGAAAATGATATTTCATACCTAAGCGTTACAGACAAAAAAACAATCTTATTTCAACATTCAACCTGTCATACCAACGAAAATGATATTTCATACCTAAGCGTTACAGACAAAAAAAAATCTTATTTGAACCTTTAACCTGTCATACGCAACGAAAATGATATTTCATACCTAAGCGTTACAGACAAAAAAAAAATCTTATTTCAACCTTCAACCTGTCATACCAACGAAAATGATATTTCATACCTAAGCGTTACAGACAAAAAAAATCTTATTTCAACCTTCAACCTGTCATACCAACGAAAATGATATTTCATACCTAAGCGTTACAGACAAAAAAAAAATCTTATTTCAACCTTCAACCTGTCATACCAACGAAAATGATATTTCATACCTAAGCGTTACAGACAAAAAAAAATCTTATTTCAACCTTCAACCTGTCATACCAACGAAAATGATATTTCATACCTAAGCGTTACAGACAAAAAAGAATCTTATTTCAACCTTCAACCTGTCATACCAACGAAAATGATATTTCATACCTGAGCGTTACAGACAAAAAAAAATCTTATTTCAACCTTCAACCTGTCATACCAACGAAAATGATATTTCACACCTAAGCGTTACAGACAAAAAAAATCTTATTTCAACCTTCAACCTGTCATACCAACGAAAATGATATTTCACACCTAAGCGTTACAGACAAAAAAAATCTTATTTCAACCTTAAACCTGTCATACCAACGAAAATGATATTTCACACCTAAGCGTTACAGACAAAAAAAAATCTTATTTAAACCTTCAACCTGTCATACCAACGAAAATGATATTTCATACCTAAGCGTTACAGACAAAAAAAAAATCTTATTTCAACCTTCAACCTGTCATACCAACGAAAATGATATTTCATACCTAAGCGTTACAGACAAAAAAAAATCTTATTTCAACCTTCAACCTGTCATACCAACGAAAATGATATTTCATACCTAAGCGTTACAGACAAAAAAAAATCTTATTTCAACCTTCAACCTGTCATACCAACGAAAATGATATTTCATACCTAAGCGTTACAGACAAAAAAAAATCTTATTTCAACCTTCAACCTGTCATACCAACGAAAATGATATTTCACACCTAAGCGTTACAGACAAAAAAAATCTTATTTCAACCTTCAACCTGTCATACCAACGAAAATGATATTTCACACCTAAGCGTTACAGACAAAAAAAATCTTATTTCAACCTTCAACCTGTCATACCAACGAAAATGATATTTCATACCTAAGCGTTACAGACAAAAAAAAAATCTTATTTCAACCTTCAACCAGTCATACCAACGAAAATGATATTTCATACCTAAGCGTTACAGACAAAAAAAAATCTTATTTCAACCTTCAACCTGTCATACCAACGAAAATGATATTTCATACCGAAGCGTTACAGACAAAAAAGAATCTTATTTCAACCTTCAACCTGTCATACCAACGAAAATGATATTTCATACCTAAGCGTTACAGACAAAAAAAAATCTTATTTCAACCTTCAACCTGTCATACCAACGAAAATGATATTTCATACCTAAGCGTTACAGACAAAAAAAAATCTTATTTCAACCTTCAACCTGTCATACCAACGAAAATGATATTTCATACCTAAGCGTTACAGACAAAAAAAAATCTTATTTCAACCTTCAACCTGTCATACCAACGAAAATGATATTTCACACCTAAGCGTTACAGACAAAAAAAATCTTATTTCAACCTTCAACCTGTCATACCAACGAAAATGATATTTCACACCTAAGCGTTACAGACAAAAAAAATCTTATTTCAACCTTCAACCTGTCATACCAACGAAAATGATATTTCATACCTAAGCGTTACAGACAAAAAAAAATCTTATTTCAACCTTCAACCAGTCATACCAACGAAAATGATATTTCATACCTAAGCGTTACAGACAAAAAAAAATCTTATTTCAACCTTCAACCTGTCATACCAACGAAAATGATATTTCATACCGAAGCGTTACAGACAAAAAAGAATCTTATTTCAACCTTCAACCTGTCATACCAACGAAAATGATATTTCATACCTAAGCGTTACAGACAAAAAAGAATCTTATTTCAACCTTCTGCCTGTCATACCAACGAAAATGATATTTCACACCTAAGCGTTACAGACAAAAAAATCTTATTTCAACCTTCAACCTGTCATACCAACGAAAATGATATTTCACACCTAAGCGTTACAGACAAAAAAAAATCTTATTTCAACCTTCAACCTGTCATACCAACGAAAATGATATTTCACACCTAAGCATTACAGACAAAAAAGAATCTTATTTCAACCTTCAACCTGTCATACCAACGAAAATGATATTTCACACCTAAGCGTTACAGACAAAAAAGAATCTTATTTCAACCTTCAACCTGTCATACCAACGAAAATGATATTTCACACCTAAGCGTTACAGACAAAAAAAATCTTATTTCAACCTTCAACCTGTCATACCAACGAAAATGATATTTCACACCTAAGCGTTACAGACAAAAAAAACTAACGTATATATGTTATAAGCACGTTCACACGTTCATAGGGAGGGCCTGTTTATAGGGAGGGCCTGTGGACGAGTGGTTATAGCACTTGTCTTTGGGCTGGACGACCCGGGTTCGATCCCATGCGAATTTCCGGGTCTGCAAACTCCCTCTGTCCACCCAGCAGTAAATGGGTACCTGACTAAAACTCAGGGAAGGTTCAAGGCAGCGGAAGGAGAGGGATGGGCTCCGCCTTCCATATGCAGTGCCCTATACACGGTGATTCTTAACAAATCACCGCCGCTACGGCCATGGGCAGTGTGCGATGTCGGCAACGCGTCCAGGCTATGCGACCTTTACCTTTACCTTTACCTTTTACGTTCACACACCGGTTCTCATCAGATCACCGAAGTTAAGCGACGTTTACCCTGGTCAGTATCAGATGGGTGACCATTTGGGAAAACCAGGCGCTGTATACGTATATAGGTGTGGCGATCTGTATACATATTCAGCCGTTTGAAAAAAATGACAAAGTCATAGTCCTACATTTGGTGCTAGGAATTTGTCAATGTTTCATCGCCACCTACTGGCATAGGATGACTAAAATCAAGTCAAACTAATATCAGTATTTACAACAGTGGTGTCATTTAATTTTCATCAATATTTGGTTTAATAAATATTTGTGGTGTGTTATTTAGCTTGAATTTGATTTTTATAAAATATTTTTAAGAACTCTTCTCCTCGCAAAATATATTTAAGCATTGTTTAATGTGTATATTAAGGTAATTTATTGAAGGCAATGCAGAGGTGTAACTGATAGA
>OY744542.1:28371356-28378856 GCA_963556195.1 Sepiola atlantica
AACTCCAACCGCCACCATTACCCTCACACTTTCTACTGTTAACTCAATTTCCCACCATCTATTTGTATCTCATAATTTATTTTTTCATAAGCGGCCCTTCAAACAATTTGTACTTGTGTGTTATTTTCTTCAGACAATCATCCTGAGGAATATATATATATATAAACAAGTAAAGGATGAGAATAAAAATCATATAAAATACAATATCTAGTAAGTCATCAGTTGTTCAAAACAAGGGGTTTCAAATAAAATGATTCTCATCCTTTACTTGTTTATATAATTGCTTGAAAAAGCTGTGCTCGTTTGGAACTTGATTTGAAAAATAATTTAAATCGACAATATATATATATATATATATATATATATATATATATATATATATATATATATAAATTAAAAATTCAATGTCTGTGTATGTGATGTTTGTGTGTTACCTATAGAAAGAAAGATTAGAGAATCTACATAAAATCTAAAAGTGCATTCTTATGTAAAATTTACCGAGGAAGACAATGGAAGTGTTCCTGAATCTCTAAATGCCCACCTAAGGGAGCTATGATGGCATACCCCTCTTAAAACTTCGACTATATCCCACTTTTCTGAAATTTGAATCATATGTATAAAATTTTCTGTTGAAGACAATGGAAGTGATCCCGAATAACTTAATGCCTTAATAAATTAAGGGAGTTATGGGGGCCAAACCTCTTTTAAAACTCTAAATATATCCTATTTTTATGAGATTTATATCATATGTACAAAAAAATTCCCCGGGTCATACAATATAAGTAGTCCCGAATCTCTACGTTACCCTCTATGTGCCGAATATCTACGTGACCCCACCTTTAAGGGACCCATCAGGACAGAACACCCATAAAACTTTAAATGCATATATCTGGCTATATTAAGGGGTGAAACGTCTGTGTGTGTCCCCTATAGAAATAAAGGTTAGAGAATCTACATAAAATCTAAAAGTGTATTCTTATGTAAAATATTCTGCGGAAGACAATGGACGTGGTTCTGAATCTCTAAGTGCACTCAAAAGGGTGATATAATGGCAGAACCCACTTAAAACTTCAAATATATACTATTTTGATAAAATTTAAATTATATGCATAAAATTTGATGGAGCAGTCAATGGAAATGGTCCTGAATCTCTAAGTGCCCCATTTGAGTTCAACCTCCTTTAAAATGTCAAATATATCATATTTTAATGAAATTTATATCATATGTATAACATTCTCTGGGGAAGACAATGGAAATTGTCCTGAATTTCTATGTGCCTCTCTATGTGTCAGATTTCTATGTGCTCCTCAAGAAAGCCAAGAGAAGTGGCCCAGAATCTCTAAGTGCACCCATGAGAGGGCTATGATGGGGAAAAACCCCTTAAAACTTCAAATATGTACATATGTATAAGACACTAATTTCCAACATTTCAGCTACTTCTGATTATATTAGGAGGCGAATTTTAGAAAAAAATAAATATGTGCTATCAGCATTTAATATTTAAAAAATAGTCTCTTTCTACTCGCTATATTTCTTCCTTTCTTTTTTCCGCTCAAACTATTATTTAACTAGTATTACTACTCATGTCTTCTTGCTGTCTCTCTTCGTCAATATAGAAAGGGGGAAGGAGGGAAAGGGTCAGAGGAATCGGTGAAGATCCAACAGAGCGAGGAGCGTTCACTGACACCTTCGCTATTCCTGGTCTCTTATCTTTCGCTGTCTTTCTTTGCCAAGATAGAAAGAGAGGGGAGAAGGAGGAGGATTTTGTTAATTTTACTGTCAATAATCAAAGATAGTTAGTTACAGAAGCGAGAGTGATAGACACCATATAAAATAATAGCAGATAATGAAACAACATCCAGTGCGAGAGGGTGAAAGTGATAAAAAGAAACGTAGTAGAGATGGGTCACTTGGTGAGTTAATTGCAAATTACGGTTATTTGAAAAATTAAAAACTGAGGAATAGTTTAACAGGAAAAAACTTAGATCAACTCTGCTTTAATAATAATAATAATAATAATAATAATAATAATAATAATAATAATAATAAATAAAAAGAGAAGAAAGACTGGCCAAAAGAATGGACCGACAAAGCCTGGATGGGAAATCAGACTGGAAACCACGATCACCAAACTTCGAAAAGAAGCTAAAACCGTAAACAGGATGAAAGACAACAGGAAACGATGGAAGAGCGGAAATCTGACTCGCAAGGAAACACTAAATAAAAAACATGAAGAACTAAAACAAAAGATAGCAGTAATAGAAGGAAAACTGAGATGATACAGATACAATTCGGAACATCACAAACAGAACAGGACCTTAAAAAACAACGAAAGCCAGTTTTACAAAAACGTAAATGGAGAAAGAACAACAGCCAAACAACGGCACCCGACAGAGACAAAACACTTCTGGAGCAAGAT
The DNA here is from genome assembly GCA_963556195.1 of Sepiola atlantica. Lineage (NCBI taxonomy): Eukaryota > Metazoa > Mollusca > Cephalopoda > Sepiida > Sepiolidae > Sepiola > Sepiola atlantica. The sequence continues at coordinate 28,373,776 of OY744542.1, forward strand.
ATGGGGAAAGCCTCAAAAACACAATAAAAATGCCAAATGGCTGAAAAACATGAAAGATGAACTAAAAGAAATTGAAAAAGGAACAGAAACAAAAATTAATGAAGAAACGATTAAGAAAACCTCCAGGAAAATTGCAAACTGGAAAGCACCAGGCCACGATGGAATACATGCATACTGGTTTTAAAAATCCACGACCCTACATGAAAGGCTAGCACAGAAACTGAGAGGATGTATCCACAAAACAGATGTATCAGAGTGGAGGACCAAAGGACGGACAACGCTAATACAATAAGACACCAAAAAGGGAACTACCGACAAATAACCTGTTTACTAACAATGTGGAAAATCCTAACGACACAATTGTGAGAAAAAATCTACCACTCTCTAAACAATTGTAGCCTGCTCCCCGACGAACAAAAAGGATGCCGGAAAGGGAAAAGAGAAACGCATTATCTGCTATACATAGATCAAAAGATCCTGAAGGAGGTAAAATGCAGGAATAAGAACATATCCATGGCATTGATTGACTACAAGAAAGCCTACGACAAAATCTCTGAAGCATGGGTAATTGAATGCTTAAATATGTACAAGATACTGAACAGGATTATTAATCTCATTTAGAAAGCAATGGGAATATGGAGACTAGAACTGACTGAGATAAAAATACAGAGAGCCATTTTCCAAGGAGACTCCCTATCACCACTACTATTTATCATAGCCATGATGCAACTCAACTACATACTCAGGAAATGTGATGTCGGATACCAGTTTACAGACATAGAACAAAGAATAAACCACCTTATGTACATGGACGACCTGAAGCTATTTGCAAAAAGCAAAAAGGAACTGGACAGACTCTACGTGAAAAGAAACGAAGGCGTAAGAGGACTGGTAAGTATAGAAGACTGTGTGGAAGACACAAAAAAAAGCTGGAGAAATACATAACCCAAAACACAGAAAGACTGATCACCGCAACAAGAGACACCATCCCAATGAACAACTCTGGAAGCACCGAAACCAGAAACAAAAAGACAAGAAAAGAAAAGTGGGAAGAAAAACAACTACATAAACGTTTCATAAGAATGACCAGAGAAGAAACCAACCAACATTCTTGGGCATGGCTAAGAAAAGGACACCTGAACAGAGAAACAGAATCTCTACTGACAGGTGTACAAGACAATTCGATTAGGACTAACTACATTAAAGCTAAAATAGATAAAACCCAGGAAAACAGTAAATGCAGATTGTGTGGACAAAGAGACAAAACAATAAATAATATAATAAGTGAATGCAACAAACTAGTCCAAAAAGAATACAAGAACAGACACAACTCTGTGGAGAAAGCAGTACAATGGGAACTATGCAAATCTTTCTGCGGTCAGACGATCGCATTTTATTAAAAAGAGGTGGAGGATGATAACGTGCATATGAACATGAAATTGTTTTAGCGCATTATTATATAAAAAATAAAATAATAATATATATATATATATATATATATATATATATATATATGAAACATAAAAATAAACTTGTCAAAAATCGGAACAAAGCCGAATGAAGAAAACAGACATTGCACATGCAAAAAGGCACGATTTACTTTAAGATCGAGCTTTATAGCACTAATACACAAGTAAAAAGGCTTATCCTAACACTTTACTGCAGTTTCATGGTAGATCCGATCACCAAAGGGGGCATCAAATACCATTCTTTTAGTCTTTGGTATGACTCGATGAAGATTGAACAATGGTCTCTTGACCAATTTGCGGTACTTGATGCCCCCCCCCACTTGCTAAACACTCAGCATTATAAGGCACGGATCAAGGGTAAGTGGAGTAATCCTAAGAAAGGAGTGGCGGCCTCCCCTACATCTCGTTGTAGTAGCTAATAAAAAGGAAGCCTTCGGTCGACCACTTTACCTTTTTTACTTAGATATTTTTACATTTGAATGCAAACTCAAATGCTTCTAGAGATTTGGTTTTCCATGAAACTGCAGTGTACTGTTACAATAAATAGTAAACATCGGAATTTGTTTCCAACAATATTATACTAAGCATCATGCTGATCGTTGTTGACACTTGGCATTTGCGTTGGTCATACCATAAAACATGTTCACCGTATTCACCACTTGACGTAAATTTGAGGGATTATGGTTCACAATAGGCCGCATGTGGGCCGCATGTGGCCTTTTGGAAGCACACTTGTGACCCACATAAAATATACTGTAATTTATTCATTTAACGGCCAACATTGCAGGTTTTATAATTTCAACTGTATCAACGTGTGTCGTTCACTGGAAAACAGCTTTTCTTTAATCAGAATGTTTCTTTACACTTAAAAACGATGCATCGATTTCAAAATCAGAAAAGACACACGTCTTTTTCATTGCGTTAATCCTGAGCTCTGGTGGGGTCTGCAACAATGGATTTTTGTCTCTACTTGGTACGATCACAGGTTTGAGCCGGGTGAAGGCCGGTTTTACGGAGATCATTTAAGGGCAAGTGATGCGCTCTTTAGCCTTGGTGGGTAATCACCTAGAGATGGTGTCTTGATAAAAACACTGGTCCCCATCACCTCACTCGGTTGGCGTCAGGAAGGGCATCTAGCCTATAAAAATGTTGCCTCAGTTAAGGAAATGACTTCCAAAGAATCTTGACCAGAGATAAGTTTGGAAGTCAATTTCTAAAAGCCGTCCAACACATGCCCGCATATAAAACGGACGTTAAACTGAATATGATGCTGATAATGATGATGATGATAATTGTGCAGGGCGTCTGTCCATCTTTTGGTCGCTTCCTGGCGACTGCAAATTTAAAAGTACATTCGAACCATCTGAGCTGCGATTCCCTCATCTTCCTATCAGATGTTATTATTACAGACGTGGTCGAACAGTGAAACTCCCGAGAAATGCTTAGAAAACACACACGAATACATGTATAGGGTAGATGTGGCTCAAAATTTCACATTTTTCTAAACCCCATGGATTAAATGTCAGAAAACTCCATAAATTTATACGAAACTTGGTTAAAAGGTAGTATAGAGTCCTGAATATTATGCGATAAAAAAATTGTGTATAGGCGATAAATATTGTTTGCTGTTTTTATTAAATATTAGTAAATTTGGAACAATTTCAAGTTAAAATCTAATTAGTTTTACGCATGTAAGCTTAAGAAGAACACGCTTGAAATGTGTAAATAATCGCTAATGGAGTCATCGAAGAAACAGAAGTTTGAGAAGAAATAGTAGAAATGTATATACCATTTTTTCTCCAACTTCTGTTTCTTTGACGATTATTTACACATTTTGAGCATGTTTTTAAGCTTACATGCGTAAAACTAATTAGATTTTAACTCGAAATTGTTCCAAATTTACTAATATTAACAAGAAAAACAATAGGAAACAATATTTATCGCTTTTACACATTTTTTTTTATCGCTGTATGTTCTATAATACCTTTTAACCCGAAACTTAGTGAAATTTTAAGTCTTCCATCAAAAGGAATGATTGAAAAAAAAATTTGTATACATATCATAAAAGAGAAACAGTCTACTTGATGGCAGCTATTCTGAATTTATAACCGTAAGCCACCATCCAATAGACTGTTTCTCTTTCACCAAACGGTCATTAACAACCTTTCAAGTTTCATTTCAAACCGATATAAATCATTGCACACTAACAAAACTCTAATCTTTAAAAATCGATTTTTAAATTCGGATTATTTAATGGTTTTCGATAAAAAATCCATTTTTACTTGAGCGGTCAATAATTACTGCTTAATCATATCTTATCCTGATATCTCCAAAACTACAAGTTTACACTTGTGTGCTTCAAAACGAACCGCCGACTTCATTCCCCTCACTCTCTCTCTCTCCTTGGGCCATGTGACGTCACATCCGTTTCTAGCACATAGGAAGTCAAGCTAACATCCGAGTACACTAAGATGACCCTGACTGAACCTTATTTTCTGTTATCCTACACTATACACTAAGAAAAGTATACTCGCCCAACATTTAACAGTCATTCACTGAAAACCGACATGCTTTTCTGTATTAAGAATGTTTCTTTACTCTTAAAAACGATGTATTGATTTGATCGATTTTCAAAAGAAGAAAAGACACACAAATAAATTTATAGGGTCTCTCTCATCTGTCACGTGATCTGGATGACCGTTGGGGTGTCAACGATGACCTAACACCCGAAGGGCCGCCCCCACTTGTTCAAGTCCAGAAACCCCTAAGCCTGTTTTGCAAATGCTCTAAGTTGTGTGTATTAATAAACCTCTTATAAAAACTAAACATCGACGTCAGAGTAATTTTTATCCACATACGACTAAGAACTTATATTGTGTAATCTTTATTTTCAGATAGATTTCTCCATTTTTAAGTTTTTGATTGCTTTCAAGTATTTTAGGATCAGACGTATCGCATTTCTTAAATGGTAACAATATTATGGGACAAGTATTCCAGCCAGTATACATATATAATGCAAGAACGCAAAATAAACACTTATCAAAATATAATTAGACAAATATCTAATAATAAATTTAATTTGAACAAAGACAATAGTGGTTTCAAGAAATTATGATATCTATCTAAATACTACTAAAACTGTTCGTTATCTTGCTTGTTTGTGGTTAATGACATTACAAAGGACAGACGTCATCCACTCAAACAGATTGAAGCCATAGGAAATAAATCCTTTATGATGTCATAAATGCTGAAGTAACAAAAGGATGATGTCGTCTATTAAAACAAGGAACATAGACGATCCGTGACCCGAATTAGGACAAACATAATAGTTGCTTCAATAAATTATATTATCTCCTAAAACTCGGTGGATCTGGTTTGTTATCTTATTGGCTTGTTTGTGGTTTGTTTGTTTCCGTGCACGCTAGATGGCATCACAAAGCGATGACGTCATCCGCTTAAACAGACTTGGAAGAGATCAGAAATCTTTCATAACGTAACAAAGAATGACGTCATTCACTAAAATCTGATTGAATTAATCGGAAATAAATACTTAAATGACGTCATAAATGCTGAAATAACAAAAGGATGAAATCATCTATTAAAACAAAGAAC